>JAEIFT010000269.1:0-360007 GCA_018904225.1 Lordiphosa mommai | reverse complement strand
GAGTTCGACTATCTTTGTATTTTGCAGCTCAATATTTTTGATGGAAAACTTTATTTGAATAATATCCGATATCGTGGGATTTGCATGGTAAATAAAATACGGGGTAATATTTATGAAAGGAAAACTGGAAAAATTATCATATTCATACCTATAATTAAAATCTGCGAGTACTAAAATAAAAGTTTGTCATTTTTAGCATTAACTGACTCACAACGTTTTGATATACAAGCACTATTTGTGTTGTTGTAAAATCGAATTATAGAATATATTACCACATTTTTTTCAAAACCATCGACGGGGAATTATCTGAACAAAAGAGTGTCGATGAACTCAGTTCTTTGTATGGTGATAATGTACCATCAAAAACCACTGTATATCGATGTATAGTGAATTCAAACGTGGTCGTAGGTTGCGCTTCAGTTATCGAATTTCATGGCTGATCAAGTTATTTGAAGAAAGCAGAAAATATCGTTGCTGGTGATATACCGTTAAATTCAGGCATCCCTAAACATTAGTTTCCACCAGCATAGTAAGATTTTGCATGAAAAGGTTTGATAGCCGCGGATTCTGCATATTTTGCAATTAAGCCTAAAAAAACTCGTGGGGATTGCGCAAAGAAATGCTGAAAAAATACAATCACGGTGCTTCAAAAGACTTTTTATAATATGAATACAGATGACGAATGATATATGTGTATAAGTCCGGAATCGAAAACAGTGATTGACCGTGGTCGTGTTCTAAGACGAGCTAAATCCCAATAAATGTTGTTCGCGAACCAAATGGTCGCCTAATTCTTTAGGCCGAATGGGGCGGTGGGCACTATCTACGAAGCAACATAGGACGGTCAATTTGAGTGGTACAGACCTTATGTTTGACGCAAGTCTTCGGAGAAAACGTATAAACACAACCGACGAAGCGACCAGCAAACTTGGGAAACGATGGGTCATCCGGACGTACAGTATAACAAAAATAAACTGCGTGGTGAACGTTTTTTCACACCGTAAAAATCTGTTTTATGTTTAAAACCCATGTTTTGAGGTGATCTAAACTGAATGGAAAAATTGGCTTGAGCTAATACAAAAGTCCATAAATTTCATGAAGAATATTTTGGAAAAACAATTGAGAGATTTTCATTAAAAAAAATTTTGTTATTATTTGCTGTCCCTGAAATATAAAAAGTAACCCATTTGCATTTATAGTAATTACAACATTAGATAGCTGTTATTGCCCTGAAAATATTGTAGAACTTGGGAGACTAGGCCTCTTTTTTTATTATGTGTTAGGGGGGTTATCATTATTATTGACGCATGAGACATAATTCAGTAGGCCCCCATGTTGTCTTTTACTTTCATTGAGAATAATTTTTAATAATACAACATGAAGGCTAAATGATTTATCATGTCTCATGCGTCGAAGCATGTGAACTCTCAGCCTTATTGTTATTTACAAATAGTTTTGACAAAAATAACTTTTTTGATCTCGAGGCGGTCTAGAAAGTTAAAGTATAAATACTAAAACAGTAACTTTTGTATCAGTTTTTTATATTTAAAAATAATATCGAAAAGTTTAGATACTTTGTCAATGGTAATTACCCCTTTGCAGGTATATATCCCTTACATTGCTAGATCATTTTAAGACAAATATTCTTTACTCCTTCAAAATTAATTAATAATTTAGCTCATTTAACTAAAAATTAAACCGAATCGAATGATATTACAAATTATGCCCTACAATTTTTGACTGAAGCTCAGGGAAGATTGGGATTAGACTTAAATCATATAAAATTTTTACATCTATTAAGCCTTAGAAATTTTATCAAAATTTGCAGCTTCATCAAGCAGAACTAACAACATAGTTTGCAAACAGGTAAACTTAAGTGACTCTTGAACAAACAATTCCTTATCCAGGCTGTTCGCTAGTGGAATAATACACTTTATTATATTAATATCATAAGGAGCGTCATTACGCATTTGAAATAGATTATTAGTTATTTAGTCATTTAAAGGGAAATGACAAATTAATACAATTAGTTTTCTAAATAGGTCTTAAATTAAATAATAATAATAAAATGCACAAAATCGGTAATATAAATATTTTAATTATATTAAGTTAATGAAAATTTTGTATCCCTTGTCAGCACTTTGTCTTGTATTAATGGGATATTAAATTAACTATTGCTATTACCATTACGGTAATAATAATTTACCGTTGCTGAAATGTAGATTAACACCAAATTACTAAAAATACATCTAAAGAATTCCTTTAGAATAAATTGTCTTTACAAGCAAGAACATCTATCTCTTCTCCGCCTATATACCCCTACACATCACCCATACCCACCGTAAAGTCCAACAAAGAAGATCAAAAGCCAGTGTGCTACTGGCCTTGCCATAATATTTCAGGGATTTCTGTGGCATTCTTTGAGGGATTGGGTGGTGGTGGAGGAGGAGGTTGGGGACAGCAACTTCTTGCCGGCAAAAAACCTCCGAAATTGAAATGTGCGTAATATTAAAAACCCTCTCGTACAGCTATTAATCATTTGACCTTATGTCCAATCCCCTCATCAAATGAAAGCGTCTAACATGGCATATTCATTAATTTTCCAATAATTAAGCCCCTGGTGCTGGTGCGCTGGGTTTTGGAGCCGGCGGACAGTCCATTGTTAGTGCCATGTGAATTATGAAATTAACAAAACCCAGTTGGGGGCGTGACAATTTATGCAATGCATTGCGCTTTTGTTCTAAACACAACGAAAAATTTGTTGCTAATTATGTAAGGTTAACAGCAGGCGGTCGTAGGCGAGGGGCGTGGTCTCCGTTTTTCGGGGGCGTTTGCCTTTCCTTTTTTGTTTTCCTTTTTTTTTGCAGTAGCAGCAGCAGCAGCAGCAGCCATGGGCAAATCTCTGGCCCTGCGTTTGTACGGCTTAATTGCCGAAACACAGGCACAGAACGACCGAGGAAAAAATAAAGAGGGGAGAGAGAGATAGGGTGGGAGTGTAGAGGAGGTAGGGTCAAACTGCGTCAATTAATTAACATAATTGTGCCAATTTTGCATAATTCAGTGCAAAGAGGCGTTGATTTTTCTTTTGCTTCAACTTCACTTTTGACTTTCTGGTTATTTTTGGGTTTTTTGGGAAATGGAGTCGGGGAATTATGTTAAAGGCGGCCAATTTAGCTACAATTAGGAATTATTAAATTTTATTTTACATTTCAGCGAAGATTTTAATTGTAGGAGAAATTAGAAATTAGGACCTCGAGAGAGCTTCTTATGCCTAGAAAAATGTTGTTGATTAGAAAATATAAGTGTAAGACAAAGTCAAGAAATATAATAAAGACTTAGTAAGCAACTTTCTGATATAAAATAACAAATTACCCATAAATTTAAAACTCTATTCCTTGACCCTGTCAGTCCAACTCAAGTTTTGTAATCAGTAAAATATCTAACTTCTTTTTAATATAAAATATTTTTACTCATTTTATAACCGGTTTAACTCCAGTTTACCTACCCTATACACACCACATATACAAGATCCTGTAAATTCGTTTTGAGATATTGCTTGGAATGACATTTGTGCCAATTTCAAACTGTTTTGGAAACCAAAATTGGGAAAACACTAGTCTAATTATTTAGCCCATAATCAGAGTTTCAAGACAATCGTTGAAAAAAAGGTCCCATTACGTAGGTTGGTATATATATTTCTGGCCTAATAATGAAAACGCGAATATTTATGATCAAAAATGGTTTTATTGTTTTTCAAAGTATTCTCCAGCAAGATTTATACACTTTTGCATGCGCTCAAACCAATTGTCGAAGCACTTTTTCCAGTCAGATTGAGACACCTCCAAAACATGGTTTTTGAACTCTTCAACAGCATCTTCTTCTTCCCATCAATTCGACGTTTTGGGCGGTCAAAAAGGCGCTGGTGTGAGCTGATGTGTGAGAGCTCGCATTGTCATGGTGCACAATGATCTGATGAATTTCTCCGAAGACTTCAGGCAAGCAAATTGTGGTGTACCACTCAGAATTGACCGTCCTACGTTGCTCAAGCGGAACAGTCGCCACATGACCAGTTTTACCAAAGAAACAGGCGACCATTTGCTTCGAAGTGCAAAACGTCTTTTAATAAGTTATAAGCGTCTTTTGGAACGATTATATTTTTTCAAAATTTCTTTGCACCAATCCACACGAGCCTTTTTTTTAGCGATTTTCAAATTGAAACAGGTTACCATTTGCTTCGAAGTGCTTCTTCCACGAACGACTTTCGTTGGATTTGGCTCGTTTTCGAAGACCCACACGGTCGATTGCTGTTTTGTTTCGTGCTCATAAGCATTGATCCCAAGTCTTTAACATGGTCTCTCACTTTCCCAACTCCGTTGTCCTTTCGAATTTGTGAATTCATTTATCTTCTTCTATCCTCCAGAAACAACCGTTTCCAATTTACTGTAGCTTAGTGTAAGCTGCTGCATTTAACGAGACTTTCAATTAAATGTTGATATGCTCAAATAAATCCCTAAAATTCCCACACAAAAGACAAAATGCCAACTTTTGGGCAACCTGCCAATGCTTCATCAACCGCCTGCTGCTGCTATACACCAATCCCCAAAGGCCCACTCTTTTGCAGGATGAGGTTTGAGGTTTTTGGGAACATGATTTATGATTACTAAACTACTTAATAATAATCAAATGTGCAGCAATTTGTTGCAGCTACCAGTTCGAGATAATTGCAGCAGACACTTTGTGAAATGCAAATGCAAAATGCAAATGGAAATCAGCCCACGCACAAAAAGAGACAGATATATGTACGTACGTACGTACGTACATATACATAGAGCAGGGCGACGCATATTTTTGGTTGGCAGCAAAAACCGCAAATTGCTATTAACGAAAATCTAATCATAACCGGAAATTAATTTGACAGGAATCTCATTAAATTTACAGTCGGCACTAGTAGAATGGCGACAGCTGCTGACGAGGATTGGTTAACCCACCAACCACCCCAGCCAGCCATCAACCGACATCCAATTCCTCGTTTTCAGAATCCAAAACTCCAATCGTTTAAAGCTGCATTGCGTTGACATTGCAACTGGCCGGCCTGACTATTTGAGTAATGTTACGGGATTTTCATTATAATATACAATTATTCCCATTTGGTAATGTGACATGTGGGTTGAGGCTTAACAAGTTTATACGCGACTGCAAATCACGATGTGAAGATTGGGATTTCGTAAAATTTGTAAGTAAGTACTTTGTACTTTCTAGTGGTCCAAAAATGTTACCAATTCAAAGAAGTTGGCATTAACTATATAATGTTTAAGGCCACAAAATCTATTATTGTGCAACGATTTAGTAGGCCTTCTTATGAATACCTTATGGTCTTGATTTCATTGTGAATAGCTTGTCAATTGTCATTGAAAATAAGACAACATGAAGTCCTACTGGATTATTATGTCTCACGCGCCGAACAGTGTGAACTCAGCCTAACATTTTGGTTCGAAATGGCCCCTCGTCACGCATCACGCGTTATATTTTCAAGTACACAACACCAACTTATATAGCATAAATCAAACGAAAAGTGATTTGGAAAGATCTATTTTTTTATTTGTCTTTGCAAGTCAAACAAATTTCGGCATCTACTGTATAAAATTGGGAGTAATTTTGGTGTTATGTATTAGAGACTGGAGCTGGAAAGAAAATTGGATTACATCTCGCACAATATGTTCCGTCCTGTAGGGGCACATCTGAATTACAGAATTACAACATTTTGCTTGACACGTACAGGGTGAAAAAAGGGAGAGGCAAGTTCAGAGAGTGATTTTTTATAGCTAACAATTATTCAGGTAACAGCAGCTCTCAATAAATTTTCTCTAAGTCATGGTGGTATAATAAAAGTGTGATCAGCTGAGCGAGTATGCTTTTGGTGTGCCAATTTTTGTTTTCCTTATTCTTTTAACAGAATCCTGCTCGTACCTACTGTCTGCCCCTTTTATTATTCCACCATGCTCTCAGCTCAAGTTCTTTTAAAAAAGCGCTTGCAAAGAAGAGCAAAGCGAAAAAGTGAGAGTGTATTTGTGTGTGAATATAATGCGACGCAAAGCGACTCTGACCTACTTCAATGAACGCTAGCCAGCGAATGATTATCTTTGCTGATTTATTTACTCTCTTGGCGAATGACTTGGCATGCGTTCGGCTCGTGAGTGAATTGCCGAATGTGCTCGTTACATTGGCACTAAGGGTGACAAACTCTGTTTTAAAATTTAAAACACACATAAACATAAGCAGAATCAAAAGTGGAGTGGAGTTGGATGTAGACCGGTTGTCCGACGAATTTTCCCAAATTTTGCGGGACCTAAACCTTAGAGCCTAAAATATTTGATTTGCCCCAAAATCTGTGAATTTTCTGCATCATTATAGTCATTAATGGGATTTCTGAATCTGATTTGCTGTCGATTTTGTGAAACAGCTGTTTGTAACTGCTTTATATAAAAGCATTAGTGTGACCATGCGAGCTGTAGAAAAGCGGCCGTATTTTATGCAGGTTTCATGGTCACACTGCGCGTTTTGTGAATCTCTGTTTCACGAAATCAAAATCGTAAGCAAATCAGTTTCAAGAATTCCACTATAATTGCTGTTATAGAGTATACAAACCAAGTTTGAAGTTATTTGGGTAAAAATAAACCTTTTCGGGACATTTTAAGCCTGCGTGGGTGTTCAATAAATTTTTTTTTTCCGAAAGAGCATCTAAAGTTAAGATTCTTAACCAAGGCTGCAAACCTCTCTCTTTACATTTAAAAAAAATTTTTAAAAATTTATTTGATTATCATTTTTCTATAATCTAGAAATTTTTATTCTGAGAATGGGACATTTTTTTTAAAATTAGCTTCTCTAAATTTAAGTATATATTTTTTTTGGAATAAGATAATTTGCTCAAATTTAGGGCAATTTTTTTTTAGGGTTACTTTTTCTAGAACGTAGAAAATAAATTTTCTGAGTGTAGTGACTCTTTAAGATTTAATTTTGAATAATCTCATCAAGAATTTCTTTTGTTTATAAAATTACTTATTATTGTGAATCGAAGCTTATTTTTAAAAAGTGGTACGGTTCGGGTTCAGGTTCGGGGGTCAAAAATGTTGGAGGTTAGGTTCATGGTCCAGTTCGGGGAACCCATAAAATACGAAGCGATCGATTTGCAGCCCTGATCTTAACATCTCTTAGCTATGTCGTTTGGCCTGTAGGTTAATAAATCAGTCATTCAGTCACACATTCTAGATAGCTGAGTCCAAAAAACTAAGATTAGAAATCGGCCATAAAAAAGACTTACATATAAACATATTGTATATAGATTACTTTGATGTCTTTCATGTTATATGATGTTATATGTTTTTAATCCTTGTCTATATGTTTTCTGATTCGATTTGGTATTAATTCTTTCCATTTCCACTTATAGTCATCTTTGCTATATATTTTTTGGATATTTCTGCATGATTCGTATTTTCCACTAACTCTTGCTTCTTTTGCATAAAATCGGAAAGAAAGATAGTATGTAAATATTAACCCATTTCTCCCGCATAAACTTCATATAAATGTGCCTGACATCCCCAGATTCTGCTGACTATGAGCAACTGCGTCGTCTGCTTGCTCTTTGCGCCTGTATACTCGGTCGTCTGCTCTGCCTTCTGTAATTTATTTCTGATTTTGGGTTTGCGCCATGCGTGGCTGAGCATTTAGAAGCGCTTGCACATTTTGCCAGCACATAAATTAACATAAAGAGGCGGCAAAATGGGAAGGATGGGGGGTATACCTCAGGGGAGGCCTTGCAGCATTTACGTGACATTGAAGCTCCCCAAATGCCAAAGTGGCTGGTGCAGTTTTCAATCTATGAGGAGGAGTGAGCTTTAAATGGGGTTTGAGGGGGGGTGGACCTTTCCTGACAGACACATGTGTCTATAATTATTAAACGATTGCGCTTTATTGTTTGGTTAAGGGCTTTGTAATCGCTTCCAACTTTGTTTGTAGATAAAGCAAATACGAGATTCAAATTGTTTATTAAATTTTATTATTAAGTATGACTAAGGTTAGAGATCAGGTGGCGGGTATTAGGGGCGATGAGCTGGCAATAGAGTGCAGTCATAATATGGAAAAAAAATTATTGGAAAAATAATGCAAAATTTAAATCAACATATGTGCAATTCATTGGAAAGGAGGGTTAGGAGAGACACAATTTTCATCAAAGGGTAAGGCTGATAACTAATCAGCGAATTTCGCATATTTAAATGGAATTTTGTACTCAGGATAAAGGTGGTAAAAAATTCACTAAAAGTTTCTTTTAAATCGATTTTATCCTGGCCTACTAGGATAAAATTCTAACTAAAAATATTCAAAATCCGAAAAAAAACAAAAATTAGACTTTAAATAAACATTTCATCTCCTCGTTACTGACTGACAATGCAACTTCATTAACCAAACAAATAAATTCTTTTTTCTACCTCTCCCTTTTCAAATCTCTTCCACCAAAAAATAAAAAATGGATTGCCTGGTAAACAAAAATGTTACGTGACCAGGCCATAATGAAATGAACAACGAAAAGAAATGTTAGCCAAAATAATAATAAAATTTAATTCAATTAATTTTGGGTCGCTAGGTCAAACCTAAATTTAGGTGTTGCCTTCATTTTTCACTTGGCTCTCCACTTAATTTGCAAAACAAAACCGAATCACTTTTGGTTGTAACTCCGTTGGGTTACCTTTACCCATTTCAGCTCCTCTCTGGCCCATTCAATTTCAGTTCAGTTTTCTGTTGCCAAATGTGACAATCGTGTCACGTACGCAATGTTCTGGAAGATTGAACGTTACGTTTGTCGCGTTTAAAATGAGTTTTTTTTGTTTTCAAACTGAATTTGATTTTGATTGTTTGGTCTCTCCCTTTTTTTTGGGGACAAAATCCGGCTCTGTGATTTGTCGTTTATAACAAACGGCACATGCAGCAAATTATTCTCACAAAACAACAACAACAACAAGAACAGGAAAAAAAGTAAAAATTGTTTAATTCTAGGCTTTCTCCAACCAGCATTGTTTGCTGCCAGGAAACCGGAGCAGGAGAAGCCTTCATTATTATTTTTTTGAAAAACGATTTTTTGTACGTGCAGAAAATTTTTAAAAATACATTTTCTGATTTGATTTTTGGTGGGTTTTTGGGATGGGCCAAAAGCTTTCACTTCTCATTTGACACAAAACTGCAATCGAATGGGAGCACCAACAATAAATATAAAGATTGCACAGTTTTATATAGGTAGTTGGACTGTAAATGGATAGTCGAGTGCTTTTTCGTGAGGACTGAGGATTAGAGGTGGAGAACTATCGATGGCACTATCGACACTATCGATGGTTGGGCGCTATCGAGTCGCCATCGATAGTAGCCCTCCACTATCGATAGTTTTAGATAGTTTTCTTTAACCATCCAGCCAGCTTTAACCATCAATAAATAGGTAGCTCTTAAAAAAAGTACAAATAATTGCACTTATAAACGTTATTTACCAAATATAATCTCATTAGAGATGATTAGTCAAATTAATCTAAGTGTTTCTTTTGAACCGACTCGTAGGGGATAACCCTTGTACTACTAACTTGCATGCATGAGCCGTTTCGTGTCCATTGTGCTGATTATAATAAACTCTACCGAGTAATTAGCTTAGAAAAATTTCTTCCTGGAATCAAAACCTCTTTTTATTGTATTTAGCCCGTAGTTTGCCTTAATTTAGTGTTTTCCTACGCGTTTTCGTGTCACACGTTTGTAGCTGAGCATCACGGCCGGTTAGGCGGGAGGTGGGCTGCTATTTTGCCTGGGGTTCGCGCCTAACAGGTTTCGGCTTGGTGACGCTTAGGCCACTTGAAGATTCCAAAAAATACGATTTCCAGAATTATTTGAATGCAAGCATCAGAGTTTCTTTAAAATGATATGATACATATATATAATCGGAACCCACAACCCAATATTAATGCCAAAGTTTAAACCAAAAGTGACGGAAGCCAATTTTTAAGTTAGTTTTTTTTTTAATAAATTATTTAAAATTTATGCATTTTTACCATAAGCGTTTAAGTTACCAAACTATCGAAAACTATCGTAGACTATCGATGGTTTTCAAAAAACTATCGTTGACTATCGATGGTGCTGACTATCGATAGTTCTCCACCTCTACTGAGGATCACAAAACAGAATCACTGTCCCACATGAGTCAACATAAGAAAACATTTAAGAGGTTTATTAAGTTCTTAATTGTTCGTTTGTTCAACAAATTGGCTTGGCTTGCATTTCCTGTATCCAAAGGTCTTTGGGATGATCCCTTTTTGTGCACCACTCTTAACTGAAACTCTATTATACTATACTGATTGGCTTAATTACCTCAATAGAAATTTTTCTTCTTAAGAAAATATCAGTAATATCGATTTTTTTTGTCAACATAAATATCAATTACGAATTTATACTTTTCAATATTGAAAAAATATCGATATAGATATTTTCAAAATATCCGGCAGCCCTACTTTCAGGTTTTTTGCTGAAAGCAGCAAGATCGAAAGTGGTTCAAAGCCAAATCTCTAAAATTATTAAGGCTAAATTATTAAGCTCAACTTGATGTATGGGATAATTCATTTACACTGAGCCTAATGGCTACCTTTAAGTCAGCCGATAAATTGTCATGTTAAAAAAGACAAGTAAATATTTTTATTAAAACAAAATTTTAGATTATTACTTTACTCTTTCCTTTCAAGTGGACTTTTAGTCCATTATGTCAACGTTAGACAGACGATCTCAAATGCGTCCTTATTGATAGAGGAATGATGAAGTTCGTAGACGAAGATAAAACTCGCCTATTTTTGCTGAGATAACTAACTAATTGAAAGAGTTTGGCCTGATAAGCATTAATATAAAAAGGATGTTGGAATCACCAAAGAAAAGCGGTTTTACATATGCATCATTTTAATTTAGCGAAATAAGAACAAGAACCTATTCCAATTTCCTAATGAACACGAATCATTAATGGATATAGTCACCGTTTTCGACCAGAACTTTAACCAGAAAGACTTTTAAAAAATGGAGAAATAAATATTTAGAGGTCTAAGCATTCATTTATTTTTAAATTCAGCTGAATCATCTTCATCAAATGATTTTGAAATTGTCTTTGGTATTTGATAAAAAATGTTTTTGGTTATGAGCTGGTTGTTGGATGAGCCATAAGAAAATTATGCAGAACATTTTTTATACACTTGAAAAGTGTATATTAATTTTGCCCAGAAGTTCGCATAAAAATATTCATTTCCGACCCCATAAACTATATATATTCTTGATCAGGACAACGAGCTGAGTTCAATTCCGTCTGTAGGAACGATCGGTCTAAGAACTAGTTCTAGATAGAAAAACTTGTTTGTTTTCCGTCGTAGCGTCACTAATCTTGGTATAAGTTAGTATTATATGCTTCCACATAATTCTGGAAAAATTTATCAAAATCGGATGACTATAGCATAAAGCTGCCATAGAAACGGTCGGTCAAAAAACTACTTCTAGTGAGAAAAACTTTTTTATTTTCCATCGTAGCGTCACTAATCTTGGTATATGTTAGTTTTATATGCTTTTACATAATACAGGAAAAATTTGTCAAAATCGGATGACTATATTATATAGCTCCAATAGAAACTGTCGGTCAAAAAACAACTTCTATTGAGAAAAACTTTTTTGTTTTCTATCGTGGCGTCCCCAATCTTGGTATATATTAGTTTTATATGCTTTCACATGATTTTGAAAAAAATTATCAAAATCGGATGACTATAGAATATAGCTGCCATAGGACCGATCGGTCGGAAAATGTGTTTTACTAAGAAAAGTTTTTTTTATGGTATCAAATTTTTATTATCAATGATTTAAAAATTTTAAATATCTGATATCTATATCCTATATATATTTTACCGGTTAAATCAGTTGGAGTAAAGTTTTTCAAGTGTATAAAAACTTAGACACGGTCGAAGTTAGCTTTGCCTTCTCGTTTTTAATTATTTCATCAAGTTAAATTTTTTTTTGTAAATTTAAAAAAAATTATATCTGTTTTTCGTAAAATCTAAAAAAATAAATGTAAATGTCCTCTAATTTACTACATTTACAAATTTTCGATATTATTACGCATTTAAAAGTTATGGTCCGAAAACTGAAACAAGATTAAGACTATTTTTACATAAAATTGATTACAATTACAAATAATTATTTAAAATTTCCAAATATTTAGAAAACTCACAGAAAAATAATTTTTTAATGTCCACGGTTTTGTTCTCCAACAAAAACTTTGTTTTTAATTAAGTGTTTCATAATATAATTTAATTTTGGTAATTAATATTACGTAATTTTAAAAAATTCGTAATTTTTTGTAGCTTTTAATCTATTACTTTTGAATGCGCAATGATTTCGAAAAACTGTAATTGAATTAAACAATCTGTTGATTTAAATTTTACGAGAACCAAAAAATCTAAAAAAAAAAATTATTTTACACAATGTGCCTGACTTAGCATGATTTAGACTGCTTAAAGTTAGTTAAAACAAGGGCAAACACAATACCACGAGGGAGGCTGGTCGACTATACAGCTGTTTCAAGAACCTCCAGGTTCTTTCTTCCGTACTCTTTGACCATCGACTGCAAGTAGCCAACTACCTTCTCATGTAAGGATAGCTATAACTGTTTGGGGTTTTCCTTAAAAAATTATTAAATAACAAACAATTTAGAAAAAATATGAAAAAGTTATAATATGTAAATTTTTGATATAATAATCTCATAGTTTATGACAAATGGAAAGGGATACCTCTCTTTTATCTCTAGTCACACTTCACACCTCATATGTATAATGGTTTATTAGAGAAAGATCACGTTGTTGTCTGTATAGCTATTACAAGGGTAAACGCTTTTAATTTAATCTGGGACTTATAAGCCCGAATTAGGTCTTACCACATCATATACAAGTTACACTAATATCTGGCTAACTAGTTGCCAGGTCAACCATTTGTTGATACTACCCAAAAATCTGTCTCACCCACGCACTTGACACATTCGATATAACTTCAATCTATCACAGCCCATTCACTGCCCTCAAAGAAACAACAAAAAATTTGTTATTGCCGCTCAATGCGGCTGCCAATCAATTGTAGTTACGCACCCTCACCTTCACACGCATGGCACCGGCACCTTCTGGCGAAACCCCATGTAGATAACTAGAATTGAGCCGCAACCTCTAATAGGCAATGCCAGCGAGACATTCGTGACGAGACGGACTAGTCCCAGCTGCTACTGCAACGCCTGACATTAATCAAGCCCACATGACCCAACGCCCACGTCAACGCCAGCATAGTTAGCCCCCCACCCCACCCCTCCATTGAGGAGATGGCCGAAAAATCATTGTTGACATTTGTAATTAGAATTGATAGCAAGCAGACAGGAGAAGCCCAAACCAAAAATGCAAAAGTGGGGAGCACGACGTTAAACTAATTTCGTTTTCGTTCCATTGAATGATACGTGCAGTTTTCACAAAAGGGTCCGGTCCGTCGTCATTTGTTAAAAGTTTCCCTCGAACCCCGTGCTGCGTGGTGTGCTAACACACGTCAATTGAATGACATTTCACTTGGAGAATGACAGCAGAACTAAGCTTCACTCTGCACTTTCACTCAAATGTGTGAGGAGGAGGAGGAGGGTCAAAAGCTGGCTTTGATTTCACTTTCGGCTCGTCCAACTGCTGTTGACATTTGCTCGAGAGGATGTGTATGTGTATGTGTATGGGCGTACGCATCAAACTAATTTTCCCCCTGTTTAGAGTTCTTGAACGTGACACAAGTCTGTACTCTGGGGGCCATGTCCATTCTACTAACTAACTGTCCGATCTGTCCAACCTCCCCTCCATCCATTGGTTTTCAACTGATTTGAAATCATTTTAACCCAAATTGCATACAATTGAGTTTGTCAGGCAGAGACTTGGAGACTGAGACTGGTAGACTCGACTCTGTTTGTATGTAATTGAAATGCGTGAGTTGTGTTAGTTACACGAACCTGGCGAAGGCGTTTGTCAGTGGATATTGTTGTTGTTGTCCCTGTTGCTCCACTTGTGGTTGGTTGCCTTGTGTGTGGATAGATTGTACTTTTGTTAGGGGGCGTTCAGGTGATGATTTGCATTAAGTTTGATGTGAGGTGATGTCAGTGGATTAATCGTACGTCTTAGACCTTGGTTGTTTTTAATTGTAGGAAGGTTTGATCTTCATTTTAAGATTTAGATTTCGTGGATTAGGAAAATAAAACTAAATTCGAAATTATTTAACAATATTTACGGTATTCTTGTAACTGTATTTAAGTGTCTTAGGATTAAAATTTTGGTAGCCTCAACCTCTCAACCTTTCTAATACAAAACAAAATCAAGCGATTATGTGAATATGAAATAAAACTTTTAAGGTTCGGGACTAGGAAAATTCGGGATATCCGTGGGAACTCCGTCCCGCGCCCATCTCTAATAGAAAGCGCCACCAAGATAGAAATAATACCAATCCGATCCCGATCCAAGTCTATCCCGTTCCATCCCAAACCCATATTTACAATTCAATTCCGTCATTCCGAGTCCCAATTAACGTCCATCTTTTCCCGATCCCGACCTTAAATTTGAACGAGAAGGCAAAGCTAACTTCGACTGTGCCGAAGTTTTAATACACTTGAAAAACTTTACTCCAACAGATATTAAAATTTTTAAATCATTGATAATAAAAATTTGATACCATAAAAAAAAACTTTTCTTTGTAAAACACATTTTCCGACCGATCGGTCCTATAGCAGCTATATGATATAGTCATCCGATTTTGATAAATTTGTAAAAGCATATAAAACTAATATCTACCAAGATTGGAGACGATACGATGGAAAACAAAAAAGTTTTCCTCACTAGAACTTGTTTTTTGACCGACCGTTTCTATCGCAGCTATATGCTATAGTCATCCGATTTCGATAAATTTTTCCTGAATTGTGTGGAATCATATAAAACTAATATATACCATGTTTGGTGACGCTACGATGGAAAACAAAAAAGTTTTCACTAGAACTAAAATTTTGCACCGACCGTTTATATGGCAGCTATAGCTATAGTCATCCGATTTTGATAATTTTTTCAGAATTGTGTGGAAACATATAAAACTAACATATACCAAGATTAGTGACGCTACGATGGAAAACAAAAAAGTTTTTCTAACTAGAACTGGTTCTTAGACCGATCGTTCCTATGGCAGCTATATGATATAGTCATCCGATCCGGCCGGTTCCGACATATTAGTTGCGTGCAGTAAAAAGAAGACTCTGTGCAAAATTTCAGCTCGATAGCTTTAAAACTGAGAGACTAGTTCGCGTAGAAACAGACAGACGGACAGACAGACAGACGGACAGACGGACGGACGGACAAGCGGAAATGAACTCAGCTCGTCGTCCTGATCAAGAATATATATAGTTTATGGGGTCGGAAATGAATATTTCTATGCGTTACAAACTTCTGGGCAAAATTAATATACACTTTTCAAGTGTATAAAATAATCCTGACCTGATCCCGAAAATTTTTCTAAAATCTCGCAGTAACCCCATTTGATCGAATTCGAAGCATATTAAGGGTATTCACGTCAACTTGTTTATTAGGGAATCTGTTGTGAGATTATATGTCCACCAACAAAATGATCTACTAAAAAAATACTGATATCACCAGCCCAGCCGCGGATCATGTGGTTATCTGCTTGAATTTCAATTTCAGTGATGGTAAACATTAGACTCTATTGGGAAGTTAAATGATTAAAATTTAAAATTCTACCAATTGGTGACGTTAGTTGGAAAACAAAGATTTTATTTAAAACCTTCTTTATACAATTGCAATTATCTCAAAAAAAGTAAACTATGTAATTTTAAGACAATTTGAAAGAAAATTTTCTCAAAAATACATTTAATTTATGATAACTTAAATTTTAATATCATACTTGTTTCTTAATTTATTGGAGTTCAAAACTAAACTTGATTGCCTGCAAATGGAAATTATATGTTCTCATAGACTCAAAACTCTATCTTTAATCTGGTATTTTGTTATAGGGGGGGGGGTAGTGTTGCTAAAGATTGTATTATGACATGCAAGTCATTTGCAGAACTTTTTGTTTCAATAGATGGCAGTTATTAGTCTCAATTTAATGTAAGCATATTATTATATGTTTTGTTAAAGATGGGCCTAATGGCCGAATCTATTATCGTTTAAAATGTTTAAATCGAAGCTACTGTCCATAAAACTTCTAATATAGAAAGGAACTGTCAGCATTTTCACAATATATTTTGCTAATTTACTTTCGAAAATGAAAAAAAACCAAAAAAGCTCGATTGAAAGTATGCCACGTTTAAGGTACCGTTGCAATAGGTGAATGACAATGTCAGCGTTGGCTTGACAAATTTCGTTCCGGATCGCTATTTTTAGGCTTAAGACTATCATATCACATCACAAAAGATTGCCGAGAATTTAACGTTAAGTTTAATCAAAAAAGCCGATCTTAAAACGAACTTTTTTTTCTGGGTAAGGACTTTATTTCCCAATTTTGGCTTTCGAATCAGTTTGAAGTCGGCTTACATGTTAACTCCGAGAATTATTTAAACTAGGATCTTAACATGTGGGTGTGAAGGTTGGTAAATACTTTGAGTAAAAGTAGGAGTTAGATATTTTAATGTTTAGAAAAAAATATGTTGGACTGACAGTGTCAAGAAATAGTGTTTTAAATTTATGGGTTATTTATAATTTGGTATCAGAAAGTTGCTAACTAAATCTAAGTTTTATTTCTTGACTTCATTTAATTTTAAATTTATATTTTCGAATTTTTGTTGTCTAATTTACACTACTCAGCAATAACATTTTTCTAGGCATAAGAAGCTCTCTCGAGGTCCTAATTTCTAATTTCTCCTACAATTAAAATCTGCTGAAATGTAAAATAAAATTTAATAATTCCTAATTGCAGCTAAATTGGCCGCCTTTAACACAATTCCCCGACTCCCATTTCCCAAAAAACCCAAAAATAACCAAAGTCAAAAGTGAAGTTGAAGCTAAAAAGAAAAATCAACGCCTCGCACTGAATTATGCAAAATTGTACAATTATGTTAATTAATTGACGCAGTTTGACCCTACACTCTACACTCCCTCCCTATCTCTCTCTCCCTCTTTATTTTTTCGCTCGGTCGTTCTGTGCCTGTGTTTCGGCAATTAGCGCCATAAAACGCAGGCCAAGCGATTTGCGCCCTTGGCTGCTGCTGCTGCTGCTGCTACTGCAAAAAAAAAAAGGAAAACAAAAAAGGAAGTTAGCAAAACGCCCCCGAAAAACGGAGACCACGCCCCCTCGCCTACGACCGCCTGCTGTTAACCTTACATAATTAGCAACAAATTTTTCGTTGTGTTTAGAACAAAAGCGCAATGCATTGCATAAATTGTACGCCCCCAACTGGGTTTTATTAATTTCATAATTCACATGGCACTAACAATGGAGCTGTCCGCCGGCTCCAAAAACCCCAGCGCACCAGCACCAGGGGCTTAATTATTGGAAAATTAATGAATATGCCATGTTAGACGCTTTCATTTGATGAGGGGATTGGACATAAGGTCAAATGATTAATAGCTGTACGAGAGGGTTTTTAATATTACGCACATTTCAATTTCGAGGTTTTTTGCCTGGCAACAGTTGCTGTCCCCAACCTCCTCCCACCACCACCCAACCCAATCCCTCAAAGAATGCCACAGAAATCCCTGAAATATTATATGCAAGGCCAGTAGCACACTGGCTTTTTGATCTTCTTTTGTTGGACTATTACGGTGGGTATGGGTGAGTGTGTAGGGGTATATAGGCGGAGAAGAGACTAGATGTTCTTGCTTGTAAATAAAAGCCAATTCATTCAAGAATTTCTTTTTAGTTATATTTTCACTAATTTAATTATTTTATCTACATTTTATTTGCAATTTTAAACCAGCGATGGAAGAAGTTTCTAAAATATGCTTACTTGAGTGCAGAAATTCCCCAAGTCTTTACTCTAGGATAAATCGTTACAAAAGACAATCGCAAAAAACTTGGAGTGGATATCAAAGTCTGCTGAACATAGCCCTGGGAGATGCTTGAAATACTCTAATTTGAAGTATGCATATTTGTTCAGAAACTAATAAGTTTCAACTTTTAGTTTGCAATTTCGTATGAAAATCTTTTACGTTCTAAAATCAAGGCTTTGGTGTTTGAGATAAATTTCGAAATATTCTTAATTAGACTTTGCCTGACGCACAGTGGCTCGTTTTCCAAAATCTTGTGGCCAAAAATTTAATTAAATGTTTATAGGCGTAACAGCTTCAAAATGTGGAACAATTTTTTAATATTATAAAAAAAAAAAAAAAAAATAACGTGTTTATAAGGGTAAAGTAAAATTAATGTCTCTCTATCAGGACATAAGTTAGAGACTGAATTAGATAGAGACTTAAATTTAATATACGAATTCATAAAAAAAATACAAAAAAGTTCGTTTATTATTTTTAAGGATTTTTGTTCTAAACTCTTATTTTTTTCATATTTTACAATAATTAACTTGACTTTAAAAGAAAAACCCGCCGTACTCGGGAATGTGACTTTGCAAAAAGCTAGAGATAATATTCCAGAAACAACCTTAAAAATTAAAACCTTTGCTACAATTGTGCCGGATTGGAGATATTTGCCATTTTTCATACCGACCATACCATGAGTACAAGGTCGGCCAGTAAAGAATAGTTTAAAAAAAAAAAATAATTAAATATTTTTTCGCGCGGATTAATTGATTGTCCTTTCGTGAGATTTTTTCTAAAATATTTCTACGGAGTTCCTTAACCTAAAAAAAATATTTCATAAAAATATCGGTTGGCCCTCCTTGAAAAAAGATTAAAGATTGTTTAAACCTTACTTAAGAAGTAATTTTTTGGTACCTCCTATTTTTCTTCGATAGAAGACATGAAAATAGTAATTTCACAATTTTGTTCGCTTAAATCGTATGCACCGTTGTCACACAATAATTTTTTTAAGTTTTATGTTTTTTTTTCGTTTATATCGCGATCTGTTAATGGTGGGAATCTTAAAAAATAAGATTATTCTATGAATTTTTGTTAAAACACATAACAAATTGGGTGGCGGAGTTCACATAGAATGACCCAAATAAAGGTACATAAAAAATTCAAATTCTGATCAAAGTTATTTTTAATATTTTCAAATAGGGCAACCATTTCAGGCTAATACATTAATATGATTGCTGGAATGGCTCTCACATGTGTTAATGGTTAAATTTTGAGATCCGATAAAGCTAATAACATGTTAAACAGATCTTCGATTTGAGAAAACTTTTTCGTGTTCGTGTAGTTATATCTCTTATATTTCTTGTTCTTTTATATTTGGTCTTCTTACGATAATCCCCCCAATGGGGAGTGGTTGATTCTCTATTATATGTTGTCCATGATCCTTAAACTTTATAAACAGTAGGTGTTTACTATTTGCTGGGATAATGATCCGTTAAAAGAATTGATGTTTTAGTTTCATACTGCCCGAACGAATTGGCATCTATTTTTCCTCTGCTACTTAGAACATTGTATACCAGAACCCTTTTAATAATTTCTCAGTCTATTCAAGTAATACGAGCTGTTTTATCCACATATTAAGGACGTATTGCTATCATTGGTGCTTCCAAATCCCTATTTGGGTTGGTCAGCCAACAACACCTTATTCTGTAAAAAAATCATATTCTTTTGACATTTGTTTCCTTTATTTGATTTTCAATTAAGGTATAAGCCATATAATAATTCATATTAAAATGTACAGACAATAAATTTATACTTCAACTTTCGATGAAGACATTAAATATTTATTTTATAAATTGTTTTAAATTAAAATCTACCAAAATAAGTATTAAAAAATTTATTTAAACCATTTATAAAATATTTTTTTATGAAATCGTCATACAAGAAATAGTAAGTTTGATTTTGACCAACTTTTTACGCAACCTTTGGTAGGGAAAACATACCTTCTTTAACATGAAAGTTTACAGACTATTAGGGAAAAAATCAAGTAGTTAACTTAGATGGTTCAAAAGTAATGATTTTTGCATCTTGTTTTTTAAAAGTTCACAAAATCAAAAAGTTTTAAGTAATCGGTCTAAAGGCCTCTTTCCAGATGTCATAAAAATTTATTTCGTTACAATTCTTCATATGAATAGAAACGTTTTTTGGAAAGCTTTGAAAGCTGACTGCTTTTGAAAGGTTGTCTTATTTATATTCATCCTTATTATATTCTTAAAAATAGTGCCGAAATAAATTTGTATGCCTTCTGAATTAATGCCTTAATTAATTTTCAGAGTTAAAGTCAGTTGAATCTCAACATAATCTGCTTTAAGAGCCATACACTTTATCCAATATTTAATGCCTTGCCAAGCTTAAAATAAGGTCTTTAAAATAGTCATTGGTTTCAGACATATACTCATCGGGGACTTTCCATCAGGATTTTTATATTAAAAAGTTGTATTACAGGTCATCCTTCAGTCGTTACCTTGTCTCTTATCTCATTTATGTATATTTATTCTGCATATACAATATTCATATAAATATCCACGCTGCATATTTGCCAGTTTGGTAAATATTTGCACATGTAAATGACATTCACGTGTGTCACAATTCCATCTGGCAACCCTTAACCCCCTACCTCAACACCCACCCAGAAAGGTTTATTCTTTTTTTTCTTCTTTTTTGTCCCGCTCCACTTTATGTTTGATCGTTGCTGCAAAAAGAGGGGACCAAACCAAACATATTGCGAGTGTCGTGTGTATTTCTCATAAATCGGCTTAAAAAAAAAGAGGGGACCTACAAAAGTGCATTTGTACCCCATGCCAAGCTGCTGAACTGAGGTCACATACGTTTGCATTTTCAGCATACGCAATTTTACGCAAGGCGAGGCGAATCAAGTTGGCTTGACTTATTTTTAACATCGTTAGTTGGGTTGTTTATTTATGTGTATGTTGGTTGTTTTTTTTTTTGTATTCCACTTGCCCACTTGTTGTGCCGTATGTGTTTGTGTGTGTGTGGCTTTTGTTGTCCCTGTCAGTCTCAGCTGCTGAGATTTATGAAGTGCAACATGTCAGAGAGAGGGTGAACATTTATCTATATAGGACTTGACTCGGGCCGGGATTGAATGAAAGAAGTGAAGGAAAGTGGATGTGTTTTTTTTTTTATTTATTCGTAGGCATTCAGTTGCGTAAAACACTGATAGAGCCTTGGCCTAGTTGGAGCTGAGCAAAATGTGGAGGAAGTTAAAAAGGAAATCAATGGAAGAAGTGGAATAAATGCTTTAAAAAAATTCTAGAAATTATATATATTCTCTAAAATAATACAAATGAATTCTAGAAATATAACAGAAATATAGACCGGACATTCGAACACACACGAACTGCATCGGGAATTTACCGGTTTTCTCTATCCCTTTCCGGTGGTTGTTGTTGTTTGACAAATGATTTTCATCATATGTATTGGTTCGGCTCTGCCATACGCTTTGTGTGGGCACTTCCGGTACAAATAAAGCAACTTAAAAATTTGTTTCCATTTTTTTCTAATTAAATTTCACTTGAAATCGAATAAATCATCAAACAATATATGAATCCATTATTATATTTTACCAAACGCTTACAATCCAATTAAAACATTTTCCGACATATTCGGGCAGCTCCTCTCAATGAAACCTAACCATGAGTCCTATGCGGGGGAGATTGTAAGGTTTTCTGATCAAATAACCAAATAAATATGCGACGATAATTACAAACTGCCATGGTTATCATTTGTGTTTTGGTTGGCCTTCTCTTTTCGGCTTTTGTGCGCTCAATTTCGTTTTCGGGTTTTTGGCCAAATTTGCAGCAAAAATATGAAATGCATTTCTCTCTCTCTCTATGTGTATGTGTGTGTATGTGTGCTTCAAGCTCAAAATGGTAATTAAACTGCTGGCCAAAAGTGTCGGTTGGATGCTGTGGGCTTCCCCTCCCTTCCCCGCCATCAAATTTATATTGTGGCTGGTCTAACATTTTTGAGTGGCTCTAACCGGAAATTCAATATGACTCGTTGCGCCTATTCCAGCCACGCCCGCCCTCGCCCCACTTATCAGTCCCATTCCCATTCCCAGTTCAATGCATGCGTTTTGCAATCACTTTGATGTTCATGGTGCGCGTTGGTATTATTGCCAAAAAATTTGATGAAATATGTGTAATACATTGGACAAAGTTTTCTGTGTTTTTGTTGTTTTTTGGCCATTCAAATTCAATTCACAATTTTGCATGAATTTTCATTAGAAATGATTTGTGGCATAGTTGGCCGCAATAACTTTTCTAATTAATATTGGAAAAAAGGATATACAAAATATTTTTTGAGTGCCAGGCAGTTATATTGGTTTGTGAGCAAAAGGATGCTTAAATGAAATGCTCAATTAAAATAACTAAGCCGACGTTTTAATACTCTAGCAACTTTTTCTTTTGGGAATTTAGGTTTTAAAATATTTTCTTTAGGATCAAATGTTCCTTTATGTCTAAGTTTATTGGCTTGAAAATAAACGAAAGTTGATTTAAACAATTAAAGTCAAAGAGGATAAAGTTTAGCTATAAAGAAAAATGAGTAAAAAAAAAAAGGTCGGTTATATGGCAGCTATATGAAATACAGCTCCAAATTGAACCAAATTTAGTATGATACCTTGAGAGCTTAAAATACGTATACAAACTGAATTTCAGTTTAATAGTTTAAAAAACAACAAAGTTAGTAAAAATCGGCCAGAACGTTTATATGGCAGCTATATGAAATAATGTCGCAATTTGAACTAAATTTGGTAAAACTTCTTGGGAGCTTAAAATACGAGTATGAACTGATTTTTAGTTCCATAGTTTAAAAACCAACAAAGTTAGTGAAAATCTGCCAGATCGTTTATATGGCAGCTATATGACATATAGTCGCGATTTGAACTAAATTTGGACCTTAGAAGCTTAAAAAGGTGTACAAACACAATTTCAGTTCAATAGTTTAAAAAATAACAAAGTTAGTGAAAATCGGCCAGATTGTTTATATGTCAGCTATATAAAATATTGATCTAAATTGAACGAATTTTTGTATATGCTAAAAACATTGACTTTAGAACCATTGTTCAATGGTGGGCATGAACTTTGAGTTAGCGAGCTGTCCAACAACAACAGAATAAGCGAGCCTCGATTCGAGCAACCTTCTGTAGTAGTAGTAGAATTTGTTCCTTATTTGGTTTATCTTCTATTTTATATGCAAATTCATTCGAGAGGCAAGAACATTAAAGAAAAGGCTTGGCAAATAGCCGTCTGCCTATTAACTTATTTCAATTTAAAAAAAAACGTTAAAAGTATTTAACAATATTATATTTCCTTTACTGTACTGTACGATTGTATGTAAAAAGAGCCATACATATCGGCTCATTAAGCGAATAGTTCGTCCTATGAATTCCAACGTTTAATGGAATCGTGGCACGTAAAGACCAGTGATGGAGAAGGATGTTAAAATCGGTAGATTAGGATTAGCATAAGTAACATAAAAGCTTTTGGAAAAATTAAGAGGGAGCATACATTAAACGAGAAGGAAAAGCTTACTTCGACTGTGCCGAAGTTTTAATACACTTGAAAAACTTTACTCCAACTGATTTGAGCGGTAAAATATATATAGGATATAGATATCAGATATTTAAAATTTTAAAATCATGAATAATAAAAATTTTATACCATAAAAAAAAACTTTTCTTAGTAAAACACATTTTCCGACCGATCGGTCTTATGGCAGCTATATGCTATAGTCATCCGATTTTGATAAATTTCTTCAAAATGATGTGAAAGCATATAAAACTAATATATACCAAGATTAGTGACGCTTTAATGGAAAACAAAAAAGTTTTTCTCACCAGAACTAGTTTTTTGACCGACCGTTTATATGGCAGCTAAATGCTATAGTGATCCGATTTTGATAAATTTTTCCAGAATTATGTGAAAGTATATAAAACTAACATATACCAAGATTAGTGACGCTACGATGGAAAACAAAAAAGTTTTTCCCACTAGAACTAGTTTTTAGACCTATCGTTCCTATGGCAGCTATATGATATAGTCATCCGATCCGGCCGGTTCCGACATACAAGTTGCGTGCAGTAAAAAGAAGACTCTGTGCAAAATTTCAGCTCGATAGCTTTAAAACTGAGGGACTAGTTCGCGTAGAAACAGACAAACGGACAGACAGACGGATGGACGGACAGACGGACGGACGGACAGACAGACGGACGGACGGACAGACGGAATTGAACTCAGCTCGTCGTCCTGATCAAGAATATATATAGTTTATGGGGTCGGAAATGAATATTTCTATGCGTTACAAACATCTGGGCAAAATTAATATACACTTTTCAAGTGTATAAAAATTCGAACTAAGTTGGCAACCGATATCATTAATAAATAGGGTAAATAGCAACGGACCCAATACACTCCCTTGAGGGAGGCCAGAGGCTGCAACATATGGAGTAGAAAACATCCCATTGCTAATAACGTAGTAAGATCAACCATCAAGATAGGACTCAATCCATTTGAGCATTGACGAAGGAGAGTTTGGATAAACGAGCATTATGACAGACTTTGTCAAATTCTTTGGAGAAGTCTGTGTAGATCACCTCAACTTGAGAAATGCAGAAATTGCAAAAAACAGATAATTTGGTAACAGTGGAACCACCGGGATAAAAATCATGCTGTTTGGGATCAATGTAGGATTTTAAAAGGAAGTTAAGACGCTCAAACAGCTTTGATATATTGCTGAGCTTTGCAATAGGCCTGTTCTTAAAGACATCGCTTTTTGAATCCTTTTCGTAATTAGGTAAGAATGAGGCTTCTTTCCATTTTCTTAGTTCAAGTTTATTTAAAAAATTGAGCAATTTAAGTGATTTAGCTCAGCTGCGTCAGCAAGAACGAGCTCCAACATCAAAATAAGAGAAAGAGAAATTAAAGACATTCATGCTATCTCTTTTGCTCGCACATAATTTTTTTGCTATGCTCTCTTTCACAAGAGCTCGTTGCGACTCGTGCAGAACGAACGACAAGCTTATTGAGCTTTTAAACACAACGAGCTCGTCGATTGAATATACTCGCGAATTCAATAATGTAATCATAGACGATTGGTTTTTTGATTTAGGCATTGAAAAGGCTTGAAACTTTGAGGATATTGTACACTCTTGGCAGGTCTTTTAGTAATTTTATTATTCTTCTTCTTTTAAGTTAGTGAATTTCTGTGAATTTTAAAAAATCTGTTAAAATGAAGACATTCTCAGCATACTTTTTGAAAATAGATTTAATTTCCCACGTTAATTGATTCATTATAGTTCTCATTTATAAGTGTGGTTTTATTGGTGGTTACTCTTTTAATTTTGTAAATTGGTTGAAAATTTTTGTGTACAAAAGTAATATTATTCTAAGTAAGGGTATTTTATTTGTGAGTATTTTTTTTTTTTCAAAATAAACAGTAGGAACATGCTCTGCGGGCTTGCTCATTAAACTTTATGTAAACTCTTCTGGCCATCCAAACCTCTACCTACAATATATATATATATATTCAATATATGTATGTATATCTATTCAATCAATTATTTCGCCATTTTGCACACAAATCAATTAAACTTTTACTGCGAGTTTTGAACATTTTCGTTGTCTTCTTTTTTTTTTTTTTTGTTGCCTTTTTAGTTGCGTGCAATTAATGAATTTTTAATAGTCCGCACTTTGGTTAATGTAAAAAGTTTCCATAATGCTGCCAGGCTGTGTGGTGAATGGTGGCTGTGCGGGGCGGGGGGAGTTGTTATGGGTGGAAAAGTGGCCAAGGGCTTAGGCTAGTAATTATGATTGTAGTTGAGTGGAAGAGGCAGCTGCTAGAGTACAGACTACAGTTTCACTTAGTTTGCTATGTAAATCTTTTAAAATCTTTAGCCTAGCTGAGAGCGAGAGATGACTGCATTTTTGTGCAATTTAAAATATTGGGAAATATTTTTCTTAAAGATTGTACAACTCCTTCTACTTAAGCTTGATTTTAATCCAGGCAAATGGTTAATCCTCTGCCCCCACATATATTTGAGAACGTAAACGAAAATTATGCTTAAATGAAGATTTTTGTAATAAGCGCTAATGAGGCCACTAACTGACAATGATGAGGGGCAACTGGTGAGGCGCTCAGCAAAGTCAGCGTTTGGCACGCTGATTTGGCTAATTTCTGTTGGGCCAATTTACGCCATATTCTTGCATAATTATGAGTTTAATTTTTTTTTTTTATTATTTCAGCACCCAGCAATCCGCAAGATGATGCCGAGGTAATTTCAACGCCACGTCAACGTGTCGAATCATCGGGGGATCCAGATTTCCGTGAATTTAAGGGTGTCATTGATACGGGCTCTGGTTATCCCTTCCTACAGCCACGTCCCACGGCCTTCAATTTGGGTTTCTTCGATTCCTTTGAAGGTGAGTTGTTGCTGCTGTTATTCCACGAACACGTGACGTATACGTAATAAAAAAAAAAAATATGAAATGACATTTTAATTAAAATTGTTTTTAATGGATAATTATGTGCGGCAATTGCATTTAATGCGCATTTTTATTGTTATACATGCGAAACAATATTTACGCACAATTTCTGCAGACTCAGCAGACACACCAATTAGCCCGATTTAAGCTTGCCACTTGAAAATGAAAAACAATTTATCATAATCTCCAGACAGATAAAGTTTAAAGATATTTATATTCATATTGGCTTTCTTGACCATTAAAAAGTGTACAAAGTTTTGTACAATTTTTGCTTAACTAAGATGTGACCCAAACACCAAAGACAACTTCATAAATCTTCTTCTAATACTACGCTGGCTAAAAAGTTCGAAAGCCAATGGCATTTTATATGCAGGGAAGTTTTTTTGTGTGTTTTCTTCATTTTTTTTTTTTTTTGGGTGGTTGGAGATAACAAAGTGGAATAAATAACAAAATAAACTTGAGTTATGTTGACTTTGCTATGTGTTGGACCAAAGCCTTAAAGCCTTGGCCATATGGCTAAACTAAGGGGCAATTTCGAAGAAAAAAATATTGGCATAAATCATAAATTTATTTTCAAAATGTCTAACAAAATAATTTGCCCTGCATTTTGAGGCTGTCTTAGTAGAACACAAGAACACATGTAACTGTTATAGATGATTTACTGAACTTTAAAAACTAGCATTCAAATGTTAAGATAACTCCAGTGCTAGATTAATCGACAGCATTTTAATGGCCGACTAACAAATCAATTATTCCCAGTGCATAAATAGGCAGTATCTGAGATTTGACTATGTCAGACTGCAAGCCGATTTGGAACCTATGATTGATTTAAGTTTATAAGAAAACTTAAATCTTACTTAAACAGATTAAATATGCATGAATAAAGAATTTATCGTATTTAAAATCACAGGAATTTGTTCTTAGGAAATACGTTTTTAATTTAAATAGAAATTTATTGAAAATTATTTTAAAAACTTTTCTGTTTTCCATTCGATCGGTTGCGAATTCATTATAAAGCTCTATATGGAAATTCCATTAAACAGATATTCACGTTACATGTACAAAATATTGAGTACGTGCCTTTCAAATAAGGGAAAATCTAGCCCCAAAGTCGGAAAACGGCCGGAAAACTGTTGTATGAAACTATGTGTTTCCCATTAGAACAGTTTCAAACTTAGTTCAAAGTTCTGCATAACAAAATAATATAAACGGTTTTTTAAAGTTTTTATAAAATCCGGAAAAATGTTACCCAACAAACCTTTTTTACATATCCATGTCAATAGCCCATATTTCGACTTTGCTTGGTGAAATTTCCAAAATTTTAAACTGGTTTGATGAGAAAAAATAGTCGCATTCAATTGCTTTCCGATTATTTTCCGACTTTACAGTCCGACTTAAGGCTTGTTCTTAGTTGGCATAAATTTTATTTTCGGCACAATACTTCATATAAATAAGACAGCTGTTCAGAAGCATTCTGATTTCAAAGCTCTACTTAAGTGTTTCTATTTATCCAAATAGCCTACAAGCAATTATGTATTTGAAAAAAATTAATTTTTATGTTATCTCGAATAGGCCTTAACATTAGGAAAATAAAACAAAATAAAAAAAATTATTATATATACATTTAGAAAAATTTAAATTATTTTTAAACAAATATTTTTAATATTTCAGTTTGAATCAACTATATCTATTACTACTTTAATTACTATGCTCGCTTCGTTTCTTGTTCTAAAAAAAATTTTTGAACAAAATCATTTCGACCTTAACTGGGGTGTTATATTACAGGGTTGAACTAAAGTCCTACAGACGCATATGAAAAGTATTTAAAAGAGTAAACCAGGCCATTTTGCATACAATCGGAGTCGAAATAGCATAAATGTAAAAGAAATCTGTAACTTTTTGCCCAAAAACATGAGGACTAGCTAAAAGATAAATAATTCCCCAACATTAAAAATCGCTGAATTTACTAGTGGTTGAAGGAAACAAGCTGCAGAGCTTTCAATATTTGAGGAAGATAATGTGCGCTTGTTTAAACAAGCAAGCACAGACGGCAAGCTGACCATGCAGCTCCTTCTAAGTTCGCATTTACTCGATGAAGTTTCCTTTATGAAGCTCTTCATGAAGTTTTTGTTTGTAGGGAAGAGGTGAAGAAGGGCGGCCGAGGCTGTCAAAGCTCCATGACCTAGCGCTGCGTGATGTTTTTCGATAATTCCCCTTTGCTTTGTTCCGATTGAACTGATGCTGGGTTGATTTGTGGGTTATTTGCTTTTCCATACCTCGTGCTGTCAGGCGAGTCTAAATTGAACTTCACGAAGCAAACTGCATCATGTAAAGTTCAATGCTAAAGATGCTTAAAATAAAAAAAAATCGAAGATAGCTTCAGGAAGCAAACTTCATCGTTTAAACACGGACTAATTTACATTCTTAATCCTTTTAAGAAGAAAACAAGCACTTAGACCAGAGAAAGGCAAACAATATAATCACATTTTAGTTATGTATTTGTGCGTGGCAAACGATGCGAAATTGACAGCAGCGCAACGTGCTTATAGTGTTGGTGTGCGACGTCGCTGCTACAGAGGCCTTTGCTATGCACACGCATTTCGGACGCCCCCTACACTGATTTAGACCATCAGACATTGTTGTTTCTTATACAAAAACGAAAGATGGTCTTCAAAATATTATTTTTGATTTTTTTTAAATTCGTTGTATAACCTAAACAATGGTATGTATAACCCTAAAAAAAACTAAATGCAAAAATTTTGTTTAACTATATAACTTTAAAAGTTATTAATTAATGCCTGAAAAATCTTTATAATGTTAGCGTTGATGTACCAGTTTACTTAATGGATGTCATTATAAATTCTTTCGACATTTTTTGTAACTTTTGTACATGGATATGATAATTTGGTACAGTTTAGAAAATTTTACTATACAAACAAAAATTCGAATAAAGTTTAAAAAACTGTAGAAAATGCAAAACATTAAGCTAGAATTGCGGGAAAACGCTGATTTGGCAATACTGATTTTTTAGAAGTTATTTTGCCCTCTTTTTGTCTTAATTTAACCATTTAAATTTGGTGTTTGAAAAGAACTTAAAGTATCAAAAGCTTTAACCCACAAAACCTTGAGCAAAGTTCAAATGTTGCAACCCTTTAACCAATTCAAGTTTTTTTGCATTTCTTGAAATGCTACGTGAGGGGAAAGCAACAAGCAAATGAATCGCGTAAACAATGCGGTCAAGTATTTATGGCAAGGTTGAAGCGAAAGAAAACTGAGAAGAAAAAAAAGCTAGAAAAATGTAAGTAAACTGCATATGTTCCAGGTCCAAGCGTGGGGTTGGATACATGCAAGGGAACGAGAGGGCTGGGGGTGGCATTACCAAAGCAGACGACACAGAAAACGCTCTTTTTTAGTGCTTTTACGGATTAAGGATTTTAAACTGAAAAATACATTAGCATGGCAAAGGGCACCTGCTTGGATTCCCAGAGTGTCTCTGGCTTTCAATTTGCCGCCTTGTATTTACTTATTTTAGTTTGTTTTGGCGTGAAATTATACCGCAGACACACAATTTTTTTCTTCTTTGCTTTTATTTTAGACATTTTCCGTCGTCTGCGTTCACGTCTTTGGCCTGTGATTCTGGATGATGGCAGTGAGGTGTCTGGTGGTTCAGGCGATGGTGACTCCAGCGATGATGTGGGTTCAGCCTTTGCCTTTGGTCTGAGACCCTTGACGCCCTTGAATCCTAAGAATGGCAATACCACTTCCACTGTCAAGGTACTTAAAATGAGAGAAAAGGGAATTGACTAATCTTAAATTGAAACTTTTTTGTCTTAGGTGGTCGATGGTCACAAGGTGGAGATCAATGAGACAGTCTATGGTGATAGCAACAGTTTGTTTAAGGTACGTGTGGTCAATGTGCGTCCGCTCGAAAGTGGCGAGGAGGTGGCCGAGGGTGTGATCAACAATCAGGGTTCACCCTCAGCTCCCAGCACTTCGGCCCCACCTCGGGCTGGTGAATTCGACAATTCCGGCGAAGAGAGCGACAGCGATCGTCGCGAACCCCTGGAGAAAGAGCCCAAAGAAAATGAAGTTCGTGATATTGATGGACCTCAGGTATAAAGATCTGCAAAGCTATATCTTTTCTCACATTTCAAAAATGTTAGCTCTACTAACCTTTCAACTATTGTACCATATATATTATTGAGCCTCTTTTTGAAAACAAAAACAATTTGTAATATACGTATAAATATTTCTTTTCTAAATAAAGTTTTGCATATAAACTAATCAAAATGTGCAACTTTGTATATATACAACTTGCCTGCTTGAATTTCTGTACTAAACAAAATATATATATATATAAATTTATTTAATTAAAAAATAAAACTTTGACGGTTTTGGTTTGGCTTTGGTTTTTTATTGAGTTTTTATTTACTTTTATTTAATTTTTGCTGCTGTTGGAGTTGCTTTTTTTTTTTGCATAATAATTAAGTTTAGTTGATTTGCCAGGTTCATAATCTGTCCAAAAAAACCGCAAACGTAAATATTTTATTAACACGACAAATTGTTTAATTGTGCAATTAGATATTGTACATAAACATTTTTTTAAATTGTTGCTTTTCTTCTGCCCGCATGTAAAATAAACAAATAATTATTATTGCGTCTAAATTAATAATGCAAATAAATTATATTATGCGGTTACATTCATATACACAAATTTTTTATAAAAAACAAATAGAAAAAATGGCCACTGGAGAGATTTGATTAAACCATTAAAAAATGAATAGCATAATAAGGCTATTCTTATGACAGCTCAATTGTGTAGTTAAATGATAACATTTGCATAGACGAGAGCCGCCCCAAATTTTTAAGCAAACCGTCAGGAATTGGTTCGGTCCAGTAGTTGACTAAGTTTTTAAACACAGTTCGAATTTAACAAGAATTTTGATGGCTTCGAAATAAAAAAAATAATTTTGCAGATTAAAGTCTAACAATATTGACAATTACCTTAAAAAACTGAAAAAAATCACACGTACAAATGATTCAGTAGAAAATAATCCCTTGCTTTGGTTGAAGACAAACTACCAAAAAAAAAAAAAAAAAAAAATTTATTTTATTTTCTATTTTCTAACTCCCTAAATAAAAAAATTTATGAGAAACAAGTTATTATTTATTTAGCAATTCGGTTACGTATTGAAACCTTGGTTTTTATTTCGGTATTTCGGTATGTACCCTTATAGTCAAAGACTTGATCCAGCTAAAGAAAAAAATTTCGGAAAATATTTAAAAACCCTCCGGACCTCACGAGGTAAATTCATAATTACGAAATGCAATACATTTACAAAAAAAAAAAAATTAAATTTGAAGGCTTGCGAAAATTCAAGATAACTCTGGACGGGGACAAAAACTCTAGTTTAAAGCTTTCTTAGGAACGCTTTTTAGTTTTGTTAAGAGAAAAAAACCTTTACTAAAGCAATGAAATTGAAAGGATTTCGTATCTATTCGGACTTTTTCCTTCCAACCAGAGATTTAAACCGAAAGAATAAGGGTTACGGTAACGGTAACTGTTATAGCCGATTGCTGTTTTCCGGTAACGGTTATATTACGGTTATTGAATAAGGTTACGATACGGGGTGCGGATACTAACCCTTTTTCGTTTGGGTTTCGCTTACTTTTTTTTTGACCGGTCGTTATATGCTATAGCTGTTCGATTTTGATGCAACTTTTTTGGACAAAGTTTGGAGACACTACTCTGTGCAAAAGAAAAGCTCAGGATCAATTTAATCTTTGCTGGTTTAAATGATCTTATAAAAATATCAATTTTTCCCTACAAAATATAAATAGTCACTCAGACGTTTTCACATGAGTGTGTGCGTTGGCTAACTGCGTTGAGACGTTATTCCATTCCAAGGTCCAGAGTTCGATCCCCTGACAAGGCAATGTTGTTTTTTTTTTTTAATAGAAAAGATCGTATTGATATTTTTCACATATCAATTTAATCTTCGTCATATCGGAATGAAATTGATATGAAAAAATGTGCATATGAGTGCCATTTCATATTAATTTTTTTTCTGTGTACCCTTGGAAACAAAAAAGTTGTTCTTACGAGAACTAGTTTTCGGACAGATCGTTCCTATAACAGCTATATGCAATGCTTATCCAATCTGGCTTGTTTCGACAAATGTGCAGCCTATATGTATTTAAAGACTTTTTGGAAAGTTTGGTCATGATAGCTTTAAAACTGAGGGAGGAGATGGGCTATTAATGCTGATCAAAAATATACATACATATATATTTTATGGGATCGGAAATGCTTCCTTCTATCTGCACAATTCTTATATACCCTCTGCATGGTTATAAAAAATTGTTTCCTTGGAATTAACATTTTTCGGTATTTGAGAATGAACACAGAATTTCTGATAATTGTCGGGTTCTGATTATATAATAAACCGTACCAAATCGTTTTATTTTGAGGTTTTCGGTTCGGCTTAGAATTTTTTAGAAAACGGTTTGCATCCGTGGTACACAAAATTGGTATCTAGGTAAGAACTTAGATACATAAACCTAGATAATTACCACTTACTGCTCAAAATAAGCTCAAATGGGAATAATGGTTTCGATAATCGATACACAATTACAGGCGATGGTATCAGTGAAAAATGGTATTGGAAAAGATAACGCCCCGTATCGCCCGTTCCAATGATTATTAAATTTATTTTGATTTTTGGTTTAGATGCCTAGCTGGTTTGGTTTAGTGTAACCATATTTTAATGCCATTCCGTCTTTGTTAAGAGTGAGCCTATTTTGCAAGCCAGAAATTAGGTTAGGTAAGGTAAGGGCGGTTGGCGAAGGACGTTCTTTCAGAGGCCATTGTATTACTCATTGTGAAGTCTTTTTGGAAATTTCCGTCCATTTTTCCTATTCATGGGGTATTGTGAAAATGGAAATACATTTTTAGGTGCTGGTCCATCAGGAATTCTTTATGAAACCTAAGATTAATCTTGGGTATATTACCGAAAGCTCGGATATATATGTTAGAAAGATATAGTCAAGGAAAGGCAGAAAGCCTAGTCCGAAAGAGTCGGACTCCACTTAAAAATACTAGAGTTCAAAACAATTATTCAAGGCTAGAGTGACCATATTTTGTAAAGCTGAAAATGGGGGATAAAAAAAATTTAAAGCATTACGCATACAGAAAAATACTCAACATTTTAATGGCTTTTAATGAAATTGTTCGGAATACCACAGGAATTACGAAAAATAAATCTCTCCCTTCACGTTGCTTTTTGTGGAACCCGTGTGGGTGTGGGAGGGATTCCGATCAATATAACTTCACGGGAGCGTACCTAATTCATACGATATAATATTTATGTAATTGATTGTGATATACAAATCGATTAAAATTGAATTGAGTGGTTGATGTTACAAATGGGGAAAGTAAACCTTACCCCGAATGAAAACCTTTCCGACCTTGAAAAAATTCAAACAGCTCATGTTTGAGTAGTTTATGTACTTAAAAGTATAGCGCTTAATCATTAAATAGTTCCGTTAACGATCACCTACTCTTACTCAGCTTTAAGTCCTAAGCTTCCCCACTCCCTACTCTACCTTTCTCACTTGCATCCCTCGGTGCAATTGATCACATGCGTTACCCAACCATACCAAAACGGCACATGCATCATATTACGAGTATGGCCATTTTTTTGTTTTCCCGTATCCATTAATTACTTTTAGCCCATAATAAAAATTAATTTTTATTAAAAGTCATACGCTTTATACGCATAAATCCCTGTCTTGGGCGGATTTTTCAACGAGAAGGCGTGGCTGACTGGGTGGGTAGGTGAGTTTTGTATGTTATGAGAATTTATTGTTGGCGAAATCGACGAGCACGCGACTTTCGAGCAACCAACAGGCATAAATCAGTGCGAAATTAATAAATGACCATACAAAAAAAAAAAAATGAAGAAAAAAAGTGCAATGCGGCGTACAGAGCAATTATTAACAACTTTAAAAGTTGTAAGTGACATGTCAACGTTTAAATTTGAACAATGCCAAGCGGTGACATTTTTGCAGCCACAAAAAAAAAAACAAATTTAAATAAAAACTATTCGCACAAGTTGCGAATTTCATTTGCAATGTGATTTTTTTTTTGTTGAATTTCGCTCGGATATTGAAAGCTGCGGTTTATTGAGAGGGGCGATATCACCTCCTTTTGCTTCCTCATGCGTTTATTTGAATTTAATATTCATGGTTATAAATATTAATATAGAGAGAGAGAGAGAGAGAGTGGGCGCCACTGTGCATTGAAATATTGAAAAATTGTTGAAGGCTGTTAAACAATTTGGAGATTGAAGTTCGGGTGCAAAAAGCAAAAAGCATTCGCATATTTATATATACATTTATATATATATATATATATTTTATTAATATTTTCCTATTAAAAACTGTGCAAATAAACATACCATGTGGTTTGTAAGCTTTTGATGACTTTGTGCGAAACAAAAAATTACTTTGTGCACTTGCATTTCAATTTTGAATGATGAAAGAAACAGCAACTGGATGGAAAAGTGCCACAAAGTGAGCTTGAAATGAGCAAAAACGAGAGGGTAATAAAAGGGAATGCAAGGTACTGTGAATATAAGGGGAGAATCATATAAATATACAATATAGGGCGCTTATGTTGCGGGTGCCATCAACAAATTAATGGAAATATGTTAAACTAATTGGAAAACATCTTGAATGCAATAAATAATAAAGAAAGCTCATTATGAATTCTATCTACAACATTTCAAATTTCTAGTTAGATATTTTTCCCGGCAAAGTAGGTCTCAGCCTTGCTAATGTTCATTTTTGTTGTACAAATAATTAACCAAAATATTGCATATCAAAAAATTTCTCATACGACTCGTACACCTGATTAAAATGTTCATTACGAAATCGTTGTTTTGAAATTCAAAAAGTCAACTATATTAAAACTATGGTAGCACAGGGCAAAAATATTTTGGTTGACAAATTTTGAATCGAAATTTTAAACAAAGTAAAGCAGATTTTTTATAATTCAAAAAAATATATGAAAATATTTAACAATGCGTATGAGTGATTTATAAAAATTTTAAGAGAGTCCTCGCGCCTTTAAAATCTATTTTTTTAATACTTCTTTTTTAACTCTTATTATTCTCCAAAAAGCAACTAAATGGGATAGGAGACCATGACCTTACAGCTTTAATACTCAGTAGATCCGCTCTGAGGAGTATTTCTGAGCATTCCAAAAAGGCTCCATTACAGAAATCGCAGGGGCTGCCCCCTTTTTCTTTCTTTCTCTTTCTTCTTTCTTCTTTTTCTTTTTCTTTTTTCAAACAAAAAAATTTAATTTTCAGTTTTGGGGGGCGAGAACATTTAGTTTAACTAAAAATAATCATAACAACAAAAGTAACATAAATAATTTCACCAATTATGAAAGTACTTCATTGTTTTGTTTGTCAATTTTTGAAAATCTGTGGAAATATTATCATTTTGTTTGGAGAATATGTTCAAATATAAATTAAGGCTGCGTCTCAATTCCTGCTTAATAAGCCCAGCGGAAAGAGCGTAGGACATTGGCCCCTAAAACAAAGTAGGTGGCAAAAATTAAAAATTTCATGAGCGCCTACGAAATGAACACATCTTCTAAGAAATTGTTCAACGATTTCAAATATGCAGTCCTTTATTAAATGCGATCTTTTATTTTAGAAGGTACAGCCCGTCAAAGTTGACCTATTTTAAGTTTTTTTTAAAACACACAATTTTTTAGGTAATTTGGTCCGCTTTTAGGTAGAATATCTCAAAAACTAGCTAACGAATCGTCATAATTTTTTTTCTACTGATTGATGAATTCATTAAGTGTGCATTACAAAAAAAATTTACTGTTTGCTTTTCGTTTCTCCAAATATATCGCTTTTTAAAAACTATCCATTTTTTCTCTATTTTTCAACTTTGATGGAAAATAAAAAAAATATATTTGTTGAACAATTAACTATCATTTGTCATTTTTTTTAAGATGGTGAAGGTGACCTAATGTGTAAATAATTTTAAGGAAAATACAAATATTAGATGTTCCAAGGCGGAATCGAAGCCACAACCACCAATATGTCTCATGACTACTATTTAGTTTCACATGTCGGCCTCCATGAGAGTCGTGTGTGTGCTACGATGGAATAGGAACATTTTGCTTGAAGATGTCAGATGTTATTTTAGGTTAACATTGGGTCATAAAATGACAAATGTTTTGCCTTTAAAAATGTCAGAAATTTTACTTAAAATGAGGCAATGTAAACCCAGCCTCCAGAATGCTCTAGAACTAACTATCTTTGCATGAACCCTTACGTGTCCTCTGTTAATATTAAGCAATCTTTTTATCGAACAATTAGTTTCTATTCAAGGTATTTTCGCGCGCGTTATCCAAGGTTAATACATGAATTATGCCTCGTCTTTTGGTTTTTATTTAAGTTTTCTCAAAAGTGTTGCCTACTTTGTAGGGCCCGCATAGCGTTTACACCACATATTCACAAATACATTGCCTAATTTGTGGGGCAATTTTTTTTTATCGCCATGTCTACTAAGTTTCACATATCGGTCTTTTTGCGAGTCGGTGTCAATTGGTTAATACCAATTGCTGATTAAATTTAAAAATAAATATTACAATACTTGATAAGTTTCTCTGAGATTACTTTGTTTTATGTGCTACGATGAAATAGGAACATTTTGCTTTAAGATGTTGGATATAAGATGTTGTGATTAGCTTATTCATTTTTTCACCATCATCAAAGTAACATTTAGAAGTTAAAAAAATTGTTTTTGAAATCAACTATAAAAATTTATATAATTCAAAGACAACACTACGTATGAGTGATATCAATAACTTTACAGATTTGTCGCGGCCATTAAATCTTAACTTTATCAACATTTTCCTTACGTTAAGTACACACCGTAATCTTACGAATAAAGGGGCGGTAGTTGACCTTAAGTTTTTCATATAAAAAAAGAACGTTCTGATGTACACATGTAGTTTGAATTGGAGTTGGTTACTCCTTAGCATTCGAAATTTCTAGGTCTTATTTAGAGATGGGCGCGAAACGGGACTCTCGCGGTAACCGAATTCAAATGTTTCCTTAGGCAGGTAAGAAATATTTTAAAATCGTTGGGTCGTTAGATGATGAATTCATAATTAGGAAAATAAAAAATTCCCAAATAAGTAGATTTCCATCTCTAAATATTACAGACCATCGTCAAATAATTTTCTTAAATACTTGTGGATTTAATTGATATTTTTGCTATCTTGTTCATTTACTCAGTTGTTAGCGAAATGTTTGTTTATGTTGTGTTGTTGAAAAATTTTTTTTTATAAAATTAAAATATTTAATTTTTAATATATCAAAAATTCTACAAGTACAATAGAAATTTTTAAAAAAGCATTAAAATTTGTTAAATCTCAGGCGATTTCTTTACAAAATGCCAATGTATTTTTTTAATGTTTACAACTACCTCTGATCCAGTTCATTAGAAATGCCTTCAGGTTATCTCATACAAGTATTCTACAATCAAATGAAATTCTCAAGAAATTCGCAAGAAACAGACATTCTCGTATGGCAAGCTGTGCCATGACTCAATCATAGCGCCGGCTAACTAAGCATCAGTCACCCCTCTACCTGCTCTTGTTCATTACAATTCTGACAGGGAATCAACAACAGCAATTAAATCATCTTTGTGTCAACTCAAACGTAAGAAAATGTTTAATGACCCATGCGAACAGAAATATAAATAAATATTTATTATTAATACAAATTTCTACGAATTGGCTAATGAATTTGTGACGTCACATTTACCAGCCTACAATATTGCTTGACCGATTTTACGGACTGAGAATTCAATGTGAAGGCATTTGGCTATTTGCATGCTGATTTATCAGAGACGAAGGTGAATCATGCCTGAAATACTAAACGAATGAAGACGAGCAACAATTAAGAGAGAAGCTCAGCTTTCAAGCTGACTCACTTTTTGCTCTCTCTGTTGCTGCAGAGCTTTGTGTATAAAACTCAAAGCTAAGCTTGTTACTAGATCAGTTGCGGCATTTCAAGTGACAGACACAAAACACTTTTTGGTGTAAGTTTTTTTTTTTATAATTTTTAAAGTGTGTAAATTTATTAATATTAAAATTTCAACTAATTTTGCATGCAGCGTTTGCTTTTTACTCACACAAAAAAAAAAAATTGGCTTTACGCGTAACCAGAACAAAAAATTAATATAAAACTTTTATTCAATTTATTTTGCACATGCACCCGCCACTCATTACACACAACCCACCTACACGTTGCACAGTCCACAACCACCAACACGAATACAACAACAACAAAAATATTGCCACCAGCTCACCCCTAGACTCGATAGCCGAAAGTGCAGACATTCAACCAAATATAATGGCCACCATGGAGCAGCAACAACATCTGGCCGACTCAACTCAAGATGCCATGACAATGCAACAGCATAATGAGGAAACGGAAGAGCTGGATGACAGTCACTACCATAATGAGCCACAGGAGCAGCAGAGTGACTCCTTGACGGCCATTGAAAACTTTGACAGCGATGATGAGGAACAGAAGCAGCAGCAGCAGCAGCAGCAGGACTCGCATCCTGCCCGGGAACGTGAAGAGCTCGAGTCGTCCGATGATGAGGATGAAGATGCAGCTGCTCTGCCCGAAATGAGCGAAACCTTTAAGGATGAATGGTCCTCATTGGATCAAGATGCTGGCAATGATTTGGATAATCACATTGATATTTATGAAAATTTTGCCCCCGTCGATTTGTCCAATGATATTGCCGTTAATGATGCAGCAGCTGCTGATCCACATTTCCCACAGAATCCAGATGCCGAATTTATAGAGGTAACCAGTGAGATGATGGCAACAATGCCCAAATTCGAGAAATTAACCCTGGGGCAAGCCCAATCAGCCAGGCCGGAAATGAAGTAAAATCTAGTGTTTAAAATTAGTTTTAAGTTTCATTTTGTTTGTACATACACATACATAAATACGAGTATATGTGAAAGATATCTGAGATATCCCGAAGAATACAAAAAAAAAATACATCCATTGAATTTTTATCACCCTTAATTCGAGTATTAAACGTTTATAATGATTTATGCTTAAGAATTTATTTATTGCTTTAAAAAAAAAAAATACATATGAAATATGCCAAATAAATACATACATATGCGAAGAAGAAGAAGTATACAGAGTTGATTAATGGAATGCTAAGGGCTGAGAGCAAGAAACGATTTTTAATTTAATATTTTAAATGGTTTTATATTAACAAACTGAAAAATTAACAATTTTGAAATTAAATAATGAAAATTGAAATTGAAATAAATAATAATGATTTAAATGTCACAAAAATTCTACCTTATTTAGTTTAGCCAGTTAAGACTGTGTCGAACAATGGCAGAAAAGCACAACTCAGATTACACTATGCAACAGCCAAAATGTTCTCAGCCTGGTACCGATTTTGGGGTCCCAAATGACAAAAAAATTGGCATCCTTAAGCCAAGAAATGTTTGAAGCCGAATTGGTTTATTTATCCCGCTACTTGTAGAGTAAAAAGGGTAAAAAAGGGCGCTGCCAGCTTTACAAATATTGCTAGAATATTTTTCAAAAACATATTACGTATACGTAATATTAAATTCGTGCGCACATTTTGGCACATTGCATGCGATCCAAGTGTTTTAAGGACAGTACCGAAAAGAAACTGCGTGCCAGTTATTGCTTATAACTTTCAGATAACTATTCAGATTTTATCAATTTTTTGTTTTATATTTAAGATAAATATATTTACCTTAAATTCTGCCAAAAGTTATTGAGAAAAAAGCATTCCCTTATTTTAGATAGCATTGTTTGATTTACCTCCTTCATTAAATTTTGCACATTATTTTTTTTAACCTTTGACTTTGCATTATAATGCGTATTTTTAAAGCTCTTTCAGATTGTCAGCAACTCCATTATTGTTCTTTTAATTCCATTCGGCAAATGCCCAAAATCGATCTATTGGTCAAACGGTTTTTAAGTGTTTTTTTTTTAAACTCTGAAGAGGAAACCATTAGAGCTTTTTAATTTGGTTTTTTGAATTGTGTTATTTATTAATTCAATAAAAAAACAAAATTAATAAATGTTGGATTTCGAAGGCTGTTCAAAAAGTTGTCAGCCTGCCAATTAAGGTCTCCGAAAAAAAGGTGTTGAGGTGGTAGCTATGATTCCGGGACTCCAGGTTATCAGAAATGAAAATGCTAAATAATTTTATGATCAGAATTGATGTCATTCTGGCCCGTACCTCAATCATAATTTTCCATATTTTTTTGAAAATTTGGCGGCCGTTGGACAAAAAATAGTCGATTTTGAAGTTTTTTTTATGTATTTTTGTTTAATAAAGCCAGAAAAACATCAATTATCATCAATAGTTATACTTATTGGCGCAATCAGGGCTACGTCGTCAAAAAACGTGTTTTCGACTTAAATGGCAAAATCTGATAAACTTTTTCGAAATTTTGAAAATGGTTTAAATATCCACATAATAACAAAAAAACTGAAAAAAATTGTCAGAGATATTGGGTCGTTCACCAAGTAATTTTGTTGTTTTTTTAGTGCAATTTAAACACGATTTTTTATTGTGTAAAACATTTGATCAAATTATATATTATCCATTTTGATGCAACACCTTATAAATGTTTGATTCGGGCAAGAGACTGGACCACGTGTTTTAATTTCCCCTAAAATTTTTGGGGAGTATAAAATGTTTGATATTTTGGGAAAAGCAGGCACAAACTAGTGGACTTACTTCCTCGTGATTTAAGGTGTCAATTCTGCCCATCAAAAAATATTTTTTAAAGAGTTGAAAGCTCAATAAGTAATAGGCCGAAGGTCAACGTTTGGCCAGTTTTTGGTGCGTGTGGCTTTCGATTTACAGGTCTTAGAGTCATTGAGCAATACCACTCTTTCCGCAAAACTTTGGCTACAATTAAAATTGATTTTTTTGTTGCGTTGAATAATTTAAGAAAAATTATCTTCACTAAAAAATTGCCAAATGAAATTTAAGTAACGTAACGTCACGTTAGATATAAAAAAGCAAATAAAAAAAAATTATTTTTATATTTGGTAAATTGGAAAATATATTTATATTATTCTAAAAGTCTACTGAAAAAAGTTTCGTATAAAAAGAGTTTATCAATTCGCAGAGTTTTGCAATTCCGTTTTAAGTAACGTCACGTCAGGGCATATTTTTACTTATATCTTTGAATCCTCTGGGTCGATTCTAATAATTTTTTTATACACTTGAAAAGTGTATATTAATTTTGCCCAGAAGTTTGTAACGCATAGAAATATTCATTTCCGACCTCATAAACTATATATATTCTTGATCAGGACGACGAGCTGAGTTCATTTCCGCTTGTCCGTCCGTCCGTCTGTCTGTCGTGTCCGTCGTCTCTACGCGAACTAGTCTCTCAGTTTTAAGCTATCGAGCTGAAATTTTGCACAGAGTCGTTATTTTACTGCACGCAACTAATATGTCGGAACCGGCCGGATCGGATGACTATATCATATAGCTGCCATAGGAACGATCGGTCTAAGAACTAGTTCTAGTTAGAAAAACTTTTTGTTTTCCACGAGCGTCACTAATCAGGTATATGTTAGTTTTGTATGCTTCACATAATTTGGAAAAATGTATCAAAATCGGATCACTATAGCATATAGCTGCCATAGAAACGCTCGGTTAAAAAACTAGTTCTAGTGAGAAAAACTTTTTTGTTTTCCATCGTAGCTTCACCAATCATGGTTTGTATTAGTTTTATATGCTTCCACGTAATTCTGGAAAAATTTATCAAAATCGAATGACTATAGCATATAGCTGCCATATAAACGGTCGTTCTTAAAACTAGTTCTAGTGAGAAAAACTTTTTTGTTTTCTATCGTAGCGTCCTAATCTTGGTATATATTAGTTTTATTGCTTTCACACAATTTGGAAAAAATGTATCAAAATCGGATGACTATAGCATATAGCTGCCATAGGACCGATCGGTCGAAAATGTGTTTACTAAGAAAAGTTTTTTTTATGGTATCAAATTTTTTTATCAATTATTAAAAAAAATTAATATTTGAAATCTATATCCTATATATATTTTTACCGGGTAAATCAGTTGGAGTAAAGTTTTTCAAGTTAGCTTTGTCTTCTCGTTTTTCATAATTAAAACTGAAAAATAAATTCTAATTGACAAAAGGGGTTTTATAGCCAGAGCATCGGAGGCCTTCAGGCTATGCACCACCTATTTTTCAACATAGATTGCAAAAAAAATTATTTCAACCCCAAAAAAAATTTGAGTGAGACTTTTTCATGGAATCACCCATATATATATTCTTGATCAGCATTAATAGTTGTGTCGATCTAGCCTTGTTCGTTCTTTCGTTTTTCTGTCTGTATATCTCAGGGACTATAAGTGCTAGAGCTATCATTTGTTTTAAGTGTATTGTTTGCACGCAGATAATTACAAAAATTGTGTCCTTAACATTTGTCTATCGTTTGACTGACGTTCTTAAAGTGCGGCTATTGTTATGCACCAAGCGTAAAAAGAAAATTAAATCTAAAGGGTAAATTTCGCATTGCTAGTATTGTTTTTTAGTTTCTTGTTTACATTATTTTTGATTCTCTTTTTATTTATAATCGCCAATTGATATTCTTCCCACACTAAGTACACGTAAATGGAAAAAAGTTGAGTGCGGCTATAGCTATGCACCCTCTGGTTGAGTTGAAAGTAATAATAATTAATTTTGAACCTAAACCGACATTTATTTGTATCATTTTAAATTGTTTCCACATGCCTTACCATACCATTATGTTAATTTTTTTTAAGAAAAAAGGTCTACATACTTACCTTAAAAGATGTTAAAGCATACTTGGGGCATTGTGAACAGTTGGTTGAGGGTCTTATCACATTTATGCTCTTGTACATGCATTTTTTATGCACCCCTGACAACCCAACTGGCGCGGTGATAGCCAACGGACGAAACGAAGGCAGAGGACCATAAATCAAAAAGCGCCTGCAGTTGCTTTTGCTGCTCCTTCTGCCGCCGCTGCAATTCAAATGTTGGCGTTAACGCATGAAATATGCATATGTACAGGAGGAGGAGGAGGAGCAGTCCAGGATGCTTGGCTCCAACTCTTATTTCGTTCACACTTGGTTTGTTGGATAGCATGCCATAACTTAAATGTTCAAGTTGAAGTCTGTCAAATGTAGCCAAGATTCTTAAACAAAAAATTCAGTCAAGATAAAGTTAACTAAATAAATAATCGAAAAAATGACTGAAGAGGATCGGCGTCCATCGCGTGCACAGCGTGCACCGCCGCCACCGCCACGTGCGGGCAGAAGTTCAAATGCAACCGCCAGAGAATCCGATCCAACTGAATCGAGTGCTCAAGCCTCGGATGCTACAACTGCAAGACGTGGCGCCAATACACCGACACGCGCTCAAATGGCACAACAGTCGCCGCAAGCCGAGGAGGCTACAACATCGGCTAGAGTTCAGGTACAGCCAACACCGAGACGTAGCGTTTTTGGACGAAGGAAGGCCTCCACAATGTCAACCCATAATACACGTGCATCGACTGAAACTACTGCTGGACATCATGGACAGGGCACATTGAAGGTGAAAACTTCGCGTATTTTATATACCACCGATGAGGAAGTGCGTGATGCCTTAATGGAGTTTGGGGTCTTTATCATATTTTTGATATTAACATCATTGGGTGAGTACTTCAAGTAGTTTATATGTACTTTAACTCATTCCCTACTCTAGTTACGCTCTCCGTGCGTCACTCCTACATGTTTTACTTCAATGAGACCATGAAGAAATTGTTTACCACTCGCGATTTGGTGGTGGCCCCTTCGGTGACCATTTCATTTGAGAAGCTAATCACCGTGCCCGACTGGTGGGATTATTTGATATTCAATTTTCTTATAACACTGCACGGTGATATGACCGTACCACATCCAGATGAAGTCACTCCTCCATCATCCAACGATACGGAGTCATCCGATTCAGGTTCCTCCGAAAGTGATGAAAGCGGCAGTCCAGACAGTAGCGATATTCCAGGCGAGGGAAGTGAAGGTAGAATAGGCAGAATAAGTTCTAGTTCTGAAATTGAGCCAAATGTCACCAAGGGCATACGACAGCCACGCAAAGGTAGCGGTGGTGGTGGCGTACATGGTGGTGGAGGTGGTGGAGGTGGTGGCGGTGGTGGCGGTGGTGCTGCTGGATCCGGTGGTATTTGGGGTGTCAATGGCTCTCATGCCACTACACATCTGACTGGACGCGTCTTTCTGCATGAGAATCTTCTACTAGGACCGCCACGTTTGCGTCAAATACGCGTCCGCCAGGAGAGCTGTTACGTGAATGATGCATTCATACGTTATTTCAACACTTGTTATGCCGCCTACTCAAGCGCGGCGGAGGAGAATACGGGCGAACATAAGGGTACCAAATTTCGTACTATGGGCGAACTGGATGCCACACCAATTTGGACCGTGCTGGCATTTTATCGCACCGGTGGCTACACCATTGACTTGTCCTACGATAAGGAACAGAATTTGAATACAATCCAACAATTAAAGAATATTCACTGGCTGGATCGTGGCTCCAGATTGTGCCTGGTGGAGTTTAATCTTTATAATGAAAATACGGATATCTTTCAGAGCGCCAAGTGAGTACAGAGATAATTATATTAAGGAACAAAAATATACAAAAGTTAGATAAAAGAATTAATAATTGTTAAATTGAAACTATTAAGAAAAAAATGTAATAAATTACATAAGATCGGCTTTAGGCTGACGGCATATTAACAAGACTACAATAAGCCCCAATTAACTGACTACTATGTATTTACTAGAAAAGAGTAAGGAAGCGGGAGGACAACACGATAAGCGAAAAGCTTTGATTTTTTATTTGTTTTCATTTAAAGAAAACTTCCGCTGAGAGTTATCAAATGCTCTTGAATGTTTATGAGATTAATTCTTAGTCATAATTAACTTGCAAATTTTGGCTTCGATGTTTTTAAAGTGGCAATTTTGACGAGCAAAAAACTAAATGTCCAAGACAACCATCTGGTGTGATTAGCTTGGCTCTGTCTTTTATGAGCCGTTCCCATCCATCAAAACCATTGTAAGGTCAAACAGTATTCCGCCTATCTTGTATCTCGAATGTTATCATTAAATCCTTCTGGTTCATTCAAAATAATATGTTTTTCATTAGATTCCATGTCATGAGACTTAAAACAAGTAAGAAAGTCGGTCAAGCCCGACTGTAATATACTCTGTACCTGTTTGTATGTAACTGATAACTTTAAAGTGTGAGGTTTTTTCAAAATCTGGGGGTGGCAACTCCAATTAGATACTGCCGTCAAGCAAGGTCCAATTGGAAAATTACCAGTAAACTATTGCCCTCTCGCTCTCTCTTTCTCGTAAGTTCTACCAATCACTGCGGTGTTGTTGTTGTCGTTGCTTTGAATTTTCTTTTACGTATTGCTCTAATATCGTTCATCTGATCGAAAAACGATGTATGGCGGGTCGATTAATAATGAGTAGTAGAATATATGTCTAGAATATTCGAACTATCTATCTTTAAAATTGTGGGAGTTATTACATTTTTGTTAATTTGCGGGGGAGGCAGGGGGCGTGGCAAAAATTAAAAATAAACTTGATCTGCCTGCAGGTAATAGAATTATATGTTCCATACACTTCAAACATCTAACTCTTACCATCTCTGAGATCTCCTCGTTCATACGGACAGACGGACGGACAGACGGACATGGCTATATCGACTCGGCTGTTGATGCTGATTAATAATATATATAGTTTATAGGGTCGGACTTGCTTCCTTCAGGTTGTTACATACATTTGTACAAACCCAATATACTCTATGTACCTTCGGTACAGAGTTTAAAAAAGCAGCGAGAATACTTACAAATCTGTCCGTGATCAGTATTTTTTCTTTCAACTTTTATTCTTCAGATGTTAAGCATTTCTTCTCACTTGATGTATTTTCTGTGATTTCCGAAATTTAATCGAGTTTCTTGCTGACTTTTTCTTTGAGAGTTTTCATAAAATTTCCAAAAATGAGACACTTTCAAATGGCTTCTAGAAATTTTTTCTGCTATCTGCCTGGTTATAAATTAACTGTCTCGATATGCCATTATTTTGCCTCAATCCATTTTGGTACTGAAATGCTCCTATTACATTGACCAGCTTATTAGAAACCAGAAGTGTAGCCTCTGAGTCTATTCAAGTGATCGCTTAAAAAACAAATTATTTTAGGTTAAAGCAAAATATAAATAAATCACAACTGTCTAAATTTATTTAACTGCTCTCAGAAGCAAAGCGAAAAATAGAAAAAAAATTAAATAGAAAAAATAGAAAAATGCATTGAGTCTATTTTATTGATCGTGAGTGCAGAGATAGATGTACAGATAAAATACTCGCTTAGGTCTATTTTATTTTGGCCTTTTAAAGCTTTTTTACAAATTTAGAGTATAAATCTAGGCTTAAACAGACCGAAACTTGGCCAAATAAGCTGATATAAATGCAACAAAATATACATAATTGGAGAACAAGTAGGGCTCTATGTTAGGGATGTTTCAAAAGAAACAAAAACTTAACCCTAGTGAAAAGTGGAAGATTTATGTTGAAAAATAGCTATTAACCGTGAATAGTCTGACTTTAAAGGCCAAAGCTCTGACACTTAAAGTTGAGAAATTAATTCCAAGTAGAACCATTAAAAAGTGCAAAGAGCATAAAATTAGTTTTTCCGACATATTTTGGAAACAAGAACCGAGCTATGGATAATTTAATCATAATTGTATACCAGCAAGAGTGCACCTTACAATGTTGGTCATATTTTTTCCCTGTGTTATTTGTGTGGCGACAAAGTTTTTATTTTAGACCTATGGTTTCTAGGGAAAATGTACTTAGAAAAAAAATCGATTAAGACACTGAACTGATTCTGACCGGTTTAAGTACATTTCACTACCCTTCGCTGTAACATAATTGTTCTTAATTTGTTTTTTATTTTCCACAGATTCATTGCCGAAATCCCGCCTACGGGTGGTGTTATACCACAAACTCAACTGCAAACGGTTAAACAATATTCCTTTTTCACCGATCGCAGTCTGACCATGACTGTGATTTATATATTTTGGTATATAATGGTTGTATACTATACCATATATGAGATCAATGAAATACGCAAGACCGGTTTTAAACATTATTTTAGATCGATGCAAAATATACTGGATATGTTTATATTGTTGGTAAGTCGGAAAGTTGGTCAATTTGGGTTCTCTTACATGGAAACTTATCCCCCAAAAATATGAAAATTGTCGGAAAACCGTAGTATACAAATTTTTGTTTTTCATTCGAACTCTTAACTAATTTTCACATTTTGGAAAATCCCGAAAATTGGCAAAAAATTCATAAAAAAAATTGGTCTTCGATCGTACACAAAATTTTTCTGAAAGCTCTATTTGGAAAATTCAATCAAATTGTATTTATTTTTTTTTTGGAAAATCCGTCCACCCATATTCCAAGCTGCATATACAAAAATATGAAATACATTACTTTAAAATTTTTTGAAAATATTCCACGAAAGTCGGAAAATGGGCGGAAAACTGATTTTAAGATTATAAAAACAAGTTGAAGTATTTTTTGAGTTTTAGTTCGAAAATGTTTTAGATAATTTGGGATACTTGCCGGATTCATTAGAATAGTTCAGTTTTTTTTTAGATATAACCTTTTAATATTGATCGAATAGAAATAGAAAATACTCAGTCACTGAAAACAGACGGGAGCAACAACAAAATTCACGCTGATATAATAAATAATAATTATTTAAGACATATATGACCCAACTCGGGCGATTATATCACTGTTTTTTGATTGTTTACACATCTTTGCCCAGTAAAATAATTTTTTCAATTTGTTCTACCTTTTTTTCTTAGTTCTGTTATCTAGCTTTAGTCTATAATATCTGGCATACATTTCAAGTGCAAGCTATTACCTCCAAGGCCAAAGTTCAAGAGGGATTTCAAAGTTTGGATGTGCTTTGCTTTTGGAATACTATTTATGTGGATATGATGGCCATAATGGCATTTTTAGTTTGGATGAAAATATTTAAATTTATTAGTTTCAATAAGACTCTGGTACAGTTTACTACTACACTGAAACGCGTAAGTTTAAAAATATTTATTTTTTTCTTAATTAAATTTTGATTTGTGTTTTTGCAGTGCTCCAAGGACTTGGCTGGTTTTAGTCTAATGTTTGGTATTGTCTTTTTGGCCTATGCCCAATTGGGTCTCTTGTTGTTTGGCACCAAACATCCAGATTTTCGTAATTTTATTACCTCCATATTGACCATGATACGCATGATATTGGGCGATTTTCAATATAATTTAATTGAGCAGGCAAATCGTGTATTGGGACCCATATATTTTCTTACCTACATTCTGTTGGTGTTCTTTATCCTTCTGGTAAGTCTTGGGTTGAAGTGGAAAGTGTGTGAAAATAATATATATATTTTTTATAGAATATGTTCTTGGCCATTATTATGGAGACTTACAATTCGGTTAAGAGTGAAATTACCCAGGGACGCAGTCAATTGGGCTCGTATGTGTATAAGAAATTGGCTGGTGCCTTGTATTTTATTACCCATTGTGGACGTAAACGTCGTCAACAACCGACTGTAAGTACAGCCCATGCTCCGGGTGAGACTACACTTGAGGATACGGCAGCGGAATATGATCATCCCAAGGAATTGAGAAGAAATATGACAGCAGCTGAGTAAGATATGAAATAATCCTAAAGATTTGGTTTAATTTTTATTTTCTTAATTTTAGAGCAAAATATTTTGAGGAAATTCCTTCAGATGTGCAAAACAAGGAATTGCATCGGTAATTTGTTAAACAAAACAATTTTCTTACATTATTTATTTAACATAATTTTTCAGCTTAAACAATCGTGTGTCTTTGCTGGAGGAAATTTTGGAACAGCTGGTGACCAATATGGATGCCATTTTGAAGCGTGTTGAAAGGGAATCGCATAAGCGTAAAAATTAACATTGTTTCTGTGCTTTTAGAATTTGAATAAAATGTTAACTGAGTAAACAGGTATTTCCTTTGTATATCCTAATCAAATAGCTCTCCCCACATAGAGTCAAATGACTGAAAATTAATTAAGTTCAACTTTTGTTGGCAAACATACACACATAAAACCGCCAGAACCAAGCGCTAATCTCAACCAAATCCCTGCTTGACTCCACCACATAGCACCCTTCCTTTGTATCCTTTCTGCCAACAAAGGCATAACTGAGTTGCAAAATACAGAAAAAAAGGGAAAACCCAGCAGCAAAAGCAACAAACCGTGAACAAAGAGTCCAGCCACGAATTAAACTATGTATTTAGTTATAGCTGCACGTGCTAAAGAAGCAGCACAAAGGACATGTGGCATCATTAGTAGCTGGTTGCTGGGAAGCCAGCCAACTCCCACGCTGCGGTTGCGCGCAAAAGCGTAACATCTGCTTCAGAGGAATTGAGTTAAAAGTGTGCGAGTTGGCTAATTATATTTATAAAAATTATATAAATAGGAACAAAATTAAAGCCAAGGCATTACTTTAAAATAAGGGATGTGCATAAAGATAATTTGTATAGAAAATCCATTCAGCCCGAAATTAAATAGTTTTGTTTATAAATATATATAATGATAAATGCCCTTAAAAGTATGCTAACTTTTTTAATACTCGGCAAAAATTTCGACCTTTTTTTGTGGTTCCAGCCGAAAACGTTTTTTTGCGATAGATATGGGCTCCTAAAAGACAAAAAAATGTTACAGATTTTTCTGTGGTGACAATTATTTTTAAAGAATTTTTCAATTTTTTGTTTTTTAATCTTGGCCTTTTTTTGTCAGTGCTTGCGTTATCCTACACCGATTTAAAAATGTTATAAATGAAATCACCGCCAATAAAAAGACCCACAAATAAGTCAGTCACAAAAAAGTGAATTTCTTGATTTTTTGTCAGAAAATTTTGACATAAAAATACTCAGGAAAATTCGAAAAAATTTTAAAGTGTTTTATTTTTTTCTTTGATCATCCTAGTTCATCAATTAGGCGTTAAACAAGCTATGCCAGTTTTGCGGTTGCCTTGTGTTATTATCTATATTAATTGTAATAGTCAGTCAAAAAATATATATTTTCCTCACTTAATTTAAATGACATTTAATTTTTTTTTTTTGGTCGTGAAGGTCTTCCAAAAGCATTCGTTGTGCCAGAAAACTTTGATGCCGTTCGTGAACTGATAATGCAAGATCTTCATGTGACATACCGTGAGATAGAGGCATCCTTGGGCATTTCTTCCACCAGCATACATTCGATATTGCATGAACACCTGGGCGTAAAAAAGGTTTGTTCTCGTTGAAACCCGCACAATTTGACAATTGCTCGTGTGGATCGGTGAAAAGAAATTTTGAAAAAATATAATCGTCACAAAAGACATTTATAAGATCGTCACAGGTAACGAATCATGGATCTATGCTTATAAGCTCGAAACACAACAGCAATCGACCGTGTGGGTCTTCGAAGACGAGCCAAATCCAACGAAAGTCGTTCGTGAAATAAGCACTTCGAAGCAAATGGTCGCCTGTTTCTTCAGTAAAACTGGTCATGTGGCGACTGTTCCGCTTGAGCAACGTAGGACGGTCAATTCTGAGTGGTACACCACAATTTGTTTGTCTGAAGTCTTCGGAGAAATTCGAAAAACGAGCAAGAGAAGACAGATCATTGTGCACCATGACAATGCGAGCTCTCGCACGTCAGCTTACACCAGCGCCTTTCTGACCGCCCAAAACGTCGAATTGATGGGTCATTCGCCTTACAGCCCTGACTTGGCACCCAATGAATTCTTTTTATTCCCGCACATCAAGGGAAAAATGCGTGGTTAACGATTTTCGTCGCCAGAAGATGCTGTTGACGAGTTCAAAACCCATGTTTTGGAGATGTCTCAATCGGAGTGTATAAAGTGCTTCGACAATTGGTTTAAGCGCATGCAAAAGTGTATAAATCTTGCTGGAGAATACTTTGAAAAACAATAAAACCATTTTTGATCATATTTTTTTACCAGAAATATATATAGCAACCTACGTATCCACGGTTGAATATTTCGCCCTGGTATTCGTTTAACATATCATGATCTTTAAGCCAGACTCCCTTCAAGATCTTTGCTCACGCGTTTATCAAATATATTCCTCGATAGTTCTTCGGCAGATTTACATTTTCTTTTTTTTAAAATATTGGGAATAATATACTAAATTGAATTGCCTCTTGGCCAGTACCTTCATTAAATTGTAGATAGCTCTCTTAGAATTCATACAAATTCTAGATTCCATTTATACCAAAATGCGTGGTTTCACCTGTTTCCTATTTCAGAGGCAAATTGGGCTTTAGAATCTATTTCACTATCGAGATACAACAAATTAGATATTTGATTGAATCCATTATTTTCAAATACTTTACCAGTTTCTAATCGTTTCTTCTCTAGCTAAATTCGAACAACGAACAATGTTCAAATAGGTAAAAAGTTAATTTGAAAATAAGGCCTACTTTTAGGCTTTTAAATAAACAATTGCTGGTGCATTGCATCATTAGTTCTTTTTTTTTAAATAAACATTAAATAACCTCAAAGTTAATTAATTTTTTTGTTCATGCAATTAATTGTGGTTTACTTACGGTTAACCTAATTGCCAGTTATCCTATTGTTAAATGTTTTATTATATGTGGATTTATGGGCAACAAAAGAGAGAAAGTTGTTGGCTTCTACTTTGAGTTTTCATTTCTGTGCTGATTCCTGATATCTTTAATGTTTAAGTAAGCAATTTTCACATTGGCAAACAAAGTGAAAATCATGTTTTAATGTTTGCCATTTCAAGGGCTATTTACGTTTCAACTACAGAAATACTTATGTACAATATACAGGCATAATTAGATAAATGCGAAGACGGGCTCTTACTTAAGGTTCTGACTTAAAAGAAAACATTTCACCTAAGAAACAATATTATAAATTACCATAAAAATTCAAAAGAAAATGTATTTTTAATTTTCTTTTAGCTCAAGCTTCACTGTATTACTATTGTAATTTAAAGGCAAAATGCCTTCTGAATTGTGTTTTATATTTACGCTTCAATTTCATTTTTGGCTCTCAGCACTTAACGGAATTTTCGTTGCTGTTGTTGTTGTTTTTTGTAAGCCCATTGAATGCACAATGGACCAACCAACAACATATGTGTACACTATGGACCACCATGATTCTCATCATCATTATAATCATCATCATCATGATGCCATCATGCAAATAAAAGTTGTTAACGCTTGGTTCCATAAAGCATAAAAGTAATTATGGCTCCTCCATACATAATCCTCCACCTTCTGGTCAGACCCGTTTCAAGTGGGCAGCTTCATTTGCTGCACTTCACCTGTCTGCTTTGCTGCCGATGCTGCTGTATGTGCCGGCTTTTGTATTTGCAACTTTTCAATTTGTATTACAACAAAAATAAAAAATAAAAATACAAAAAAAAAAAGCAAACAAAAAAGCGAAACAATGCCAGCATATGTAAATATGCATGTCTATCTCCCTCTCCAAACAATGTTCAACAATATAAGCTGAAAATCCTCGGACTTGGCTTTCATAATTCAATTTCTACTTGTTGTTTTTTTTTGTTTTGTTTTTAGATTTTATTATTATTGTTATATTAATTAAAAGATTCTTTTATGCCACATTAGCTTTTGGCTGCGGTTTTATGCTCACTTACCGCTGCTTGAAATGCAGGAGCTGTTTTTAGGCTTTCAATTACTAGTCAAGAGTAAGCGATTATTAGAAACTTGCGTCTTCTTTATGGAGTAGAATGTTAGAATCGACACCTCACGTTTAACTTTAGTAATATGAAAGCCCTTGAAAAAATTAAAAGACAGAAATTTGCGTCCGCACCAGTCGGCAACAGAAACAAGATCGCACTGGAGTGCTTAAACATACCTCATGTTTTCAATAGACCTAAAAATTTTCAGGGCATCAGCATACATTAGAAAATTCGCGTTAAGTAGGCAAACGATATCTTTTACCGCGTTACCTCAGATCGCAGTGGTCGAATGCGTTAAAAACGGCTGCTCATCTTATTCAGTGTCCCCTACAAGGTCGGTTTTGAGATTATAATCCTAATTTTTTTTGTATATGAATTTTGCTGAGGCCACAGGATTTAAAAGAGTAAACATACCTCATTTAATACACTTTTATTTAATTTTCTTTTAAACAAAAGGAGATAGAAAAAAACGTACAAGTGATTTTAGTTTTGCGTCCAAAAAATAAACTAGAAAAGTTTGCGATCTTCTTCGGTGAAAAAGTTGGCCTCTATTGGTAATCCTTTGTCATCCATTTATTATAAAACGCCCAAAAATATTGGTTAATATATACACCAAATCAGGGGTACAGGGTAATATTAGTTGAGGAACACGACTGCAGCACTTTTATTTGTATTTTTATATTTATTTATTTTAAATTCAGTAATTTAATTTATTTAATTATAAGTCCATGAAAAAATGTTTCAATGGTCTAAGCATCTAAGTACCAAGGTTCAAACCAAAACCTTATGTTCGATAAGCTTAGAAACCGGTACGCTAACCGAACCATTGATTTTTCGACGGCTTCGGTCCGGAGGTTCTGCATAATTATATAGATGAAAGCTTTTGGTATATTTTTAATTTATTAATTTTATTTTTCTGTTCGTACTACTACGTTCAAAGAAGAAATTAACCACTTTAATATTTTTCCCGAATATTTTAAGTTTTTCAAAAAAAAAAAAAAAAATGCAAGAAAGTCACTTTTTTCGAAGTTTTGAGTTAAATATCTGGAAAATAATTAACTTTAAGTAAAAAAGTGATTTTAACTAATTTGTGGGCCTATTTATTGGCAGTAATTTCATATATTACATTTTCAAATCGATGTAGGATAGCGGAAGCTATGGCGAAATATTGAAAACCACTGGCAAAAAACGAACAAAATGAAAAACCGAAAATTGGAAAATTCTTCAATAATAATTGTCACCACAGAAAAATCGGAAACCTTATTTTTTGTCTATTAGGAGCCCATTCCACAAGAAGCCAAAAAAAGGATCAACATTGTTGCCTAGTTTTATTAAAGATAATAAAGTTAGCATACTTTTAAGGGCATTTATCATGATTTTGTTTTATAATAGATACCCTGTAGTTCTGCTGGGGTCAAGTCACTACTCTGCCAAAAGACTCTATCCCAGCAAGCAATGCTAGGAGCGCTCAAAATTGTGTGTCTGAAAAGAACCGATCTTTAGAGCGTTTTTGGAGTAAACTCATAAATTGGAGCGTTTTCGGGGCACATTGAGCATTAAAATGTCAAAAAGTTAATGTGGCATATTCAAAGTAATGTAAGTAAAAATGTAAAAACGGCGCAGAAAATAACAGAATGTAGATTCATGCGATAAGCAAAAAGCAAACGATAGACAATTCACAAATTTATTCTGATAGTGCAAAATTTTTCTCATTTTGTTAGTTTTTAAGTCAAATATAAATATATTAATAAAAATTTAAAAAATTTCTTTTTAAGTCTCTTATTTATCGCATTTTTTGCAAATTACTCTACACTCCAATAAGCGTCTGGAAAGAAACTTTCAGGAGGCGATTCAGGTGCCTAAAAATTCAACTTTTATGTGCCTTTTCTGAGGGTTTCCAATGCTTCATTGGGAGGTTGAAAGCATTCACTTTAAGTGCGACCGTTTTCATAGAAAATAACGCTCTTTCCGGACACTTTTTTGGACACATTATGACGGTGAATGCTCATAAAAAGTGTCTGAAAAGATTCAGAAAACGCTCATATTGCTTGCTGGGATGCATCAAAGATCGTTAGTCACGTTGCACCGTGGCGCTCGTAGAACAAAGTAGGTTGCAAAAATCTAAAATTTCATGACCTCCTAGGAAATTTTGAATGAACCCATCTTATAGGAAATTGTTGATCCAATCCTTCAAAGTTGACCTATTTTTAGTTTAAAAAAAAAACACACAATTTTGAGGTAATTTGGTCCGCTTTCAGGTAGAATATCTCGAAAACTAGGTAACGAATCGTCTTAATTTTTTTTCTACTGATTGATGTATTCATTAGGTGTAACAAAATTACTGTTTGCATTTTGTTTCTCCAAATAAATCGCGTTTTAAAAACTATCCATTTTTGCACAATTTTTCTACTTAGAGGGAAAATATAAAAACTATATATTTTTGTGTATTTGCCATATTTTCAAAATACATTCTTTGATTATTTCTTTAAGTAAGTAAAAAGAATCCAAGCAGCTGCCGTATTCGACTGCTGGAGGCAAAAAAGTTAAAAAAGGCAACTTTTTCTTGAACTTGTTGGCCCAATCATCCGATCCACTTTTTCACCTTTGCGGCAAGCGAAGTCACGAACAGAATTAAAATCCACTAGTTTTAGTTCAAAAATTATTAATCTATTAAAGATACCTTGTCTTATGAATATTAAAAATTATTTTGGAAAAACTTATAAAAAATAAAAAAAAATTTTAAAACTAAAATTTTTTTTTAATTTTTTTGAAAAATAAATTTTTTTTTAATTTTTTAAAAAATAAAATTTTTTTTAATTTTTGGCTAATAATTTTAAAAAATTTATACATTAAAAAGAAACAAAAAAAAATAAAAAATTTATAAAAAATATTTTTTTTTCCCCCAAAAAAACAAATTTTTCCACAACTTTTGACTTTGATAGCCCATTGGTAAGCCTCTAGTAGGTGTAGCACCTTTTTCATACACTCATTTTACAGGCTGAACAATTATTTATCATATGTCATTTAAATTATTTGATTATCCCATTTTGTTGAAAAGTTAGGATTTTTGCAACGAAAAAACTGAAATGACGCCACTGTGCCTCGTTAATGGAAGGTGGTGCATTTTAAGACAAAAGTAAATAGTTAAAAACTCCAAAAAATAAATTAAAAAATCGTAGTTTGCTGGAGGATTTGAACCCACGACCTTGAGATTTCTAGGCAATTGCTTAACCTTACACAGACTCCTTAAAGCTGTGGGTTTGAATCCCAGACAAGTAATTAAAAAAAGAATCAGTTCCTAACAACTAAGCGAATGTGTGGTATGATTTAAGTCCAATTCAGTTAAACTTTTTTTAAGTACGACAGATTTACTTATGACTACTTACCTCACCCAAGTAAAATGAACCATTCCAAATTTTTTAATATATTTCAAAAATTTTTCTTTATTACTTGTAAATATTGAAACCTTCCTTTTCTTTATTCAAGTACATTTTAAATATTTACTAAAAAGCTACACATTTTGTTTATACTAAATTTCTAAATATATTAAAAATTACATTTCGCATTTTGGTGCAAGTTTTAAGTACACTTTAATTTTAGGTTTTTGTTTTCCATTTGCACTTTGAATTCAAATGGTTTGTGTCTCTGTGTGTGTATTTAGGTGAATGGATAATATAATTATATATGTTTAAATTAACATAAGATAGTTTAAAACTATAGATGACTATTTATAACAAATATTATGTTTTCTTTAATTTTGCAAGTAAGGAGATGAAGTAAGAATTTTAAGTGTGTTACTAATTCTACTAGTTTAACTGTTTTGATTTAATGCCACTTTGCACATCTTAGGTTTTGTTTTATTATGTTAGGTCGAATGTTTAATGTTTTTGTTGTGCCCTTCAATTGACTACAATATATATATTCATAGTTGAATTTGGTTTTGCTTAACTATTTGGCTTTGAAAAATACTTTTGCCACCACAAAGCAGCTGCAGTTTTCTATTTTTGGGGGGGATTTTAGTTTTCAGCATAATTGATTAACAACAACTACTTCTTCTTCTTCTGTTTAACGTCTTTGGTTGGTTTTTGTGCACTCATACCGCTTCTTCACTTAACAGTTACAATTTTTGTTATATAATTGGTCCTTTGGTTTCAACAACTTTTGCTAAAAAGGCACAGAAATGGTTTAATTAAACTAAGTTTTTGTGTGTGTGTGTGGGTGAGCCTGGGTTTTTTTAGTACGGCTTGGCCGCATCCTTGGAACGTTTCAATTGGACCTTCAAGCGTTTTGTGCCTATCTGAAATCCATGCATGGCCTGTATGGCCGCATTGGCCGAATGCGGATTATCATACGAGACAAAGCCAAAGCATTTCGATAAATTTGTTTGCTTATCGATAAACACTTTGGCGGACAGCACATTGCCAAATGGCAAAAATGTTGAGGCGAGATCCGTGTCAATGAATTCCTGAGGTAGATGATAAATAAACAGATTGCTGCCATCGGGGCCTGGGAATGGAAAACAAAAGAAAATTAGTAAATTTTTAAGCCCAATTAAGTTTTAACTTACCCTCAATCTGTTTGCCAGCCACACCCGCTGCAGCCGCCTGCAAGGCAGCAGCATTTAAGGGCTGAGCGGCTCCATAGGCGGCGGCTGCTGCTGCTGCTGCATTGGCTCCATTGCTCAATCCACTCAGTGTAGGTGTATAAGGATCGCCCGCACTTGTAGGCCCTAGAAAAAGTTACCACAGTATTGAAAAATATTGTGCAAAAATATTCTAAGAGAAATGCAAAAGATGTTCTTGTTGCTGGCAGTTCAAACAGCAACAAATTATACAGAGACAAGGACAATATACACACAACACTCACACACACACACACATACACATATTTGAACAATAAAGAAGCCACAACGCTTGAGTTGAGTTAACGCATATGAGAATTTCCTTTTGTTTACTTTTTTTGCCATTCGCCCTTACATTATTAAATTTTATATCCTCTTGCTACATAAAAAAATTTGTTAGCCTTTGTTGTTATTTCGCTTCAGTTTTTTAATTGAGCCTTGCCTCCGGCTCTCTGACATTTGTTTTGTGCCACACACATACACATACATTCTCACATATATGTATATGTAATTTTTTTTGTAATCTACTAAAAATTTATGACGTTTTGCATTTCATGCAATTTTATATGCACTCTCGACACATAAAAAAAATAAAAACATCATGTGGCATCTAAATTATGGAACTAAATTTTTTATTACCCACCATTTATTGATATTGAGTTGTGTGCACATTTTAGATAAAAAGTAATTTTTATGATTGCAAATTGGCCAAGTGTTTGGATAATTGAAAAAAAAATGGGAAATAATCGTAGAGTAATTTGTTGAAACTCAATTTTAGAACAATTACTAAAGGGGGGGAAAAGATGGAAATGTAAATTTAAAATGGATCTGTTGGTGTTAGATGTGGGCTTTAGGGACTTTTGCAAGTGTTAAATTTGAAAACCAAACCGAACTTGATTATAGTTTTGCAATTTTAAAAATTTAAAATTTTAAAAATATTTTAGCTGATTTTGGGTTGGTAATTCCCCCCACAGCTTTTTTTTTTTCGAATGTTCAAAAAGAACAACGGAACTCAATCTGCTTCATTTTTAAAAGATAACAAGGATAAGAGGAACATATTGATAGCTGGCTGAGAAAAAGTAACATAACTATTAGTTCACGAGACTGGCTTCAATATCGTAAGTGAACTAATAGACTGATTGAAAATTGTTATTGATCATAAAAGTTTTCTTTATTTACTTTTACTACTACTACTCTTCTTAAGCCACTATTCAAACTTTTTACGAACTTAAAGGATCTTTGTTTTTTAACGAATCTTAACTTCTTTTACTTTCACTTCTTAAGTCGCGGTTCTAAACTCTTAACTTTAAAAACTAGTTCTTTAAAATGAATTCCACATCGTGTTAAAAACCAATTAATCCACTTTAGAAAATTTTTTTTTATAAGTTTCCGATTTCATTTTTTGAATATACTTTGAACCACATGTTTAGAATTTGTAAACTTAATTTCGAACTAATTTTTGACCACTATTTAATTTGGAACCACTTTTCATTCTTAACCACTTGTAAGCTAATTCGATACCATTAAAGCCAGATAAAACCATAATTTTAAGCAAATTTTGGACTGCTTTTAATTACTATTTTTCTTAACACATTCTGAACTATTATAGAACCATTTCCTAAATAGTTCATCGTCAAGGGGTACATTAGTACCCTGAGAAACGTTCAATGCAAGATTTTAGAATATTCAATCAATATATGTGACTGAATCATGTTACAAAGAATATAAGCTTATGCAAACAAATGCTGATCTTCGCACGCACAGAACTTTGTGAGGTTGTGACGTCATTAGACAGGTAAGTCAAAGGTTGGGTATGCAAATTCCTGTCAGTGGCTTTTTATTTCAAATGCTTATCAAAAATTGATTTTCAGCGTAATCTCATGGACATTGCATAAAATTAGCATAAGAAAGGCTAAAAAGGAAATTTCAAAATCCCCGTCGGTAGACCGCAACTCTTCGCTTATATGTCGTAACCCTTTATTTTGTAGTCTTTAATGACTGAGAAAATTTTGATGGTTATAAAACTGTGATAGTTTTTTTTCAATAAATAAAAAAGACATGACCATCTTTAACGGATTTGCTCTAATTCGGATCTTAGGAATCGAACTGCATCATTACTTTTTTGAGTAGTAAAATTTGTATTTCAAATTCCAAAATAATTATATCATATTCTCGTGAAATCTATAGTTAAAATGTATTCTTATTGCATACATTTGCAAATTTTCGATATAATTGCTTCAAAAATTATCGATCAAAAAGCTTGTGAAATCACATAATTTTGTTTAAACAAAATTACATTAAAAAAAATATAAAATTAGACAAAATTTTCAGAAACAAAAAAAGATTTAATTTTGTTATTTTTTCTTAACATTTGGAAATTTGTATATTTTGTAATAAATTATGTAAAAATATGTCAGGAAGCGGAAAATGAAGTCTATAACGGTAAAAAAATGTATATTTATTTATCCAAAAGGTGTTATGCAAGCAGTAAAATAACATAAAATACAGCTAAGCAAATTTATTTACTCATTAAAAATCTATTTTAATTTGAAGGATTCACATTGAAATGTATTGGGGTAAGAATGTACCCCAAAGACGTTCCACGTTAGTTTTGACCAGGAACGGTTTTAGGAATAAAATTGTTTTGGAACTGCTTCACAAGTACTTTTAGGGCTAAATTTAAACAAATCTGATTTGAATCGAACTTTTGTCCAAAAGTTGGGTTTGGGTTCACTGATTGAACGGTAGGGTTCACTACGAGTTCGGTCCAGAACCGGCAAACTTTTTCTAAAATACTTTGGGCTAGTTCTTTTAGACGTTTTAAATAAATTTTAAAGCTAGTTCTTAGCAGAGCTGTATATTAAAAAAAGCATTACAACTACCATTATTTGGGTATTTCAAAATTTAATTACCATTAAAATTAAAATTTTTTCAATAGTTGTGACCAAAACTTAAATATTGGGGTAATTAAAAATAATTGTAGTAATTTCGATAAAAGTTTTAATTACCTACAAAATTGTAAAAAAATTTAATAAATTTATACTGGTAATTAAATTTTAAAATACGATAGAAAATCGTAATTGTAATAGTAATTAAATTTTGAAATACTTAAAAAATCGTTATTGTAATGGTAATAGTAATTTCAATTTACAGCTCTGGTTCTTAGGCACCAGCTAATCTCTATTTCAGTAAAAATTTCAGTACTGAAACAGTCATTGAACTGTTTTTAACCTGTTTTATAATGAATTCACCAAAGTAAACAATTAAAAACGTCATATCAACCTCTCCCTCTAAACACTTTTTATTAATTGTCCACATCTGCCCGATTTTCACTTTCCCCAAGTGGCAAACAAAAAATCCTCACATCTTTTCCACCTTTTCATTATCCCACGAAATAACTCAGGTATTTGATGGAAGAATTGTTTTTTTTTTTTATTAATATTTTCATTTTTAATATGCCAGCGTTTGCTTTCATGTAAATATTAAACCGGCAGCCTTCTCTGGTCCAATACTAGAGAGAAAGAGATAGAAATACGGACACACACTCACAAAATCTCTTTCTGACTTGGCGAATTTTCGGGCATATTGTTATTATTATTTTTTTTATTTTCAAACGCAATCAACAACGCATTGTATGGCAGGACTGGCATTTTATTTGTTGTTGTTGGCAGGCATTGATTTGGTTTTGTTTTTGCCGTTGTTGTTGTTGTTGAATTTTGTTATGGCAACGTTGTAAAATTTGTGCACGGTTTTTATTTTTATTTGTTATGGTTTGCTGGTGGATATACAATTTTTTATTGACAGCACACACACACAACAAGAAACAATACGAATTAGAAACTTTTCACATGAAAAGTGCGAGGGACGAACATCAAAAGATATGAATATATATAAATTTTAATTAACAATAGTGTGGGGAATTGAGAGTGGGAGGAGGGGGACAAATGTGTATTAGTTTTTTTTGTTATAAATAAAGATGTTGCTAAAGTTACTAAAAATGTATTTGTAAACGGAACCTGTTGGGGGTTTTTAATTAAAATTTGGAATTTTCAAGTGTGTGGGAAATACAATAGTTATTCATGGAATTTGTTATTTTAAATTTAAAGTGTTTTAGGTATTTCAAGCGCACAAATTCCCATTTAGACCAGGGCCGGCCAGCTCAAAGCATTCGTGTTTTCACACAGACGCGAGCCTAAAGTCCTGGCTGTGTGAACTGTTGAGCACAGAAAAACTTGATTTAGCAGTTGGCTGTCTACTGAGGCACTCACCAACACAAGCTCATATTTCAGTCCTCTCCATTTGGCCGGCCCTGATTTCGACAACTTATTTACATAATTTCATCTGGAAAGTATGCTACATTTTTTTTAAATATATTAAGTATACGTAAAGAATTATTCATCGTTTTTTTTGGTTTTTCTGCATGAGGTACAATTGCGATCTGATTGCCAAAATTAAATGTTGTTTTAAGGGCCTTTCTAATGAAAGAAACAGCAAAAAACTGGAGGTGTAGAAAAATATTATCATCGCGAAAAAAAAATTATTTGAAAAATTTAATCTAATTTTTTTTACGTAAAAAAAATTATTTGAAAAATTGAATCTTATTTTTTTAACCGTACTTTTAGTATATAAAATCTGTATAAAATTTGTAGAATTGTATTTTGTACACTAACAACATATATTTAACCCATCAAAATCAGTTAAGCGGTTGTTGAAAAAAACTAGTATTGGTTCAACTTTTCGGCCTCTTAACTCCCCTCCCATAGCGATTAGGAGACTAAAGTTTTGGAAGAGTGAGTTCCTTATAGAAGTTAATCAAACATTTAGAGTTGGTGCTTATTCTGCTATGCCCTCTATCAGAAGTCTGACTAGACTTGACTGTGTCAAATGGTATTAAACTAAACCAAAACAAGCCCATTTCTAGTGCACCCTTCCATAAGATACTTGCCCAAATTTCAGTTCAAGGAAAGATTACATAAGATATTTCAGGCCACTGTGTTTCTATTATGGGGGTCTTCTACCTTTGAACAGTGAATTTTGAGTGAGGGCTGTTCAAAAAGTCTTCCAAAAAAAGGAGTAGAGGTGGTAGACATGATTCCGGGACTCTTGGTTATCGAAAATTAAAATGGTAAGTGGGGTTATGATCAGAATCGATGTAATTCTGGCCCGTACCTTAATCATATTTTTTAGTTTTTTTTTTTTAAATTTACGGCAATTTAAAAAAAATTAATTCGATTTTTAATTTTTTTTGTAGTTTAGTGTAAAAAATAATAAAAAAATGTTTTTCCTCTTGATTGAGGTACGGGCCAGAATTACATCAATTTTGCATCGAATGCAACTTGGTTACTGATCAAAATCAGTTTGAATAGAACTGGCGCAATCATGGCTACCAGGTCAAAAAACTTGGTTTCGAGCAAAAAGCGCTTAAAGTTTTTAGCAACGTATAAAATACTCATTTTTGCGAGAACAATGCTCCACTAAGATGGCTATATCTGCTTAACTATTTCAAATTTTTAAGGATAGTTTAAGATGAAAAAAAATATTTTTTTTAAAGGTAGAAGACCCCCTTAACCTGTTTATTTACATAAAATGTATCATGATAAAGTTGCTCTTTATATTTCCTTTAGGTTATTATCAATTTGAACAAGATAATTAATACATTATTTGTACATTCACTCGGATTGTCGAACCAGATATAGTAATAGAAAATAACAAAATACATAAGTATTAACATTCATAAACATAGCATACTTTGACGGGCATTTAACCTAAAACTTTTTGGTTATATAAACAGGGTATATTCAAAAGTCCTGAGAAAGAAGAATATTACTCATAAAGGTGTGAAATTTTTATTGTTAAGGCTTTAAAAGCACCATAAGATCATAAAAAAAAATTCGCAATTTGTCGCCGCAGGATAAAAATTTAAAACAAAAATTTCGCATTTTAAATTCATATAATTATAGAAGTTCGTTAACCACATAAAAATTATTATATATAATTATTATAAAATATATATTATAAAAATTATTTTATTGCAACCATATCACTTCGGAAATGAATAAGAAGAAGGTAAATATTAGGTATTTTAATTTGTGGAAAATTTTACGAAAATTTATATGCAGAAATCAAACTAAATTCGAAAAGCAAATGCTATCAAAAATATATTATGTATGGGAAAAATGACTAACTTTAAACTTCAATTAAAATTGGACTTTAATTCGACTGCCAAATAATTTTTTTATTTAAATTCAGGATATGTTAGGACATATTTTTTATTCGTAATTTTTGGGGTAGCTGTTTTTTTTTGAATATTTTTATCACCAGTGTGTGAAAATGCTTGAAGAAACTTAGAACTTCATGTATTACTTTAATAGGAAACTAAGTCGGAGAATAAATCCAAATATTGGAAACAAAATTGTTTTTTTTTTTAAAATTCTTGCACTTATTAAACCTTGTTGTTATAAAATATTCATTAATATCTTCAAAAAATTCTTCCGAACTTTTACAATATTTTTAAAAAAATTGTTCAAAATGTTATCGGACTGCCAATTAGAGTCTCAAAAAAAAGGTGTAGAGGTGGTGGCCATGATTCAAGGACTCCAGGTTATCGGAAATGGAAACGGTAAATGTGATTATGATCAGAATTGATGTAACTCTGGCCCGTACCTCATTCATATTTTTCAATATTTTTTTTTAAAATTGTCGGCCGTTTAAAAAGGAAATTTACAATTTTCGAGTTTTTTTTTTAGTTTAGTGTGAAAAAAAATAGTAAAACAAATGTTTTTCCTAGAATTTTGTAAAATGTTTTGAAGGGAATGAAAGGGGAATGTCCAAGCTATAATAATAATGCAAAACAAAAATTGTTTCCAAGTTAGAAGACCCCCTTAATAACTCGGTAAACTCATAAAAAAGTCACTGTGGTAAGTTTAGCAGAGATTTCTGAATTTCATAATTAGGAATCAAATAAGACATGGCCATGTCTTAAATAAAAGAGATATTCCATTCTAGAAATTGTTTTTCCAAATTTCTCATATATATTAAATTTAAAAGGTTCATTAGAGTTGACATTCCTAGTATAAAAATCATACGGAAATATTCTCAGCCTTTTATCTGTTGATTTTTGGTTTATTTTAAGCGAAAAAAACCAAAAGCAAAAAAAAAAACAAATTATTTAAGTGGAGCGAAAAGGCTCTTAAGTTTAAATATCACTCATACGCAGTGTTGCCCTGTTCAACCTACTAAAGCCTATACGAAAATAATCTCGAAATTCGGCAGGCAGTTACATTTTCCATTTCAAAATTTAACATTTGAAATGTAGAAAAAATTTCTCAAATAAAATATTGATCTGGTGTACGTGACGTATGAGTATTTTTTTACCAAACTTTTTAGGCAAACTTAAAATAAAATTTTTTTGGTATCAAAATTGATTAAGTTTATAACCAAAACATAGTTTAGGAGTGTGAAAAATTATTTAAACACTTTAAAATGGGATTTCATTAGGAATAAGTTTTGTGTAGTATTTTGTTTAGGGCTTGAGGCGGGGTGGGGGCAAAGGCGCATGCAGGCAGCATGAAGGATATTAAATATCACAAACAGATAACAAAGAGAACACAGTTAGCACACAGAAATAGAGACACCCATATACATACATACATTGTGTTTTTTTTTTTTTTTTTGTACTTACAGAGCGCACTCAACGTAAGCGTTTGTCCGGCACTCGCTGACGATGGTGGCGGTCCAGCGCCCATTAATTGTGACATACTCAGGGGATGGGCATGCGGATGCGTGATCAGCTGTCCAGCGGCATTTGTGGCAAAGGTCAAGGTCTGACGTTGAAGATGGCTTGAAGTACTATTTTGATGCTGGCTGTTGTGGTGGATATTATGGTTGTTGTTGTTGTTGGCGGCTGCTGCGCTGAGCTGATGTGGAGGCGTGGCTAATAGGTTCACCAGATTCTGCATAGACATGGATGGACCGGAGAGCAGTCCAGCGCTAGCAGCATGCCCGGCGGCAGAGATCCCGCCGCTGGATGCGGATGCTGCTGTGGATGGCCCGCCAAGTGGGTGGTGGTGAGCGGATGATGATGCGGCGGCGGCGGCAGCCGATAAAGAGGCGGCGGCACTGTTTGCCCCCCCGTTGGGTTGGCTGTGGTGGGCACTGTTATCCGGTGGGTGGAAATTTAGTCCTGATATTTTCCATATTTTTTTTTGTTTTTTTTTTTTTGTACAGTTTTTGAGTTTTGGTTTATGGTTTTTTTTTTAAGGTTTGGTTGAGTTGGTTGATTGTTTGATTGATTGATTTTTGTACATGACCACAGAGTCAATCATAGACATACCAAAAAATGTTCAACGAATATTTATATATATAAAAAACATAGAAGAAAACACACACCCAATTGGATTATTTACATTTACAAGAAATTAAAAAAAATTAATTTGGTTTATCGGCATTTTTTTTTTGTTTGTTTTGGATTCATAAAATTCATGTAAATATGTAAACATACAAATCATAACAAAAGAAATAAAAAACAAACAAAAAGTAGGAACGAAAAAGGGGGGAAAAATAAACAAAAAAAAAAAACGAAATGCAAATGAGTAACAAAAAATTATGAGACTAAGGTAAAATAAAATAAATTATATAAAATTATAAATTTATATGAAATATTGCATGCATAAATATTAAGAAATAATAAAATAAAAATTAATGAATATTTTTAATAATTGAAATATAATTTTTATGAAAGCTACTTGAGACCCATATTTTCGGATTGAAAAGGACAGTCCAGTAACATAATGTTTTTAAATTCTAGGCTCAAACTTCTATACAGCGTCATCAGTTGATGTCTAGAAAATATTTTGTGATCAAATTTTAAAAATACTGGAATTATTCCCAATTATGGAATGATATTGAAATTGAACTTAGGACTTTAAGGGTAAAATTTTTGAATTGTTCTCAATAGCCTTGCTTCAACAAGAGGCACCTGCTTAAAAACAGTAACAATTTTACAAAACCAGAAGTCTATGCTTAGTTGTGGGAAACTAAAACGAAAATTGTGTTTTTTTTAACAAATGAATTAATTTATGGGTCTCATATTTTCAAGTAAAATAATAACAAAAGTTATTTTTCATGAGATAAAAAAAGTATAAAGTATAAAAAAATTATTTTAATAATATAAATAAAAAATAAAAGGGTGCGTTCAACAGAAAAGCATGATAATTTTTAAGTACGGTCACTCTGTCTCATGTGGAGCAAAATGGTTTCCAAATGGCTACTAGATCGTACACAACAAAACCCCCTTTGGTTACCACTAAGTGTTTTCTTTGAAGGATGCCCATAACTCCAGACAATGTGCCATGTAGGGAACCATCGAGTGTGGCTCAAATGCCCAGACAAGCTCGCCCAATTGTGAGGTATTATTTTTATTTTATTTTTAAAAAATCAAACAAATATTTCTAAAAAGCATTTTTAGAGAAAATGCATTTTAAAACATTGGAAACAATTCTTAAAACTATAAATAGTATTTATAAGTTAAAGGCTTGCACTCTGATGAGATAAAAATGAAGTTCGGGAAATAATTCAGATGAATAGAAACTCTTTTGAACAGCTTTGAAAACTGAATGCCTTTGAAAAGCTTCCTTATTTATATAAAGAATAGAGAAGAATTATATTTGTATCTCATTTGAATAGAGCGAAATTTAATTGAAATTAGAAAATTTTAAATCTAAAATTTATGTTACAACTTTTCGAAAATTTTATATATCAGAAAGGATTATTCTTATACTAAGAATGCCTTTCCATTTAATACGTTTTTTTTAGTATTATTTTATTATATATTATTGCCAATCAGGGAATAATATTGTAACCGGAACCGTTAACCGTTTCAAGCCACGTACCGGTTTCTATACCTAAACCGATATTAATTTTTTTTTTTTGAAAACCGAAAACCGTTAACTATACCGAAACGCTAATACCGGTACTCTTTCGGTTTCGTATTATTTATCTTAATAACTTATGATCAGGGAATAATACCGTAACCGAAACCGGAACCGTTAACCAAAATTAACCGTATAAAGCCAGGTACCGGTATCGAAACCGGATCCGATATAAACATTTTTTTGAGAACCGAAAACCGTTTACCGTTATAATAGGAACCGAAAAAACCGGAACCATACCGAAACGCTAATACCGGTATTGTTTCGGTTTCTTATTGTTTGTATTATTGATTTATGATTATTACAAATATATATTTTAACTGGTAAAAGAGCAAAATATTTATATACTCAGAAAAGAGTCTTACATTTTAGAAATTTACCCTTAAAGAATATCCTGATTCATATTCCCTTTTTAAGATATATAAGATATTGGACCGTAGTCTTATAGAATGGGTTCAAATCTATCCAAATCGCTAAAGATCGGAGATACGGCAGATTTTAGAGCGGATTATTTCGAACCATTATTAAGAAATATTTGTCAGCTTTAAGAGAAATGACCCTAAGTCGAGTTTGTCTGGGCGACATAAGAATAGAAAATTCCTTAATTCTATATTTTTTTTCTGAGTGTAGGGATACCACTGAAAGCGTGGACAGAATCGAAATTGTTCGTCCAAAAATAGCGGAACCGGTACCGGAACCGATATTTGTTTCGGGATTTATCCCTGCTTATGATTATGTATTTCAACTGGCAAAATAGCTATATAGACACTTAGGAATATTTTAGGAATTTAGGAATTTTTTATATTTTAGAAATTCGCCTTTTAAAAACAAAACTAAAATCAAATTCTGTTTTTAGATATAGAAATAAAACTTCTAAAAAGCGGAAAAAGTATTCCTTGGAAAATATAAAAACTTGAAGTTTATCTAAGTCTAAGAAAAATCCTCTCTAAAATATATAAATGTTACAAAAATATTAATATAAATTTTGGAAATTAAGCTTCTTGACTTCAATCGCATTTATCTCTCAAATTCAGAAATTTTAATTCCTATATTTAGAAAAATGTAGTTCAAGTAAAACCTCATGCAGATTTTACGTTTTCAACTGTTTAAAAGCGCTTTTAAGAGCTGTAATACTCCTTTGAGTATTTTGCCAGCTTATTATGGGATATACTGGAACGTAGTCTTATAGCACAGGTTCAAATCGCGAAAGGGGAAAGTATCGAACCATAATTCAGATTTATTTTTCTGGTCTTTAGAAAGATTTTACAATACAATTTTAACCTAAATTTACAACTTACTTTGTTATTTGTAAGTTTACGTGGTAGAAGAAGATAAGAAATCGGTCCTAAGGCGAGCTTGTCTGGGCTTCAAAAGATGACAGAATTTTCTTTAACTCTAGGTCTTTTTTTCTTCTAAGTTTAGGGTAATTGTTCGTCTACAAATAAAAGAGGCTTGAAATCGGTATATTTTAAAAAAGTTTTTTATTTAAAAATTTGTAAATTCCATTTATTTTATGGATATAACAAACAATTTTAATTTTAAAATATTCAAAAAAATTATACTTGTACCGGTACGTACCGGTATACCAAAGTAAAAGTCTGGGTACCGAATTGGAATCGAAAACCAAAATAAACTAAAAACAGAATTATATCCTTTTACTTAAAAGCTCATATCGGCACGTTTCGGAACCGTTATCGGAACCGGTTTTCGTTTTGGGATTAGTCCCTGTTGCAAATTATTTATTTTCTTAAGTTTAAGTTATTTTTTTCTGAGTGTATTACTGACTGTTAATACATTTATTGGTATCTTACCAGTTGAAATATATATTTGTCATAATTAAATCGAAACTGATTCGGTATGGTTCACATTTTGCGGTTCAATTGTAATGGGTTTCGGTTCTCAAAAATGATTAAAAATAAATGGGTGCCGGCTCTAAAATTATTCCGAAGTCCGAATGCATTTTTTGTAATAAAAAGTATAAATTTATCATTTAAAGCTAATTTGCTGAACGCGCCCTTTGAATATATTGTTAAATAAATATTAATAAACATGCGAATGAGAATGTTGTAAATGAAAAATTAATAAATTGATATAATTATAAATAATAATAAAAATAATAAAATAATCAAATAAAAAAGGGAATAAATATATATAAAATCAATAATAAAACATTTAAATGCATAGACATAAAATCAATTTCAAATGCAGTTAGACATAAAAATATAAATAAATTAAATTAATTGCATTAAGAGGCGCTAAAAGGCAATGCTGATTGAATTTCAACTAAATCATTTGATTTTTTTTTGGCTGAGCTAGCAACACTTACATTTAAATTATGCAAAATGGTTGGCTGCTAAATTAGTATTTAATATTGGCAAGCTTCTACACAAAACAAGAATCCTAAACATGGACTATGTGTATGTGTGTGTGTTTGTGTGTGTGTGACATGCTTACAGACAAAGAATTTTCAACTATGTTCCTCTTTGAATGAGCTGCTGGTGTGAAGAAAGCCATTATCTTACCAAGTCATAAAACTTTAAGTATGCCCACCTAAGGCCAAACTCTACATTTTTTTCTCCTTGGAATAGCATTTGTTTACATGAAAGCCTCCAGCTATTGGGGTAGCTTCTTATACCTGTGCTCCACCTTTATTTTTCTTTGTGTATAAAGGCAAAAAAATGCCAAGACAAAGGACGTGTGTGTGTGTGCTAAAACACATATTTTACCCTAGCTTTAAATATTTTTCTTTTTGAAATTAAATGTTTGTTTTTTTTTTCCTGGCCACAATTAAATCAACTTTGGTTGCGCGTTCTCTCTGCTCCACTTAACGGTTTTTATTTGCGCTTAGCTACAGGAAAGTAGGAAAAAAAAAAAGATGAAGGAGGAAAGCACGTTCCGTACATTTGCTGGCCATCACTGCCCTTCAGGACAATTGTGAGTTCTGGTCATCCTTTTTGCTGACATTTAAAAATGTCATTTGTTATTCAAGTGGCATACGTCGTCGCTCTAAGTTGCTTCTAACTGCCCCGAGTTGCCCCTACTGTCAGTCGTCGTCGTTGCCGTCGACGCATTTGGAACGTTTACTGTTACTGCCTCTGCCAGCTCGGGATTCTTTTCGAAGTGTTATTGTGTAAGGTATAAGGACTTTGATGGACCTTTAGACCTTTTTGAGTCAAAAATCTTAGAACTGGTTTGGTGCAGATTTCTAAGACCTTCGGGAACTCAGGACCTTCTCTTTTTTTTGTTTTTTAATTTAAGATTTTCTGTTAGGGTATTCAAAATTCCTTGTGCTCCACTTGAGAGTAATACTTTGTGTATATTTTTTTTCTCCGATTACATCACGCGCCGCTTCAACATTTGGTTGTCTGTGATTCCCATTTTTGTGTATGCTTTTTCTCTCCCTGACTCTTGTGCTTGATTTGTTATGCGCAAAATGTCCACATCGTCGAGACTGTCCAGACAGTGGGAGGTAGGTATATATATGTATATATATATATGCACAGGTGCCAGTGAAGGGTGGAAGGCAGGACACGTCGGTCATTCTAATGAAGAGTTGTTGCATATGCAACACGTACAAAATCTGTGTTCCGCCTTGGCCATCATCGTTGTCCACCTTTTAATCCTATTACAATTTTTGTTTTATTCATCAGGGTTGCTGTTCTTGTTGTTATTGTTGTTGTTGGGCCTCTGCACTTTATACTGCCTGCATTTATGCAAATTTTTGTTGCTTAAATTGAAATTAATTATTTGACAGTTGTCGCTTGCAAATGACAGGAGAGTCTGCAAGATGGGTCCATCTTTTTTTTTTTCATTTCTTTTTTTTTTGTGAACTTATTTTGTTGTCATTCTCCCTTGTTATAAATGAAGACATGACAAGTTTAGAAGGAAAAAAAAATTCTGTTGGCTTTTGTAACTTTTACATTAATTCTTGTTTACTTTTTTTTAAATGCTTTACAAATGACTGCAGCGTTCTGGAGGGAGCAACATTTTTTTTTTTTTTTTTTTTTCTAGAAAAAGTCATTTATCTTCTGGGGTGAAGGTAAAGAAAGGCAGTTTGCGGAAAAAGAATATACTGATTTTAAAACTAAACCCACACAGAGAGAAATACTCAAGAATATTGGACTCAAAACTGAGCAGAAACTGAGTAAAAACTTAAATTCAGTTTTTTTTAAAGAAATTTTATGTTTATTTTGAAAACGTTTTTAACTTCAAATATGAAAAATGAGACCATTGTCACTTAAGCTGTTTTAGGCAAGGCTTGAAGAGTCCAAAAATCGATAGAAGTTTCGGTCTGCGGCCAAGTGGCCATGCAAACCCAGTCAAATAGCAGCCCACTTCCCGCCCAACAGACCGAGGGGCGCAGCCGCTAACCCGCCCGTCGCAAAACTTAAGCTAAAGTTGGCTGACCATTTGCTAGATGCATTAACCCTTAGGATTTGGTTCGAACCTGGGATCAGAGCGATTTAACATTGAGTACTAAATATTATTAAATGGAAACAAACATTGTTGATTCAAGAAAATTCATTAAAGCTTAAAAATTCTTGATTGAGTACAGAATAAATTGGCAGTATCAAGCCAAAAAGTATGCAATGGAAAACTATTGTAACCCGAATCTGGCCTTAAAACTTTCAACTGGTTCTAAAACTTTGCTTTAGAACTAATGGCAAATTTCTGACCTACTCTCAGAAAAAACGGCTGCCAGCTTTCTAGAACGAACGGGATAGAATATACTTAAAATGTTAAGTATATTTCGTATTTGATTGTACTTAATCTAAGTATCAGTCGTAAGTTTCAAATTATCCCAAAATGTTCCTAAAATGAGAACAAAATTCTTAAAACAAATACGAAATACTTAAATCAAGAAATTTTTGTACTCAAACGTTCTAGAACGAACGGGATAGAGTTTATACCGTTTCCTACTTTTAATGTTAAGTATTATACGTTCTCGGGTGTACTTAAACTATGTACGCATTAAGAACCAATCTTGATTGGTTCAAGACTATTTCGTTCTAAGAATAAGGTTTAATAATCCTTGGAATAGCCCAAAATGTACTTAATCAGGTGTATCCTAGAAATCTATAGAGATTTTCTTCTTCATTATTCTGTACTTTACAATAACAGGCCAAAAAGTATGTAATGGAAAACTATTGTTAACCGCAACTGGCCTTAAAACTATCAACTGGTTCTATCAGTTTGCTTTAGGACTAATGGTAAATTTCAGAACTACGGATAGAATTTATACGGTTTTTTATTTAAAATTTTTAAGTATTGTACTTATACTAAGTACGAATAAGTATTAAGTTTCAAATTAACCCAAAATGTTCCTAAAATGAGAACAAAATTCTCAAAACAAATACGAAATACTTAAATCGAAAAATTTTTGTGCTCAAACGTTCTAGAACGAACGGGATAGAATTTATATCGATTTGTACTTTTAATGTTAAGTATTATACGTTCTAGGGCGTACTTAAACTATATACGAATCAAGAACGAATCTCCATTGGTTCAAGACTAGGTTTAATAATCCTAGGAATAGCCCAAAATGTTCTAAATCAGGGGTATCGTAAAAAACTGTAGAGATTTTGGGCTCGGTAGGTTTGCAAATCGCTCGAAAAATCTGTCGGTGTCACAGAACTTCGAGAGATTTCATACTTTGTAGGTTAGAAGGTTTGTGTCTAAGATAATGGTTCCTCTCTTCAAACAGAGTTGCGTCTCTCTCATAATAAAATGTCCCCTTTTTTAGTTATAAGTTAATTTGAAGTTCAATTGAAGTTGGTTTAATGTTATTTATATTTTTAGATTCATTTTTAAATTTTATTTTCATATTTAAATAATTTTCTTCAAAAATTAGATGCAAAATTTTAAAATATTTTTGCTCCAATCATAAAGTTATACTTGGCAACCCTAAGCACGATTGTTGTTGTCAAATTTTCAAGACAAACTGTGTGACAAACTGATTTTGCTAGATTTGACAGCTTTCGGTTGGTTTTGCTAATAAATATTAAAATGCAAATTTTATTATTAAAACCAATTAAATTTTTAATTTATTTTATGCAACTTATCCCGAAACGAAATCTTGTTTACATATTCACAATTATTTTTGGCTTATAAAAATTGTTTGGGTGGTGTATTTAGCAAAATCTCTACTTAAAACTCAAGAGATTTAAAACCAACCGAAAGAGATTTCCAGGACACTGAGAATTGGTTTTGGGTAGGAATTTGAATGTATCCCGGAACGATCAAAAATCAAGTATTTAGGGATTGAAGAAAATGTACTTGATCCAAGTATTTTGTACTTGTATCAAGTATTTTCGTACTTGGCATAGCTTTGACACCGTTTGTACTTGAGCCCAATTCAGTACAGAATCCTTGTTTGAAGAAAAAAATTTAAATAGCTTAAGAATTTTATGGGCTTAAAACCGAGAATAGTTTTTACTTGTTTTTAAAATATATTGGAGATGACTTTGGAATTATTACTTTAACAAAAAATAATTTGCACTTATCTTAAAAAAGGAAATTCTTGTTGGACCAGAAAGATCTATACATATTTCGAAATGAACTTAATATATCTCGAAATAGTCTAAAAAATCATTCTTTAAATATTTAAGTATTTAATTCAAGTATAAGTAATTCTTGATTCCAAATGGGGTTCTGATTCAGGAAGACATAAATTTCAAAGGTTCGATTCATGATTCGATTCGGGAGACTGAATTCTGACACGAACTGGTACTATAGGGATTGGCTTGAAAACTTGGTTTTAGGACCAAAAATATTTAAAATATTCAACTTGATGAAAGCGATTTTGTGCTAAATTTTTTTTTTTTTTCGGAACTTACTAAAATTTGTTATCATTCTAAAATTTTTTTTAAGAACATTTGTAATTATTGATAAGTAACTTAATATCAGAAATAAATTTTTCTCTCAGTTTAGAGTTTCTTCATAGTTGCATTCATTTGCCTAGCTTGTATACAATCTTGAATACACTAAAAAAGTAAGCAAAAAATTAGTTTAATAAACTGAAATCTTAATTTCTGAACATAATTTTTCTCTTTGTGTGGATTTTTATCTTTAACTGCATTGCATGCCCCTAAAAGTATACTATGAATAATAAAGCATTTTTACACCCATTTAATTTCTTAAAGGAACTTCTTTACCTTAAAAAATAGTTTCTTCTTTGCTTCCAGCTTTCTTCACCTCTCAGCAGCTCATTTAAAATTTGAACTATTCTTTCACATACTTAACCTAAATTGTCACACATAAATCTAAGAAACAGAAAAAAAAACACTAATGAAAACAACATTCTTTTCATACGAAAAACACGAAAAAATACAGAAAAGATAATATGAGATACAACAAGAAAGTTAAATTAAAAAAACACGCAATTAAAATTAAACAATAATTTTGGTTTCTTTTTTTTCGCTGATTTTTTTGTTTTTTTTTTTTTGGGTGGCAAGACAAATAAGTGCGCGTTTGAAAGGAACAAAGAGTAAACGAGCAAATGTGTGAAATAACAGATAGATAGAGCAAATGTAGAGAAACGCTGTGATTTTGGTGGGACTAAACTGTAAGACTGACTCATTTTGGGGGGGTGGACACTCGGATGGGATAAATCTTACAAACTAAACTACAACAATTGTTTTGGGTTTCTGGGTTTCTTTTCACTCACCTTGCAAATAATGAGCCGGAGTTAGTCCGTAGGTGTGCAATTGTTGAAACAATTGAAGCGTGGGATCTGTGGCTGAGAGATAAGCGGCGGCTGCAGCAGCTGCAGCCGCTCCGGGCGTCTGGTGTGGATTAGTGCCCAGCAGGGTGGGTCCCAGTGAGGCCGCATTCAGTGTAGCGTTAGTGGGAACTGACACCAAGGCAGCCGTTTGGCCCACTGCTCCAGGGCCCGCCTGTTGCACTGGTGGCACGGCAGCCAAAGATGGACGCGCTGAAGTGGGTGAGGCGGCTATTAAAGCATTGGCTGGATTTGATGTGGGTGTGGCGGCAGCAGCAGCTGCACCATTTGGTGTCATACCACAAATGGCATGCAATTGTTGCATTTTCTTTTGATCCTTCTCCTTTTGGGTATCGGCGAATTTTACTACCAGGGGAGCAGAACAACCCTCCATGGTTTGACTTTGGTGCAGGGCCTGTAAAGCAAATGAAATGAAATTTTTTTTAAATATTTAGCTGGCATTATGCTTGAGCCCCACTGTTTGGCTAAGTTTTAACGGCTTACAACATCAAAATAATGACGCGCACTTAAGCCTCGCCGCATTCGCTATCCCCACCAATTTCCTGCTACCAACTTTTCCCTTAAGCGACTTAATTTACACCTTTTTTGCTAAGCCCAAACAAACAAAATGCCGCCACGAATAGTTTTCGGTTTGGGCATTAGAGGGGAACCACTTTACTCATTTTCCGGTTTATGTAGACTTTATCATTGAAACCCCGCTGCCGGAGCCAGAGTCTGGGTCAGAAAACTTCCTCTCAATTGTGGCGGCATGGTGGCAACTCTGGCATTCCCCCCCTTAATTACATTGACTATAATTCTTGCGGCTGTGGCGCGACTTTTATGGCCGGCACATTGTTTACTTGTTGTTGTGGGCTTTTTGGCTGCCTCTTGTTGCTGGATACACAAAGTAATTAGGCAAATTTCCGAGTTTTTAAACAGGTCGCCAGAGTTACGACAAAATGAAGGAAGCTGGGCAAATAACTTTAGCTGAGTATTGTTATTAAAAGATGAAAGGCCAAATATTTCTATTAATTTAGATATTTTATCCTAAAAGTATGCAATGGAAATTCCTTATTAAGAGATTTTGAAGTGAAAAACTTGGAATTTTGAAAGAAAGGAGGGTGGTTTTTGACAGACACCCTTATTAGAAATTTAAAGAAATGTTTAGAATCCAGGGACGGAATATTATAGTTATTTTCATAAAACTCTTTTGGAAATAAAACAATGAAGCTTCATTTATCCACAAATAACAAAACGTGTTTTCCTTTTCGCTATCGATATCTTTTTTTTTGCTGAGCTTTTATTGTAATGGTCAAAAATAAAAATCATTTTTTATCTGTATAATAATACTCAGGTATATAATAGTTATTAAAACCTTTTTTAATTAATAACTTAATAACAGTTATTGAAAGACTTGTATAATTAAACTCATTTAATCACAGTTTTTTTTAAAACTTTTGTTGAAAAGTTAATAAATAACAGTTACTAAAGACTTTTATTTTGTTATTATTATTATAAAAGACTTTTATTTTATTCCTCAGAAAAAAAAAAATTTTATTAAAATTTAGTAAATAAAACTCATTCAAAGACTTATTTATTTTTTAAAAAAAGTCTTTTAATTTATTATAGCTTCAGCGGTTTGCTCTCTGCTTGAATAAGAATAAAGGAGATTTTTATATTGTGATTTAAAAATATACTGAGTTTTATTTACTGAGTTAAATAATAAAAGTCTTTTTACTTTATTCATATCATTATTTGCGATAAATAAAGAAGACTTCTTATATTGTGATTTAAAAATATAAGTCACTGACTGAGTTTTATTGACTGTCTTTAATAATAAAAGTCTTTCGACTTTATTCATATCATTACCTGCGATAAATAAAGAAGACTTTTTATATTGTGATTTAAAAATATAAGTCACTGACTGAGTTTTATTTACTGACTTAAATAATAAAAGTCTTTCGACTTCATTCATATCATTAACTGCGATAAATAAAGAAGACTTTTTAAATTGTGATTTAAAAATATAAGTCACTGACTGAGTTTTATTTACAGAGTTAAATAATAAAAGTCTTTGGATAACTTTATATTTTCTGAGTTATAAAATAAAAGTCTTTCATAATTGTTAGAGAAATAAAATAAAATAAAAGTCTTTCGATAACTTTTATTTTCTGAGTAATAAAATAAAAGTCTTTACTAATTGTTAGATAAATAACACTTTACTTTTACTTTTATATTTACTATTACCACATCTATATTTACTATTTATATTTACTTTTATATCGTGATTTTAAAAAATAAGTCACTGACTGAGTTTTATTTACTGAATTAAATATTGAAAGTCTTTCGATAACTCTTATTTTCTGAGTTCAATAATAAAGGTCTTTAATAGTGGTTATTTCTGAGTAATTAAACAAAAGTCTTTAGTAACAGTTCTTTATTAACTATTCAATAAAAGATTTTCTACAACTGTTATTTACTGAGTAATATAATAAAAGTCTTTAATAACTGGTATGCTCGGAGTCAAAAATATAAGTTTTGAATAACTGTTTGGTGTGGAGTAAAAAAATTAAAGTCCATAATAACTTTCATTTGAAGCCTTATTAATTTAAACTCTAACAAAAACTCTCAAGTGTGGACATAAATAATGTAAGTTATAACTGATACCGTCCCTGGTAGAATCCGCTTAAATAGTTCGCATTTGTTCGTTCTTTATGTGTATCCTTGGGAAATGCCACATAAATGTTCGAGCTTTTAACTGAATGTCTAAATTGCGTACTTGGTTATACTTCAGGAAGCCAGCTGTTTTCTTTCAAGACTTAAGGCTTTTTGGTATATAATGGTTACATATTTTTTTTATTCTAAATACAATAGTGTCAGCTGATAAAATTGGTTATACACCCCATATTCTGTCCTGATTGTTCCTAGGCCACCTTTAGAGCCGTTTTCTCATGTTCCTGTATTTCAAATCCAGGTATTTTTTAAAGAAAATAAATGTTGCCTAGTTTTAGGACGCTTTTCATTATCTAGGCTTTTAATTATCTAGGCTATTTATAAAGGTGGCCTAGTAGGCACATACATTTTCTCAAAAAGCACCTTGTTTTCAAAAAACAGGAACATGAGAAAACGGCCCTTAGAGCATCTTTAACCAAACTGTCAGCTTAATTATTTCCACGTTTATGCTCAAATAAAAAAAATCATGATTTTTGCCCTTGCAAGTATGCTATGTTTATGAATATGAATATAAATAATTATGCAAAATATTTATTATTTAGTAGCCTTAACACTTAATGTTTTTGTATATCTTTGACTGGTCCGGCAATTTGAGTGAATGCACAATGTGGATTATGTATGATGCTGCCATAACTGACTATAAATTTTCTTAGACAAATAAATAATTCTTGAAGAAAAAAAATTGCATACTTGGAGGGGTAAAAAGCATGATTTTCTAATAGCATAAACTTAGCATATGATTCAGAATTCTTTCCAAATGCTTTCAAGAGCCTTTGACTACTCTCAGCGGCAGTTTTCTGCATATGAAAAAAGTAATGGGAACCTATATTTTCGTGCACAGAAGAGCTTATGAAGTAAACCAAAAATGGCAAATGTAATAATGAGAAATTGTTGACAGATGACCAAATTTTTTATCTTAATTTAAGTAGGAGATCTCAGAGATGGTAATAGTGAGAGGTTTGAAGTGTTTGGAACATAAACTCCTTGTATTTGCAGACAGATTAGGTTTCTTTTCAATTTTTACCAATATTATTCAGTTATTACCTAACTCGTATTAAATTTCAAAAATCAGCTTTCCTAAATTTCTTAATTTTGAGAAATTTTTTAACTTGGAATTTTTATTGGGGAAACATGGTGACCGATAAAATGGTGTGTAAGTATTTCAACATCCTTTCGGTACCGCCCAAAAATCGACCCCCCTCGCTTAGCACAGTTAGCATTTCCCTCACCTCACTCACTTAACAAATTAGCGAAACCAAATGCTTCAAAAACAAGAAACACAAAATCTGCATTTGATGAAAAATGTTCTCATCATTTTTTCCACTTTCTTTAGATTTCAAAACACTGAAACTGAGAGAAAAAAAGCAAACATTTTGCCGAGAATAAATTGCTGGACTATAAACATGGCACATTAATATTAAATGCATTTCGCTTGCAGCTTTTAGATTGCACATTGCATTGCACAGCGCATTGCATACTTTCTGGCGTCAATAGACTGCAATGACTTGCGCAACCCTTCATCTTGCCCCAGCACTGACTTTAGCCAAATCATTTGGTTGTCCGTGGCCAGCTCATTGCTTGGTGCGTGCTTGGCATCCCGTTATTTGACTTCAAATGCATTAAAATCGCACACACACACATACACAAGTACAGTGGAAACTTGTTATATGAAAATCTGTTTTTTATACTCTATACAAAAAGAGTTTATTAAATTTGTGCAAATTTATGTAACAGCATCAACAGCAAATTCTTAAATCATGCTGATATGGGGAGAGAAAGGCTGGGTGCTAAAAGCTTTACAAAATTTTCGTCGCATTTGAACCAGTGTCCACTGTTTCTTGTGCATGTGCATGGCTTTATAATGGCGGCTGCGGCTCCAGCCCGTGCAGCATTCATCTTGCAAAAGGCGACAAATTATGTGCAATATACACAGAACAGAGACAACATGTTGGCTACTGCCTTCTCTCTCGCCCACTATAACTGCATGTGTGTGTTTGTGTGTGTGAGTGTTTGCTTTACATGTGTTTGTGTTTGGCCTGTCGGAAGTTTGTAATTTTGCCTGTTTCCGGCACAAAACTTGCATTAGTGTGCCTGTGTATGTGTGTGTGTGTGTTTGGGGGGAGTTGACTTCTTCCGCTGCCAGAGGCGGCGTCTTGCTTGCGTTTCAGCTTCCTGTTTGCAGCTGCCTGCGGTTTTTGTTGTTGCATGAAGCTTTGTGCATGTGTGTGTGTGTGTGTGTGCATGCGAGAAAGAGGGAATCGTGTTTTATATGCGCGACTCTTGCCGCCACAGCAATTAATCATGGCGACAGTTTTGCCGCACTCATACAAGCAGAAAATGGCAGACAATGTGATACTTAAAGCTCCAGGGCAAGCTTACGGCATGAAATTAGTTGTCTTCGGTTTGGCGATCTAATAAAAAATGTAGGGTTTGGCTTACATTTTTTTTCTGGAACACCGTAAATCAGTGATGGGCAACAGCTTTTTATAGTGTGCGTTAAGTAAACTTGTTCGTACACTGCGATGTAGAAAAAACGTATATGATCAACAACAACAAAGCGTCTAGCTTTTAGTAGATGTGGCTTTAAAACTGGCGATCCACTAGATAAGCCATCTCTGTCTTAAATGAACCCTTAAGACTTGGGACATACCTGGAAGACTAGCTTTATGAACTGGGAAGCTTGAAAAGTTAATAAGGTTTGTCAATGACAATTTTTTACTAGACTCAAAAAAAAAAAATGAATTAACTTTAGGAAAAATTAGTTTATACTTGGAGTATATTTTTTTTTTGCTTTCAAATTGATACTAAGTTATCTTGTAAAGTTTTAAACTGATACTATTCATCAAATTAATAATATCATAAACTGAAAAAATCAACTTATTACTCTCGAGTAATACCTGAGAGTGATATTGGTTTCAGTTTTAATTTGATACAAGCATAGCTTATCGTATGTAATACGTACTAAGTATACATGATGCCAATTGCGTATGCCACGAGGCCGCCGCTGATCAAGAATTGATTTAAATCATATCCTTGAAAATCAACGTAAAACGAGAAAACTTGGGGCTGGATCTATGCAAGGCAGCAGCAGCATTTTTTTATATATGAGTATCAAAGTGCAAAGTATGAGTTGTTCCCGTTTTCGATTTCAAATCATGCGGAATCGGAATTGGCAGATGTTTCCGTTTCAGAAAATCGATCCTTCGAGTCAGTGGTATAAAAAGTAAATGACAATTTTCTAGGTAACAAAAATATTTTTTATCATTCAAGTATTTTTTCTTAAGCATGACATATTGTGGAGATTTTGAATTATTTATACAAATATATTTAAAATAATTTTTTTTAATTTTTAAATTGTGTTGATTAAAATTGTATAGTTTGCCATTAAGCCATTTAAAATGATTTAAGTATTCTGATTAACAAGATTAAAAAGATATTATTTAAATTATAGTAACTAGATGATTAACAAAATTGGATTGATAACTATAATCGCGTAAGTTTTGGTAACTCGATAACTACGGACTTTTCAATCATTTTATCGATAGTCAACTGCTTTCGGATCAGATCGAAAACGATTAAAAATTTTCATTCGACAAAAACTAAAACACTCGTAAACAGGAACACCTAAATGAAAACGATTGGAAATTGCAATCTTTTTAGTTTTCATCTTTTAAATCCGTTCAGAAATGAGAACAGTATTATTCCAGTTTATTACTTCACAAAAGAATTTTTCGTGCTATTACGAGCGCACAAAATGCAGATGCAAAGTAAAGAAAGTTGTGATCAATACGAACGCTGCTGCTAAGCTGTTGCTGTCTCTACAAAGGATTCTCTAAATTGGTCTCTTTCTTTCTCATTAAAGTTTAGCTTATCGCCCAAGAAACTTAGTGGGGTATTTTCTTTACAATACCTTCAAAACTTATTTTATTTTTAAAAAGAAAAATCATAATTTTTCATTATTCCATATTATAGGGAATTTTTGATCAGCGAAATGGGATCAACCTCAAGTAATTGTAACCAAACAGATCTCAAAGTTGGTAAAAAGAGCAAACTAAAAAGTGTGACCGTATTCCGTGACACTAAAATCCGATGCAAATAATATTGTGAATGGCAAAATACACTAAAATAAAAAAAATCGGTAAAGAAATGTCAGCGAAAATTAATCGTTATTTACTTAATCCTTTACAGAACAAAATTTAATTAAAACAAGTAAGAAAGTCGGTCAAGCCCGACTGTAATATACTCTGTACCTGTTTTTTCAAGGTTTTCAAAATCTGGGGGTGGCAACCCCACTGACTTTCGTTCATCTGGTTGAAAAACGATGTGTGGGGGCTCGATAAGTAATGAGTAGAATTACCCTAGTACATAACTCGTAAAATTATAAAATTTGTTTATAATTTCCTATTAACATAAACGTATCTATATTAGTCACGCGGGAATCACGCGTGATTGCTGACCGCAGGCCATCTCAATTACATCGCTCCTCTCATAGCAAGGTCCAATTGGGAAATTACCAGTTAGCTATTGCCTTCTCGCTCTCTCTTATTCGTAAGTTCTACCAATCGCTACGGTGTTGTTGTTGTAGTTGGTTTTTATTTTCTTTTACGTATAGCTCTAATATCGTTCATCTGATCGAAAAACAATGTATGGTGGGTCGATTCAAAATAAGTAGTAGAATATATGTCTAGAATGTTCGAACTATCTATCTTGAAAATTGTGGGAGTTATTTCGTTTTTTTTTTAATTTTCGGGGGAGGCAGGAGGCGTGGCAAAAATTAAAACTAAACTTGATCTGCCTGCAGATATAAGAAATATATGTTCCATACACCTCAAACCTCTATCTCTTACCATTTCTGAGATCTCTTCGTTCATACGGACAGACGGACATGGCTATATCGACTCGGCTGTTGATGCTGATCAAGAATAGTACAGAGTATAAAAATGCCTATTTCGATGAATAATTAAGCGCACCCGAGCTAAGAACGGAAACAAGACAAGAATTCAGGGATTGCAAAAAAAGAACTCAAGACAATAATTTGGAACTTGGTTTAGGAAAATACGGGATCGATTTACTTCTGACATCGTGTAGGATATATTTTTGGCCAATATCTCGCATTTGGTTTTCTGTGTTTAGAAGATTTTTGGTTTCAATAGTATTTCTTTTATTTTCAACTTTTCCTGAAATTCCCAGCGTCAATTGAAAAAGTGCCTTTTATATACATCTCACAAAACGGCTGATTACGCATTTTTTTAAGCCCCTTGTATATACTTTCTTTTTAAGCCCCAATTGCAGGTGTAAAATGTTTTTTTTTTCCAAAATTTATATACTTAAATCTAATTGACTTAAACTTGGAGTTATCGTATCTATCAAATTTAAAAAAAAGTTTCCCTTTTCCTTGTAAATGTTTAAGCCACAATGTTGTATAAAAATTACCCATAATAATGATGATTTCGCTGCCGTTCACTCACCTTAATCGCCCCAATGGCATTCTGTTTGGTTGCGAATGTAACGAATGCACAGCCTTTGCTTTGTCCAACCTGATCCCTCAGTACCGTGCACTCCTCAATGGTGCCATGGCCCGCAAATAGTTGCCTCACATCAGCCTCCGTATATTTTTTATTCAGCATTCCAACGAAAAGTTTACGCTCTGTAAAAATAAAAATAAATTTAAAACATTTGCAAAAAAAAAAGAATGTTACCATTTTGTTGTTTTGTTTTATAAAAATACTTAAACTCAAGTAGAAAAATGCAGGAAAAAATTAACATAAATAACAATTACAACAAAATTACGCAATGCTGGAGCAGGTCAAGAGTTCGCTCGTTCATCGACAGGCAAACAACATGGCGACCGTGCTGTGTTTTTCTGTTTGTACATTTTTGTAAAGCTCGACTTAATGAGTTGCCAATGTTACAAGGAGAACAACTATTATTATGGTTTGTGTGGTACTTCATTTAAGCTTCCACATGGCTGTAAAAATTGTTGCCCCGACACACGACTGAGGCAGGTTGACTGATTGACTGACTGAATGGATGACTGCTACGAGTTGAGTTGAGCTGCACAGAGGTGGTGGTGGTGGGAGAGCGAATGCGAGTGAAATATAACAGAAATGGTCGTCATAAAAATGCCATTAAAAGTAGAGTTGTATGTTGGTATATATATATATATATTTTATGGCCTTAAAGCTGGGGGTGGGGCTAAAGTAAGATTTTTTTTGGGCTATTTTTAGAAGGAACTTAAAAAATTCTTAAAAATTACTTTAAGTTTATCGAGTTTTCTGAGTGTATTTCTTGATTTTTAAAAAGACCAAATTCTATAGTTGATCTTGGTGTCTCCCGCTAATTTTTCTTTCAACCTTTGACTCTTGTTCGCACCCGTAAAGTCAAAATATTTTTTGTAGATTTTTTTTATAGACTCCCGTAAAGTCTTTAATGAGCTCGCTCGTGTGTGCGTGTGCGTAGCCTTAAGGACTATAACATTTTTAACAACTCCCCCGGGTCTTTAGCTTAAAAATGGTTTAACATGATGTATGCGTGATATTTGTTTCAATTTATTAGCTTTGGACAACTTTGTAAACCCCAATTTTTGGCAGGGAAAATATAACTTTAAACTGGCAACAATAAATCCCCCATGTTCCACATATGTGACTTGGTGGCCCATCTTTCGATCTCCCCGTTGAACATTTGTAAAAGGCAAAACTTTTATTCCAGCATTGGCAATTGTATGCTTTATCTTGGCCCCAAAACAAATGCATCACCTACAACACCCCAACCCCCCCTCAGCCAGCCAGCACTGAAGCCCTTTGGTAAACTTTTGAGCGCACATGCAAAAGACTAAAAACGCAATCGCAACAAATCGAATCATTGCATTGCAAGAAGAGCAGGGAGAACAAAAGCGTAGGGTAAAAACTTTTCATTCGGCAACACTTTAGAACCAGTTCCAGCACCAAAGTTTTCAGAGACAACACACATACGCATGGGTGGAAATCGTTTTTTCCTTATTTTTTAGTTTTCTTTTTTTTTTTTTTGGGTTCAGGCTTTCTCAAAACAAACTAAGCGTGCGTTCAAACCACTTTTTGATACACTTTTAAATGGAATGGCAATATGTCAATGACATAAAAAGAATATCGGAATTAAATTCCAAATATTTCAAAAATTACTTTGAACCCAAATCATTTGTAACCTTAAAACATAGGTCGGCAATTTCAGCAGAATACTTGCCAGTGGTAACTGAGCAAATATTTGTATGCGTATACCGAAAACTTTTAGTAGCTTGTCCTCTTCCTTTTTCTTATTATTATTTAAATAAATATTTCTTAACAATTAAAGAAATAATTTGAAAAAAAAAAGGAGCCTTATTGGCTTTTTGAAAATAATTTCATTCAATTATTAATGGATCAGAGGTTAATCACATTCTATGAAAAATATTTTCATTTATGAAACGATTATATTTATAATGTTATAAGTTGGAATGTTCCTAATGGAAAAATACAACTCTTAATGGCATCAATCACATGCATTTAAAATTTTGTGGACTTTGGGAGGCATATTTTACCAAGAATAAAGATATAAATATTATTTAGTCGGTTCTTTAGTGAATAATTCGAATTTATTATAGTCGATTAAATCAATACTTGTTATTGCTTCCCAAATAATACCAGTTCGATTAATTACTTCTCTATTTACTTCAGTGATATTACAAGTAATTAAAACGTGATAAAAGAAATTCTTAATTTGTTTCCATGATTAGGAGTTGCCGTTCCTTGTTTTACAATGTCAACTAAAACTCCTAGCTAATAGCAGGGCATGTTAATACTGGGGAAAAGGCATTGATAGTCAATCATGACGCGTTATTAAATAGTGTTTTGACAGCGTTAAAGCCTTATTATTTAAACGAAAAACGAGTTTTTAGGCTATTTTTAAAATCGGGAATTCAACCTATTCCGCATGTTTCCGCACCTAGACACCACCTTTTTGGAAAGTCAAGTAACTGAATATTGTATTATAACTTTCAAATTTATCAAGCAGCGTAAAGCAACTAAACTTTACCCTTAGTAAAGATAGTGCATTTTTTTTCAAATTTTGTTATTGATAAAAAAATACAACTTGAAAACAATAATTATAATAAAATCCTTTATAGTTACAAAGAATATAATCTAAAGACTACAAACAAATTTAAATGTCTAAACCGCACTTTTCATGCGAAATTAAGACAATGTTGCTTGTGTTCGGATTTGTTGCTTTGTAACAACATTCAACTTCGATGCTCCATATCTTTGTTCTTAAACAAGCTAAAATCCAAATTTTTGAACAAAACAGGCGATAATCATTTCTCAATTGAACAAAATAAAAAAATTCAAAATCGGAGCAAGTTTCAAAAAATCTTTTCTGCCTCTGGCTGGCCCACTGTGCGCTGCCTACGCAGCAAGCCCTGGCAAAGAACAGGGAGCTTTAAAGCTGGTTCTATGGAAGTGCTTCACACATTGATAACGCTGATCTTGTTGATCATTTACACGTTGAATTTATACATGGTGTGGCGAAAGACGTATCTATTAGGTGTGGCGAACAATATAATTTGAAAGCTCGAAAGCTTTAGGTAACTGCGCAATAGTGAAACAGACAACACTTGCAAGAATAGCAAACTGAAAATATGTGAGCTAAATGAAAGCTTTTGAATGCTCGCCACACCTAATAGATACACCTTGGGGTGGCGCTGACTGAAATGTGTAAGTTCAGAGCTTTTGCTAAATGCGCTAGAGTGGGGCAGACAACGATTGCATAAATAACACACTGACAATATGAAAGGAATGAAATGAAAACTTTTGAATAAGCGCCACACCATGTATAAAATCACCTTAATCGCTTATACTTTAGAAGAAAATTAAATGTTATCGACGTGTCTGCTCGCATTGGCAATCCCTGCCTTAAATCAAAGAGGAGTGTACAATAAATCCATTTCTCAATTGCTGTTTCAAAATAGTAACAAAAAATATACTAAAAGCTCAAAAAAATTCTAAGATTACCGAAGAATAATTGAAATACGAATAAAGTCTGAAAGGTAACAAAAACTTAAATTTAAATTTCTACAACTTCAAAAATAAGCTTTTCACAGGTCCCAAATCTTTGTAAAAAAAATTGTTCTACGATTCGAAAACTTGCATGAAAGTTGTTACTTAGATTATTTTCAATTTTGATCGATTGCTGTCCTATATGATAAATATTAACAATAAGATAAATTTAGTTTTTTGTCCATAAGCTAGACTTTGCTTTGAACTTTATAGTGCCTGAAATATTGATTAAAAGAATTCACAAAAAAAGTCTCCCTTCTTGAGGCACTATTGGTCACTTTAGTGGCTCGCGATTCGAAAATCAGAGCGCGTTGTTGTAGAAGCTTTTGTATATTTAGTCAGTATCTGTCTCAGTCTATCTTAGACGAGCTCTTTTGAAAACTGTCTAAGCCTCTCATTTGTAGCCTTATTATCAAAGGGTATTCCAACTTCTTCTCGATTCTTTCATTGTCTGTCGTAAAGTATAAATATAGAAAATTGTGTCGCTGCAACGGAAGTGATTGGAAATTGTTGCATTCGCCTAAAGGAGTACCCGTAGAATGGCACACACCGCCCCAGAGCACTCAGCTCTCTACCTGCCTGCCTGCCTGCTTGGGGTCTTAACGTGTTGGAAAGTTTTTCAACAACTGGGCATACATAGTTGCACATCCTGCCCCTGCCCTACACACAAATGTCCTGTCCACCACATGTGCAAAATTTATTTGAGGTTAGTTCAGGTGTGACACAAAAAAGTAACATTTTATATATTTATTGTATGGATTTGCCATTTTAAGTTGCAACTTTGCTGCAAAGATAACGAAAGTGTGCGACAAAAGAGATGGAGATGCAGTAGAAGCAGCAAAAAACTTATTGCCAGCACCACCTGAGTCTGTTCCGGACTTCGAAGAGCTTGTTAAGCACCCTCTTTTGTATTTGGCATCGCTGATTGGAAAGTTTTATGCGCACGTGATTTTCCATCGATGATAAACGCGAATGCGAAAGTCCAAGGTACAAAAAAAAAAAAATGTGGAAGTTCGAGTATGTGTGAGAGAATGTTTGGTTTTGCTACTGACATGCCGTAAATTGGTTCGCAGCATAGTAAGAAAAAGAGTTGGAAAGGTGATCTGAGGGAGGCACTTGCTGTTGTAACTGGTTATCAAGACGATAACAAACGCTAAGTAACTGGAAATTAAGAAAAACCAGCAACTTGAAGTGAAGCAATTAAATTTTTAAGATACTTTTAAAAACGGAAATCTTTCAAGTTTTGGGCATCGGTTGGTGTACAAAACACTCGAAAAATCCCTTGGAATATTTGAGTTTGATTAATTTTTATTATTTTTGAAAATCAAATTTTTCGATTTTTTTGTTTTGCATTATTATTGTAGCTTGGACATTCCCCATTCATCCCCTTTAAACCATTTTACAAAATTCTTAATATTTTAGCAGATATAGCCATTTTAGTGGAGTAATGTTCTTGCTAAAGTGAGCATATTTTACGTTGCCCAAAACTTTAAGCTCGTTTTTCTCGAAACCTCATTTTTTGACCTGGTAGCCTTGATTGCGCCAGTTCCACTGACCCGATTTTGATCAGCCATGTTGCAATCGACGCATAATTGATTTAACTCTGGACCGTACCTCAATCAAGAGGAAAAACATTTTTTTAACTATTTTTTTTACACTAAACTACAAAAAAAAATTGAAAAATCTAAATTTTTTTTAAATGGCCTCCAATTTAAAAAAAAAATTTTTGAAAATTAGGATTGAGGTACAGGCCAAAATAACATCAATTTTAATCATAACCTCATTTATCGTTTTCAATTCCGATAACCTGGAGTCCCGGAATCATGGCTACCACTTCTACACCTTTTTTTTTGAGACCTTAATTGGCTGGCCTATAACTTTTAAAACAGCCCTCGAAATCCATTATTTTTTGTTTTACTTATTTGTTTAATTAATTAATAATAAACACAAAACAAAAAACCAAGTTGAAAAAGCTCTTATGGTTTTCCGTCCAGAATTAAAAAAAAACACTCATGGAATCTGTTCAAAGGTAGAATAATTGAAAAGGTTTGTGTCTATGATAATGATCCATGCCATCAAAGGGGGTTGCGTCTTTGGTACACAAAATTTACCAGTTCTAAGTTGTGAGTTATTTTATTCAAAATTTTTGTAATGTTTCGAAATTCATGTATAATTTTGATTTAAAAATTAAGTATGATGCAGAAAATCATAAAGTTACACTTGGCAAGCCAAAGCTCGATTGTTTGTCAGTCCTTCAAGATGGCATCTGTCAAAGAAGTTGCTTTTGGGTTGGATTGGCCTTGGTTGTTGGTTTTGCGTATTTAATATATATTTTATATTTAATTTCAGAAAAAAAAAAATATTTAAAACCAGGGAATAATACCGTAACCGGAACCGGAACCGTTAACCGAAATAAACCGTTTCAAGCCACGTACCGGTATCGAAACCGGAATCGATATTACTTTTTTTTTAGAACCGAAAACCGTTAAACGTTATAATTGGTACCAAAAAAACCGGAACCATACCGAAACGCTTATGCGAATTAAAATATTTAACTGGCAAAATATCAATAATAACACTGAGAAGAAAGTCTTACATTTCAGAAATTCGCTATTGGAGAATAACCAGAATCAAATTCTTTTTTAGATATATAAGATATAGAAAAAATGTCTAAAAGTGTTAAAACTTTTATTTGCTGAATAAAAGCCCTCTAATTAAGTGTAGAGGATTTAAAAAGTCTCCGAAAAATGCTGGCTTAAAAATATAAATTTAAGAAATGAAATTTCTGTATTTTATTTGAAATTTCGCTCTACAAAAAAATCTCGTTTAATATTTCGGAAAATTTTATGACAGGTAAAGCTAAGGCAGATTTTATGTTTTAAATTGTTTTTGTGTTTTTTACAGCTGATTTGAATATTTTACCAGCCTTTTATGAGCTATTTTGGACCGTATCTTATAGTATAGGTTCAAATCTATCCAAATCACTAATAATCTCTATTTTTGGCGGAGATACGGCAGATTTTAGGGCGACATAAGAATAGAGAATTCCTTAATTATAGGTTGTAGGGATACCACTGAAGGCCTGGACAGAATACGTTTAACGAAATTGTTCGTCCAATAATAAAAAAGGCTGGAAATCGGTATATTTAAAAAAAACATAAAAACGTTTTTTATGAGGGATATTCTTAGGACCCTTTTGTATATCTTTATTATATTTTGAAAAATCGGAAATAATAAAAAATTTTGAATATAAAAAAATAATACCGGTACGTACCGGTATACCGAAATAAAAATCTGAGTACCGTATCGGAACCGAATAACGAAATAAACTGAAAACCGAAATAAAACCTTTAACCGATATTCTCATTTCGGTACGTACCGGAACCGGTACCAGAACCGATATTCGTTTCGGGATTAATCCCTGTTTAAAACATAAGATGAAAATTACACACATAAAATATGTTGTTCCCATTTCAAAAAAACTTTTTTGGTTTATCAAAATTAATTAGGTGGCTTATTAAGCTATTAAAAAAACGGAAGGTCTAAGAAAAGTATTTTTCATTCAATCAACTGATAACATGGCCTAAAAAAACCTAAAAGTCTTGGATTATGGACCTTTGGGCGGCTCTATTTGGTTTCTTCAGCTGGAGAATCAGCATCATTCTTACCCGGTAAGAGTCGAAAAACGTAAAATTTCTGCACCATTTTTATTAATTAATTGAATATCTTTAATTTGACAGCTTTTAAAATGCTTTAGAGATTTTATATTATATATTTATTAATATATATATTATATATTATATTTATTATTATTTATTATGCGAGCAAATATATTTAATTTGACTGCTTTTAAAATGCTTTAGCGATTTTATTGAATAAATTGCGATGAGGCGTAGCATACGTAGTTTTGTGATAACTTTGAAACTCATATAAAATTTTTTTATAAATTTTTAATTTATTATGCAATCATTTAGGAAAGTGAAAGTGGGGTCAACTTTACTGGACTTTGACACGCACAAGTTGTGCACAATAAGAACTTCTCGTCTAGACATAAAATAAAGTCAAAACTTTTGTAATGAATCATATTAATTTTATTCCTTTCAGTGAATATTTAATAAAACCCTTCACAAAACGCCTTATTAATGCACCTGTAGGCGGTTTATCATCTACACCTTCCGAGAGTCGGGCAAACAACTGTCACAATTTCATAACTCCCCACAGCAGGGAGCAAGCTCATTAAACTTTCTCTCTCTTTTCTCTTTTACAAGAACTTCCTCTCTTTCTCACTAAACCTGCATTCGCAACTTAAGATGCAGGCCCCATTACAGTTGCAGAAATTGCAATTTCACGACAATTACCACAAATTGGTTTCCTCAACTGGCAGCGCACACTTTCTTCTTCTTCTCCACATCCACCCCCTCCTCACCGCAATTATGCAGCAAAATGAAATTCGCATAAAGTTGACTTTTTTGGTAACTTCCTTTGCATTGTAAGTTCATCCTTTCGGGCTGCCCTCGTTAACTGTCTTAAGATTTATGCTCGCATGTGTGTGTGTGCAGTCAAAAGCGGAAACTGTACTTATGTGTCCTCATACATTTTACTTCACACTTGAGACATCAAGTTTTGCCCGGGTGCAAAAAGTTTGTCATGTGCATAATTTTTATTTCTGTGATCTTTTATCTTATTTTGTTAGCCAACGAAGCATTTGATTGCATTCAATTTGCCTGGACCAAAAATTTTCAAATTAAATTGTGAGCATTCGCGCAATAAAATTTTAATTATTTCATACGGATTTTGGTGTTTGCTGCGCATAAACAAATTATAAAGCCTTGTGCAAATAATTGTGAGTATACGAGTATTTTCTGTTTGCATACTTTCTGGCTGCACATAATACGCATTTGAGTGTGCCATAAGGGAAAATGCAAATAAGCGGAAAAGGCAAACTAGAAATGCACAACTAATTCAAAGAGAAATTAATGAAGTGGAAATACTCTGCGTAAATAGTTTCGTTTGAGTGGTATTAAATAAGAATCACATGAATTGGGAGTTGGAAATAATTGAAAATAAATTTATATTTTAAGGAATTAATAACTGAATCAATAATAATTTGGTTTAGGGCTGAGGGTGGTCCTCAAAAAATATATGTTTAAAACTAATTTTTTGAAATCGATTTCAGTGAAATAAATGGTAAATTTACATTAAAAATGCAATAATCGTACTTTTCACTTTGGTTAATTACACTGTGATAGTTTTTTTTCCAAAAAAAAAAAAAGACATGACCGAACTCGACGGTTTCCCCCTATTTCGGATCCTAGGAATCGAACTGCATCATTACTTTTTTGAGTTGTAATAATGGTTTCATACGAAAATTTTTTTTATAGTTTTTACGAAGTTAAATTTTTTTTGTAAATTCCAATACTATGATATTTTATTCTCGTGAAATCTAAATAAATAGAGTTAAATGTCCTTTTAATTAAATACATTTACAGATTTTCGATATCATTGCGCATTCAAAAGTTATAGATTAAAATCTAAAAAAAATACAAATTTTTTTACATAATTTTAATTACCAAAATTACATTAAATTAAGAAATAATTAATTAGAAAACAAGTTATTGTTAGAAAACAAAAGGGAAGACATTAAAAAATGATTTTATTGTGATTTTACTTAATATTAGGAAATCTTAAATAATTTGTTGTATAAAATTTGATCTAAAAAATGTAATTATTTTAGTTTCTGGACCGTAACTTTTGAAAGCGCAATAATATCGAAAATCTGTAAATGCAGTAAATTAGAGGACATTTAAGTCTATTTATTCAGATTTCACAAGAATCAGATATAGTTTTTTTTTACAATTTAGAAAAAAATTTTACCTTGATGAAAAACTTAAAAAAAAAATTGTATGAAGCCATTGTTATAACTCATAAAACTAATGATGCAGTTCGATTCCCAAAGCCAAAAATGGATGAAACCCGTTAAAGTTGGTCAAGAATTTATTTTCGACTTGCACAGTGTTATTATTATTAATTAAAAAATTTTGAAAATTCCTTAACCTAATTACAATGTGAAAGCCAACGAGAAACTTTTTAATCATTTGCAGGTCGTTGTAGACAATATCATATATACATATTTCTAAAGCGGCCTAAAAGTAGGCAAACTACATTTTCTTAATATCGGATTTGCGATCATCTCTTTTATCGAAAATTCATTAAAAACATACTGGAATATATATGAAATCACAAAATGATTTAAATGCATTCAAAAAGAGGATGGGATACTGAATAACGCACGCTAGCGGGACCCTTGCAGCTCTCTTTTATTTCATATTTTAAGATAGATGTTTTATAAATTAAAAAAAAATCTTCAGCAAAATTATATTTCTTTCTTTGCATACTTTAAGGGGTCCTATTAATATGGTAGTTTTAATAAGATCACTTTAAAATCAATTTAAATTTAAGAGGAAAAGAAAAACCTTAAAAATTTCCCAACATCGTATTGCTCCATCTCTTCAGGATTGTATTATAATGGTATATCTTTGTTAAAAAAAATTCGCAGAATTGTTTGGAGTAATTTATTTTAAAGATAAAGAACGTTGTTGAGAATAGCAAATGTATTTTTATAGCCGCTTAAAAGCAGTCTACATATTTTTTCTGAATATCCATCTAGATTTGAAAATCATGAACATGAGAAAACGGCCCTTAACTTATATGAGCGTTGAAGAAAAAAAAGCTAAGTATCGCAAGTTAATATAATATAATAGCGAATCATTATAAATATGATATCTTTGTTCAATGCTTAGGCTGAGTTCACATTGTTCGAATCATGAGTCATGATAGTCTAGCAGTAAAACTGGTATTGTTTTGAATGACAAATGACAAGCTATTCACAATGGAAACAAGACAACATTCCTATGTGTCGAAGAGTGTGAGTTAGTGTCAAAATGAACAGCAAAATTTGAAGTTAAATTGTTTCCTGAATTTACCAAGCAAAATATCTACTAAGTTCTAATATGTAAAATCGTTTCTAAGCGAAATAAATAAGCTAACTGGAGTATAAGATATATAAAACTTTTGCCATTCAATATACCACAAAAGGAATTGTATACTTTAAGTACTCCACTTAAATATTAACTACACCAAACTTCTCTAGTGCACAATCAAAGCCAAGTATTCCGCTAGTTTTCCCAGAGTATTCGAATAACAAAAGTCAAAATGCATTAACCAGGACAATTGCATTCATAAGTAGTTTATGAATGTGGCGACAGAAAGTTTTGCTGCAGAAAATATGCCCCCGAGGGTTTGTTGGAAGATTTGCATATATGAGTGCCGAGCATGAGATATGCAGCATGGAAAACTTGATTCTAATGCGTGGCGCATTAAAATGCTTTGTTCGGGGAAAGGGATAAATGTTAAACAAGCCAACCAGATTTGCAATGATTTGGTAGATGATGAGGAGGGGGCGGGTAGAGGAAGTACCAGTATTATTCAAAGCATAGCCTAGGGCGCTGCAAGCAGAAGCTGTAAAGCAAATACATGTGTAAAAACAGATGTGAACAAGTTGGCTAATGGCAACGATAGGTTGTGTGTGTGTGTGTGTCTCATTCTCTCTGTAATAAATGCCACATAAATGCGGCATTAGTTTAGTTTAAATGTATTTATATTTAGGTATTTGTTTGTTAGAGTAGAAGAATTAGAAGTGTGTTTTATTTACATTTTATTTATTTGCACAATCCTCAGGCCATTTTCTTTGGATTAATTTGTATTTGTGTAATTACAATTTCATTTGTATTTCTTTTGAAATAATTCTTTATTTGTTTACAAGAGTGTGAAGCTAAGCGGTTTGTATTTAAAATAATAATTAATAATATGAAACATTGTAGATATTAATGCTGTGCCCTTTCATTAGATATATTTAATTATTAATAATTAATAAAAATATTTTACATTCCATAAAAAAACCTTTACAGGGAAATTAGTAGAAATTCCTTTTTTAATTTCCGCTTCCGCATTTTCAACATTTTCCGCTTGTCAATTATTGCAAAATTATGCAAATATGTTTCCCACCCAAGTCGGAAGAGAATGCCACAATAAAAAAAAATGTAGAAAAAATTTGCACATTAAATGCGTCGCCCACAGACAGGGTAACCGGCGCAGCGCCGGAAGCTTAATTGAATTAAAACATAAAAATTTTTTTGTCTGCGTACCCCTTGGGGTAGGCTATAAACTTGGCGAATTGGCAACTGCTAAAGTTAAGGAGATATATAAAAATTTTTGGGGTAATTTTTGAATCCATTTTTCTGTGTTTCAGTTTCAATTTAATCAGGTTCCCCCGCTTGCCTTAACTGGGCAAACACACATTTGCCATAGACTTATATGCAATAAATATTTATGCAGCTGCGCCCAAACTACTTAACAACACAAACAGATACAAATATGCGAAAAGTTGCTCCTGTTCACACACACACATACACACTCGCGCCCACTTCAAAATTTTGCACATGTGCACACTGCATTTTCATTTATCAAGCCTCCGCCGCGGAGTTTGCTTAATCTGCACTACAAACAACAACAATTCAGGCAGATAGAGAAAAGAGAGAGAGAGAGAGCGAGTCCTTCCTCCTGCGAATGTGTGTGTGTTTATGTTATAATTGAAAAAGCGTTAAACGTTAAATGTTTTTGAGTCGGGCGGATCATGCAAATTCCATTCGCAGCTGCCTTCTTATACCTTTCGCTCAGCTTATATATTAAGTGGAACAAGTAGATGCCTTGTCTTAGGCACTAAAATGTTAATTGAAACTTGGCAGGTGGATTGACATGTTTTGGTATATGGAAAGATAAAAGGTATTGGAATTAGTATTAAAGATTTTTAACTATCAGGCCAATTTTCAATTTCGCCTTCAATCAATTGTAAATGTTTTCAAGAAATGGAAAGGAGAGTTCGACTTAAATCATTTTATTTAAAATTTAAAAGTTTTTCAAAGCCCTTTGCTTTATGATATTCTCGAAGGAAATACAGTCAAATTAAACAAATATAGATCAATTTACATTTATTTATAACCCACTTAGATATTTAAAAGCTGGAAGCGCAACTTTTCTCATTTTGATAAAAGTTATTAAGTGTCTTGCTTTCCAAGAGTACAAAGAGTAAAAAAAATGCAAAAGAGACTATGCGATTGTTAAAAAACGTAATTTTTTGATTTGCATCATCGCATATTTCGATGTCCCGTGCGACATCGAAAATCCACATTGGTTATCTGGGCGTCGAAATTATATTTATAATTATTATATTATTTATAATAAATTTATAAATTTTTTATACAATACAAATAGAAAACCCTTCTGGAAAATCAGAATATTAGTGATCTTGGTATTTATATAAAGTTGGTCCCGTGCGACATCGTAAGTGCGAAATTTAAAAATGTTCTTACATAAATCATTTTTTTTATAATCATACTTTTTTTGATTATTTTTATTTAAATGAGCAAAAAAGGCGGCGAAAAAAATTAAGAGAGCTGCACACGGTGGAGACAAAAGTTGAAGGACGATCCAATATATTTATATATATTATTTAATATATATTTTAAATTTTTATCTTCTGTTGACTTCAAAACATTTTTACTACGCTTATTCATATATAATTTTGTCAAAAGAGCAACTGAAATAACATAATAATCTTGAAAAAAATTTCCGTGCGACATGTCACGTGCGAAAGTGGTTAAAATTTATTAATAAAAAGTACTAGGGTTTTTTGGGTAAAATCAAAACGATTTTTAAGTGACATTGTTGTCACAAAATTCTAAAATTTATCACTTTGAAATATTGGCTTAGGCTTTGCTGAAATCGGTGTTTAAATTGTAGGTCCCAAAATTACGTCTGTTTTTGTCTCGTACGAATGCCTTGGTTTTTTGCAATTATCTTGAAAAGTAAAAGTTCCTCTTAGTCAATCTTAGCACCAATTATAATAAGAGCAATAAGTTAAGTTTTCAGTTAAAATAAAAATCCTTTTTATTTGATGAGTCTGCTATAGAATTAAAAAGCAAAATAAATAATCTAAAATTACTAAACGTTTGTTTGGATATGTGAAATTATAGTTTTATAATACATTTGCTTTTTTTGTGTGTTTTTGACCGTTTTTAAGGTAAGCCTTACAGAAGAAGCTATGTTTCGTGGTCAGCCACTTCAAAAAGGTTTAAGTGCGAAGTTATTAACAAAAATGTGTTGATTAATGAATGACAAACACTTCTTGCATCATCTTGCCCCGTTTTGAAAAAAATCGTTTTAAATATATAGTCAAATCAAACAAAACTTGTTGGTCGGACAGATCGGTTATAAGGCATAAGGTTGTAAGGCATCATAGGAGCTTAATAGCTTAATAACCAACAAAGTTGGTGCAAGTCGGCCTAATCCTTTATATGAAAGCTATATAAATTAATAGTCGAAACCAAGCTAATCTGGTATATTCGACTTGGGGGACCAAAATATGCGTCCAAAAAAATTTAGGGCAAATATCTTTATAACTAGAGTTTATGCTAAAAAAATATTACAAAATAACTTTTTATTATCATTATGAATCATATCTGGTTAATTTAATCAAAATTAAAAGATTATTTCATATAGCTCACATAGGACCGAGCATTCCAAATCAATCATTGCAGCAGTTCTTCTTCCATATTTTATCGATAAATTAAATACGAATCAACAAACAAACCAATTGAATATTTGTTGATATTCCATAAAAATATCAAAAGTTATTGTTGCTTTTCCACAAGCAAGCTAAGAATTTGTTTTGGGGTCAAGGGCCTATTCTCAGATCACATAGAATGCTTTTGAACTGCTGTCTTATTTATATAATCTGAGATTAGGTCTTAAGTTTTTAATGTTTAATTCTGGGATCTTACTCGAATTTAAATTTTTGGGTTATTAAATATTAAAATACAATTTTTTTTTATAAGATCTTTAAGGATTTTTTTGGATGAACAACATTCCTTGTTATCGTCTTCGTCTGATCTGAAACTTGTATTATATTTTCAACTCTTTTCCACTGTTCTCATATCATTGGATCCAATTATAGCAAAATATTCTAATAACTAAGATTTTTCATTAATGTATAAACCCCTGAAATATTTTTAATTAGTTAAATCACTTTTGATAAATAAAATACAACTTAAGGGCCCTGGTCACAAGCAGCAACCGAGAATTCAATGATCAAGAACTTACGAATTATCACCACATACGCTTACCATGGATTCATATCAGATAGAGGCTTACCTGAAAGAAAGAAAGAAACAATAGATTAGTCATAAGAATTAACGCAACTTTTCTGGCATCATTTGATTTAAATCAAGAATTTTTGATAAATCTTGATTTATGTAAATAATACAAAATCATGGGTTCAGGATATGTTGTGGTCAATGTACTCGATTTTAGAGCTCGCTCTTTTTTTTAACATTTATACTGTAACTGATCTACTTGATTAATAGTAAAAATTTCATTATTATGGAAAGGTGTCAAAAAACCACGTAAAAGTAAAACGTACAAAAAGAAATTGAAAAAATTTTAAATAGTATTGAAATCGATTAGAAGTAATCTAACCTTTTATGAGTTGGCTGCTTTTAATACAAGATTGATTTTTAGTTATTCAAATAATTTTCTGGAATTTTTATTGACTATTAAAATGTATATGCATTTTATAGTTTTATTAAGAGACATTTTTTTCTCAAGAAAAGTTGATTTTCTGCATGTAAAAAGAATGTCTTTGACAATCTATTCAAAGGCCTCCCCTTTTAAGCCTTTTTATTACCCTTTTATTACCCCATAATGACTTTATTACTCAGCTTCACTTCTTTTGCACAGAAAACAGAAATAAACCACAAATCAATGGCAAAGGTGCATATTAAATTTTTGTAATCCCGCCCTGCAAATTCCCTTGGCAACAAAGTAATTCCTCACACCTATAATTCTGCCTCTCACTCTCCCTCTCTCTCTCTCTCTCTCTCTCTCTAGTCAGTTTTGTGTGAGGATCCCTGCTGATTATTATGCAAAGCACAGGGCAAATAATTTTTAAACGCAAAAAAGAAAACCTTAAAAATATTTTTTTACGACTGTCGTGAAGCATTTGAGATGCTGTCGACTCCCACACCAACTGACTGACTGACTGACTGGCTGCCAAACTGAAATGCTTTTGACGTGATGTCTCAGCCAAAAATGAGAAAAAAAATATAAACCACAAACATGCAGAACACCTTCAGCCAAACCTACCAGATTAAATGTGCAGGGAGATAAAGTGACATAAGATACGACGTCAGAAATGTGGCAAAATGTATCTTATTGTCTCTCTACGTCATGTGCGTCATAGAACCAGTTTGTTCAGCCAGCGTAAGAGAAGAAACAAAACACAAAAACAAAAAACCCAAATACAAGTTTTAATTAATAAAAGAGCAGGCGATACAATTTTGTGCATTTCCATCAAATCAATCTTTTAGATTGTACATTTTCCATTTGCCAAAATGGCTTTAAATGCATTCAAGTGAGCAAATTGTTGTTAAATTTGTTAATTATGAAAATCTAAATAAATATTTGGCCTAGTTTAAAAACATATTTCCCTCAAGTGTCTTTCAAGCACTTGACAAGAAAAAACAACCTCTTCAAATTCATTTCAACAAAATTTCAATGCGCATAAGAAAATTCTAATAAAAAATATGGCCAAATTATAAGAAAGAAACATGTTGATGGAGAGTTTTTCTCCCTCCCCCTTTTTCAGTTTTTCTGCCCACTTATAAAACAAACTCATCTTCAGGGCAAGTTGCCAGTGAAGCACTTGAGAAAATCAAGAGTAGGGAGGGGGTGCATTAGAATAGGAACTGATGCTGCCGGCAGCGGTAATTGAATGAGCAGCACAAAGCCAAAAAAAAAAAAAAATGAAATTTGAAGCGGTCATCGGTTGAAAAAAAAAATATATATATACACATAACACAAATGAACCCTTCAAGCGAATGCAAAACGAGCAGCAGCAGCAACAGGGAAGGGAAGGCGCTTGGTAGATGCTGCTCATAGATATTCCAATTCGCTGTTGGCAGTTTGCCTATTGCCAACGTTCCATCTCCTTTTTTTTGTATTTTTTTTTTTATTCTCCTGAAGCCAAAAGAGCTACGGAAATTGTGGCGCTCGCGGCCCGGAAGTGTTGCCAACGTAATCGAAACGTGGCCAGTCTCCGGCTCCTGGCTCCTGTGTATGACGCCGTCCGGTCAACGGAGACACTTTTGGAGTAGGCGGGCATTGGCTATGAATGCTTGCCCGTTGATTTTTAATGATTTTGTACAACGACCAGGTGGTCCATTAGCTTTTATTATTGTTAATTGTATTTTTGCGGCAGATGATTAAGTGGGCTGTTGCTTCTGAACGAGTTGAGCATGCCACAGACATTTTAGAGGAATTATTTCGAGAAGATGTATATACATATGCACCTCAAACTGCCTAAATGTCTCTGACTAAAGGGCTATAAACTGACACGCACGTGCACTCACGAAATGTCCATGTTTGTGACACGAAGATATGCACGAAAAAAGTCTTATTAAAATAAATTATTATTTTCTTACTTGGAAAATGTATATTATTAATTATACCCTTACAGAGGGTATATTAAAATTGTCACGATGTTTATAAGGCATAAAAGGAAGCATCTAGGAACCAAAAAAAAAATATATATATTTTTGATCAGCATGACTAGCGGAGTTCATTTCCGTCTTCCCCCTCAGTTTTAAAGCTATATTGACCAAACTTTGCGAAAAGTCTTTATATACACATATTCTGCACATTTGTCGGACTCAGCCATATCGGATGACTATATCATATAGCTGCCATAGGAACGATCGGTCCAAAAACTAGTTCTAGTGGGAAAAACTTTTTTGTTTTCTATCAAAGCGCCACTAATCGTGGTATAAATTAGTCTGATATGCTTTTACATAATCTTGGAAAAATTTATCAAAATCGGATGACTATAGCATAAAGCTGCCATAGGAACGATCGGTCCAAAAACTAGTTCTAGTGAGAAAAACTTTTTGTTTTCTATCAAAGCATCACCAATCTTGGTATAAATTAGTTTTATATGCATCCACACAATTCGGAAAAATTTATCAAAATCGGATGACTATAGCATATAGCTGCAATAGAAACTATCGGTCCAAAAACTAGTTCTAGTGAGAAAAACTTCTTTGTTTTTTATCGTAGCAACACCAATCGCGGTATAAATTAGTTTTATACGTTTCCACATAATTCTGGAAAAATTGATCAAAATCGGATCACTATATCATATAGCTGCCATAGAAGAGATCGGTCAAAAAACTACACTCAGAAAAAAATCCGTTCTAAATGTAACGAAAACCATGTTTTTCGTTCTCAATAGTAGGGTAAGTCCGTTTTTTCTTAAACCGAGAACGGCGGGCTTAAGTTAAGAACGCTTTTTTGAGACCGGACGTTCTGCGTTTAAGAACCATCCGGTCTTGAATTCGGAACGGAAAAAAATTTATTCCGGACCTCCTCCGCAACACCCTACCGCCGCCCGCCCACCACCCTACACCATACTCTCTCTCACTTATTTTTACACTAGTCAAATAAATCAAATTTCACAGTAAGCAAGTTCTTTAATGTTGAATTTTTTTTTTTTTTCGCTGGCCCTGGGACTTGAACCTCGGCCTTCTGCACATTTTTATATATGACAGGCATCTTAAACAGTTCCACCACCGTACCGAGTTAATATGTCGTGCCTAAGCTCAGTGTTAAAGAAATTCGGTAATTTTTCAGGAACCATTTCAAGAACTGATTTTCTCAGTTCGTTCGTCGATTTAGAACGGATGGTATACTTTTGAGAACGTGGGCTTATTTCAAGAACGGAAAAAAACGAGAACGGGTCGGGTATAAAAGCAAGAAATTTGTGCTGCCTTTTAGAACGTCATTTTTTTCTGAGTGTAGTTCTAGTCTGAGAAAATTTTTTTTGTTTCCCGTCGTAGCGTCACCAAACTTGGTATTCATTAGTTTTGATTAAAATCGGATGACAATAGCATAAGGCTGCCATAGGAACGATCGGATGAAAATCGAGTTTTAGTGTTAACAACTTTTTTGTTATCAAAGGTTGCGAGTTTATACTTGTTAATCGAAAATATTATATGCTTTAACACAATTTTGCTAGGTTTGATCAAATCGGATTAATATATCGTATAGCTTCTCGGCTTCTGGCTTGTTCAGCCAAATGGTTACGGAAAGTGGCGCAATCTGTTGGTCAGCTTGGGAGAGGTTCTCAGCGAATTAAATTTTTCTAAAATAATCTGGAAAATAAATTCTTATATAAAATAAAAAAAACTGCAAGGGTATTTAAACATCGGCGAAGGCGATGTTAGCCTTTTTTCCGACTTTGCTGGCGGATTTTCTATAAATGGAAATCGCGTTGCTAATAGTTGATTCCTTCTTAAAATACTTTTTAGAAGCTACTATCAATATAATTGATAATGTAAGTGCACTATCTACTTAGTGCTTATTGCAAGCAATGCTTCATTTCCATGCTCATTCCAAACCTAAACAATTCCCCAGATATTCTCCTTAATTAGCCACACATATTCCAATCAATTCCTTAGAACTCCGAATTGAATGTAAAATATGTTTGTGTAGCTGCAAAGCAGCAAAGATGTTTGAAATTGCCACAGAAACTGCAGGTTAGAGTCTTGACTCTAATTCTCGCTCTGTCTCTGCTTTAAGCAGATGCAAAATGCTTTGCCAATGAATATATTTGATGAGTAGAAAGCACCGAAATGCCTCCCCTTTTATATAAACATGCCCAATGGCTCAGATAAATAGGCAATAAATGTGCATGAGCTGGTGTGTGTGTGTGTTTGTGTTTTTGTATTTTTCGTTTCATTTGTGTTTTATGTACAATGTCATGTAAATATATGTACAATATCCGATGTTGAAGCAATTGATTACGTATTCCGCTGGCTGTGTGGGTATTTGTCGCGACAGAATTTAATTTCGTTCTTATGGGGGGCACCCACTGAACCACATTCCCCTTCCCCCCTTTTTGCTCTTTACCCTGTGCATGCTATTGAACTGTAACGCATTGGAAATTTGTTGTTGCTTTTTTGTCTATTGTCTATGCGAAATGTTGGGAGGGAACAATTTTCTGTTTGTCTGTGCCCACAAAACTCTCTCAACTTTGATGTGTGTTTTGTATGTGTCAACTGTTAAATGACTAAAAGTTCAGGAAATTGCCTGCAATGGAGTAAATGATTTCCGATGGAATAGAAATACGGAAATTTCAAATTATATGGAAATTACTTTAGAGAGTTTTTTAAAGCACATATATTGAAGATTTCTTATTTTCAATCAAATTGTTTTGTAGAATATTTTCAACACAGTTTTCGGACTTTTAGTGTGAATATAATTAATATTAATAACACTGTGATAGTTTTTTTCAAAAAATAAAAAAGACATGAACAACTTGAACGGGTTTCCCCTAATTCGGTCCTCAGGAATCGAACTGCATCATTACTTTTTTGAATCATAACGATGGTTTCATAAAAAAAATTTTTTTTATTACTTTTTTACGAAATTAAATTTTGTTTGTAAATTCCAAAAAATATGATATTTTATTCTCGTGAAATCTAAATAAATTTATTTAAATGTCCTCTAACTTAATACACCGCCTGTCCGTCTGTCCGTCTTTCTGTCCGTCTGTCTGTCTGTTTCTACGCGAACTAGTCCCTCAGTTTTAAAGCTATCGAGCTGAAATTTTGCACAGAGTCTTCTTTTTACTGCACGCAACTAATATGTCGGAACCGGCCGGATCGGATGACTATATCATATAGCTGCCATAGAAACGATCGGAGTTTGGAGTTAGGTTGTTCAAACCTTCTAGACATATATTCTATTCATCATTACTTATCGAGCCCCCATACATCATTTTTCGATCAGACTAACGATAGTAGAGTTGCCACCCCTGCAATTTGAAAAACACCTCAAATCGCCCGAATTTGAAAAGTTAAGGTTGTTCGAACCTTTAACATTTTACAATTATTACAAGCCCCATAGACGTTTTCCGATCGATGACGATGTAGAGTTCCCCCCACAATTTGAAAGGAAGAATATGGGGAGTTAATATGAAAAATTATCTAGTAAATAGGATAGAAGAATAATTTTAAAGAAAAAGAAAAAGTATAAGACGACGTAGGCGCTTAGCACGTTGTTTCGAATTGGGAAGGGTATAAAACTAAAAAAGAAGTGAGTCGAGAAAAAAAAAGTTTTTACGAAAGTTCTTAGACCGACGTTCTAGGACTTATGTCACGATTTTGAAATTTTCAAATTGGTGAAGGCTAAAAACAAAAAAGATTGTGAGCTACGGGAAAACAAAAAGTTTTTCAACTAGAACTAGTTTTTGACCGACCGTTAGGAGCTACTATGTCAATTGAAATTTTTCAAAAATGTAAACAAAAAAACAAGATGGTGACCACGAAAAAAAAGTTTTATAGAACAGTTTTTTGACCGACCGTTTAAAGCAGACAATAAGAAAAACAAGTGGATGAAAAATTTAAAGACGAGTAGTAAGAATACGGTAAGTAGGCAATGAACTAAACGGAGAAGGAGAGAAGCAAGCTAAGAATGAAGTAGTGCGAACCTTAGACATAATTACCACACGATGTTCCGACAGATAACGATGGTAGAGTCGAAAAAAATCGAATATCTTACACAATTTTAATAACAGATTGTTTGAACCTTTTAGGCATATATTTAAAACGTCATTACTTATCGATCCACCATACACCGTTTCCAGATCAGATGAATGATATTCCAGTTATAAGCAAATCAAATAATTATGCTGGGCAGCACTGCCCGTAATCGTGATGGGCAGCACTTGCCCAGTTTGTGTGACCCCACACTTTAAAGTTATTAGTTATATACAAACAGGTACAGAGTATATTACAGTCGGGCTTGACCGACTTTCTTACTTGTTTTAGAATAAGTTTGCAGCTGATCGTTTTCAGAGTTTTCAGTAAACGACGGAATTTTCCAAAACCCCGCCTTAGTACTATTTTTTCAGAATAAACTGAAGTTACTGTGAAAAATTTAGCTTCCTATCTCAAACGGTTTGAGCTGTGCGTTGGTCACCAATCAGTCAGTCCGGTTGAGCTCTTTTATATATACAGAAGAAGAAGATAGTTAGCAAAGTAAGTGCATATATATTTACATATATATTATCTGCCGTTTTCCCCAACTTACTTATCATATGAATAACATTATTGTATTTGCTCATTCGAATATTCTCTGCCTAATATTGTGGTTTTCCATTTGTACAAAATAATTCTCTCTTGACTTGCATATTGACAACCTCGAAATAAGTAAGCCCAACTGCACCTTAGACATTACTTTTGCCTTTTTCTTGGCCTCTATTACGCTATTCGGTATTCACTTATTTCTTTTCTATCATTTTTGGGTTCTAGCACAGACAACACATTTGGGAATGGCAACTTGTGACTTGTTGTTGCCTTCCGCCCCAGCGAGTGTCTCTAACTTACACACATGACTTGCATATTTATGGCGATATATGCGAAATGAATTGTGGACTGTGACCAAAAAGCGTTAACGGAGAGGGAGCGAAAAGATGATAATAAATGAGCGGAGAACAAAAATAAATAAATAAAAAAGTGCAACAAAATCCAATAATTTTATGAGCAGATCCAGTGACGGAGAGCGAAGTCAAAGTCAAAATGGCTGTCAGTCAAAAGTGAAGCGTCACATTTTGTGTGTGTGTTTTAGAATTTTGTGGCATCTCGATGTCTATCTATCTGCATCTCTGTCGCTCGACGTGTGCAAATGCGTTAACATAAATGTAACACGTTTCACTGTGGCAAGCAGCAGCAGCAGCAACAACAACTAAAGCAGCAATCATCTACAACATTATGTCACGTAGCTTTTGCATGTCAACGACAGACTGCGAGACCCCCCAAAAGACTTGGCCAAGGAAACGAAAATGTCAGTGAAAAAGGAGGTTGCCAGAAAGGAAATTGTTGGCTTAAGCAAGTTGATTTCTTGATTTCAAATATTTATAGCATAAACTTAAAGCTGGCAAATGATAGTTTAATCATTTTTATTGAGACAGCGTTAATTAAATTAACACGAAATTGTCGAGTAGAGGAGAATTATGCAATGAATAAATGAACTTGACTTAATGAAGTGGAAATACAAACAAATTGGCAACTGTTCCGGTTTCCGAAATCAATTTAATTAGACAGTAATGTTTAACAAAATTGTCTAATTGATTTTTGAAATGCTAAGTGATTGAATTTTGTAACTGACTGACTGATTTTCGGTAGATCATTTACGCGCAGGCTAAATGGTAGAAGCTAGAAAATAATCTTAATGAATTTAATATTTCACAAAAATGTTTTGTACCTTAACCGCTTTATAAGTAAACTCAAACAACTCCTCTTTCGCCCTTCCTTCCTCTTCTCTGCCTTCCTCACATGAGCCCAAATCCCTTGACAAAGCTAAAATTTAATTAGCAGCTCCTGCAAGTGGCATTTGCAAATGCAATTACACACACACACACAAAAAGCTAGTATGCATTGCCAGCAAGTTCAACACGAGAACATGTCCTACTACTCCCACTCCCCCCCTGCTACTCGTCAACACCCACATTGGCTTAACATTTTGCCACTTGGCGCGAAAAGGAAATAAAATACATGATACAACAACAACAAATTTACTCACATCGAAACACGACACCCAAACAATATATTCCTTTCCTCTCGTTGCCCGTGCCTTCACTCCCACAGTGAGCATGTTTTGTAATCCTCGCGAGCTTTACATTAAACACGAAAATATAATTTGCTGTGTGCATTTTTTTTTGTTGTTGCTAGAAACGCGCTTCCGCTTAACGAGTGAAGTTGCAATGAGTTTTAGACTCCAAAACAAGAATTACACAACAAACAGTGAAAACTCATTAGGTTGCCACAGTGAATGCAACAGGTGTAAGGTAATTATTCAAATTAGATTAAAAAAAATTGTTAAATAATACCAATGGTTTTTAGTATATTTTACTCAAAGTATTACATTGCTAAACAAGGAAGATTCAATAGATATAGACAATTATACAAAGAGGAATTTAATTTTATTTACTCCGTAGGCCACATTTATTTATTACCGCCGCAATTCTATTACTAAGGTCCTAACAAAAATAACAAAAATGTTTTAGTCAATTTTTTCAAAATAATTTGTACAATTATGTACACAATTGTGGCTGGGATCAAATATTTTTATTTTTATTTAGCGCTGAGCAGAGTTTTTGATTTAGGTAACAATAACTGTTTTTTGAAAAAATACTTGATACTAATGGATAGTATAATGGTATCGGAATGATTTTCGTGTTTCGCAGCCCAAATACGAACGTACACGAACTTTTTATATGGAAAATAAAGCACAAACAAGACGATGTAAATCGAAAAGTTGGAAAATATTAGATTATTCACAAAAGGAAAGCATAAATTCCAGTGTGGACGATTTTAGAAAAATCGAGTTCTTTGACAATTTTATACTTTCTGTATGCTGGCTAAGATATAAGCGCGGGTATATACTAAAAAATGGCACAAATGTGCATTGCTTCTACTAACAAGCTAAGCCAACTTGACAACATATTCCAATGAGTTAAAGTCGTAAGTGCCCGTCTTTGACTTACCCGAAACTTAGGAAGAATAGTATTTATTAAGCATTATGTAAACCAGTTAACAGAGCACTCCTAAGATGTTAAGTAATCAAAGAATCCAGCACTGATGCTGTTAAACCGATAAAGCTTTATATCTAAAAAATTTAAGGAATTATTCAAAAAATGTAAATGCAAAAGTTGATTATTTGAAACAAATATTTTTACATTTTAGAACTGTCTAAAAAATTTAATGCTCTAGAAAAAAAAAGGAACCGAGTAATCTTCTTTCAAAGTTGAATATATTTCCATTTTAAAAAATTAACCAATGTTAAAAAAGAAGGATACTTCTTTCTTTAGTTGTGTTATAAATGTTTAAAGAGTTTATTTAATCAAAATTAAATCTTTGTTTAAAGTAATGAAAATAAGTTCCAGATTATACAAATAAATTACGTTTGGATTTTTGCAAACTTATTCCTCTATGCAACAGGCAAAATGTTCGAAGTCTAAAGTCCATTTTGTATGAAGAAAACTACAATTTGCGGGTAATTTTTTTTCACAATTTTGTAAAATTTGCTAAATTACATTCATATTTTCAAGCAGTAGCCCTGTATTATGGTTTTTGATCAGCATTTCCAATTTACAAATGAGATATATACATAGGTGTAGTAAACAGTATTCCATTATTTTCTTGATAGATGGCCTTAGTACTCTATATCTGGCTTAGTTCTTCTTTCATTGATTTAAAACAGATGTCGTTGTAAAGATGAAAGACGGAAGGCCAATTTTCAAAAATGTTGATAAAATTATGGAAATTGTTAAAGCATGTAAGCACTGGTTCGATTGCACAGGAGCTGAACTAAAAACCATTTGGAACCATTTGAATAAGGCCGGATACAAAACATAAGTCGACGTATGGGTGCCACACAAGTTATCACAGAAAAATCTATTGGACCAAATTTGAATCTGTGAATTGCTACTGAATCGCAACAAAATCGATCCATTTTTGAAGCGGATGATAACTGGTAATGAAAAATGGACCACTTACGACGACATCAAGTGAAAACGGTCGAGGTCGAATGGGAATCAACAGGCGCAAACGGTGTCCAAGCCAGGATTGACTGCCAGGAAGTTTTTGCTCTGTGTTTGGTGGGATTGGCAGGGTATCATCTACTACGAGCTACTCCCCTACGGCCAAACTCTTAATACGATCGTATACTGTCAACAATTAGACCGTCTGAAGGAAGCATTCGCTCTGAAGCGGACAGAAGAGAAGTTGTCTTTCATCAGGATAACGCCAGGCCACACACGTCGCGACGTTAGTTACTAGTCAGAAATGCCGGGAGGTTCTTATGCATCCACCACTAAGTCCGGACTTAGCACCAAATGATGACTACCTGTTCCTGTGTATGGCGAACGATTTAACGGTTTAAAAATTCACTTCAAGAGGTGTTTGCGAATATCGGTTGCTACAGTTTTTTTTTATCATAAGGACCAGGGTTTCTATGATAGAGCTATAATGGAATTACCTTCAAAATGACAGAAAGTTATCAAACAAAATGGCGCATATTTGACTTAGATCGGATAATTCTTTATATATAAGTATATATACTAAATAAACCCTTCAACATCATACAAAAATAGTGGATTACTTTTTACTTATATTTCAAAAATAATCATAAATACGCCCACAAACTACATGAAGTAAATAGTTGGTGAGTTATTGAATTAAATTTCAAGAAATTCATTATGTTTCATTGGCTCGAAATAAAATTTTCAAAATTTTGCAATGCAGACAAAATTACAAAAGCTTTTAGGCTGTGCCGTAACAGAGAACTGGAAGAGACTTTCGAATAGAATGCTCAAATGTCTACACAGAAAAAAGGGTGTTTTTGATACAACATAACATATTAACCCTAATGTAAAAAATCATATTGGCAAAAAATATCAGAGCAGCATCCAACCCAAAAGTCGAAAAATGTAGATTTGAAGGTAAACCCTATTTTTACCACACTGAGATTTAATTCAGTTTTTAAGCTTTATGGGTGAAATAAATTAAATATATTTTCTTAAAATTCGAAAAAGGGAAGTGTTAATAGTGTTACCAAAAAATTAGCTTACTAACATTCTGAATGTGTGGAACTGCACGGCAAGTCAATGGGTTTTGGCATAAGAAATTAATGAAAATTTTTAAATACTTTTTTTAATTTTTTAATTGTTTTTAAAGATTCTGCAATTCATCTTAAAATTTTTGTATTTAAAATTTCAAAAGGTTACTCCTTGGCTTAGCTCTACTGTACTTGCAAGTGCTGGGATGGTACGAACTAACTGCAAGCTAACACTAATTACCTGGAACTAAATATGGCGCCGGATTTGGTGGCGGCAGCCAATACGTTGCCGTTATCGCCGGATACAACTGATGGCCATTTGTGGTCATGTTTGTGGACATCGACGAGGGTGGCGGCGACGAATGATGATGATGGTGATATGGATGGGGCGGCGAGGAGCCAGCCGAGGAGCCCGGACTGGAGTTGGAGCTCAGTTTGGGGGATGTGGCATTTGTTTTGGCCAACAGGGGGCGCTGCTGTAGCTGTAGCTGCTGCTGCTGTTCGGTAACATTGCCATTTCCGTTTCCGTTGATATTGTTAGATGCTGCAATGCTGTTGCTGTTGCTGCTGCTGTTGTTGTTGTTGTTTAAGCTGCATTCCATGATAGTTGGATTTTTCATGATATTTATGGGCCGCTAGTTGGCGCCACAAAAAAAATATGTTGTTGTTTGAAACTTTGTTTTTATGGGCCTCTTGGGCTATATTAAAATTAAAATGAATATCTTTTTTTTTGTTGTTGTAGGTATTTGTTTATTTAGGCTGCCATTAAAATGCCACAATTATTCACTTGTGCATAATTTGAATTTTATTTGCAGTACGACAAAAAAAAAATTGATATATGTTTTATTGTTTGAATTTCACAATTTTTTATGGTCTACCATTTTTGTATAACTAATTAATTTGCCATATTGTGTTCAATGCAGTTTGCTTTTGTAATAATGATATTTTTTTGTTCGTTTGTAATTTTTTTTATTTACTTTCAATTTGTTGCATATCACATCATATTTTGAGCGTTAATGGCCCAGACATGACACTCATATAGAAGAATCTACAAAACAATAACAAAATAGCAACAAATTATTGGTTTATATTATTATGGCCAGCACGCCAAAGCCCGTTGAGTTATTTGATTTTGCATTTAATGCCAGTTAGGCGGTTGCTTTCGCTTGCATTTTTTTTTTAATTTTTTTAACTATTCCAAAGCTGCCGCAGCTAAGTAATCATTTAAAGCTAAACAACTGTTTTAGTCCAGACACAAAACACAATTTCACAATTGTCACAGTTTGGGTACGCGCCACACCTAGACTCCACACACGCACACACACACCTCTCTGTCTATTTCCCTTCAACTTCTATTTTATATGTTCAAATAGCAACTGCCTGAAACTCTAATCAGCTTGGAAAAAAATGGTAAAAAGAAACGAACGTCTGTGTTTATAGAAGAACGAAAAAAATAAAACTAAACAAGACACATCAATTGTTTATGCCCCAGACAACTACAATCGGTTAACTATAATAAATATGGTTTATTTGTGTACATGTGAAATTCTTTACAATTTTTCGAAAGAAAAAAAACGGAGAAGACAACTAGTGTGAGAATGTGACCTTAAAAGGTACTAAAGAGATGTTAACACAAGTGGGGTTTTTGGTAAAATAATGTTTTGTAGCACATGCCTTAAACTTATCTCAAAGAAACTAGCGCAAATTAAAGAGCATACACCGAGATAAAAAAAACCGTACTAATATTAAATTTAACGGAACTCGATTTAAGAAATCGCAGTTAAAAGCGAGAAGGCAAAGCTAACTTCGACTGTGCAAAAGTTCAGTCCATATTGGCATAAAGATATCAGATATTCATAAACTGGGCTGCAAACCTCCGAAATTTTGGAAGAGGTTCGGAGGTTCGAACTAGTGAGAAATCTTTGGGTTCGGTTCACGGTTGTTTAAGTTAATTCAAGTCCCAAACTTCGAATTAAAATATCAAGTGCAAGTCGAACCTAATTGTACTTTGGTTTCATAAAATCTGGAATCCACCATCAACTGACATTTATTGGGATTGATTCAAGTCCGGATATTTTTTTCGACCGAGTAGCATTATATCTTTCTAAATCTTAGATTAGAAGAAACAGATTTAAGTGTTAAAAATGCTCGTACAACTAAGTTAGAAGAATATTTTTTAAAGACCTTTCCAAATTATTAAATTATTTTCGATGTATGATCTCTTGGACAATTTTCGAAGGAATCTATAACATCATTGATAGATTTTATATTTGACATCGGTTCATTGCTTTTTAGTGTTCTTATAAACTTCCCTTCTTTACAGTCTGTCGTAAAGCCTTTAAAGTTAAATTTTAAATAACCATATCGAGAATTTCTTCCGGCTGAAAAATTACTTAATATCTTGAACCGAACCTTTTTTTTTTAATAACTGGTTCGGTTCGGGTTCAGGTTCGAGGGATTAAAAATGTAGAAGGTTCGGTTCATGGTCCGGTTCGGCCGAACCCAAACCGAACCGGTTCTTAGGGGTTCAGTTCCGGACCGGATTGCATCATTGTTCATAAATTTAAAATCATTGAGAATCAAAATTTAATAACGCTTTCAAAAAAATCTTTTCTTAGTAAAACACATTTTCCGACCGATCGTTCCTATGGCAGCTATAGAATATAGTCATCCGATCTTAACCAAAATTCGTAGAACTGTTTAAAGCATATACAATTTATAATTCCTGAATAAAAGAACGTTATCATGGAAAACAAAAAAGTTTTTTTTATTAAGACCCATTTTCCTACCTATCGTTCCTAAGGCAGCAATAAGATATAGTTATCCGATGCGGCCGGTTCTGATATATATTAGTTGCGTGCAGTGAAAAAAGGACTCTTTCCATTTTCAGCACGATAGCTTTAACACTAAGACAAGTTTGCGTTGAAACAGACAGACGGACAGATTCTGATCAAGAATATGTATAGTTCATGGAGTAAGATGCGTAAACTTACTTTATGACAAAATTTGAACAATAATTTTAAAACCAAATGTTGTAAAAGTGCTTGAAATGAGCACAATTTATCTTAACTCATCCACAGTACAGAAAAATAAATGTATAATTTTAGACCTTTCCAATCATTGTGTTCAACGTAAATTCCTGTGTGGAGTTGAGCGCGGGATGGGATTCTCGCGGGAGTCCCGTCTTTATCCTAACCTTACAAGATTTATTTTCAGTTTTTATTTAGTATTAATGTATTCACATCTTGTAACGTCCCAAAGATTTGAAAATATTTTTCTGACCTGTAATATTTCACATTGCTGTACAAAACACAACTGCTTGTTATTCTTTTTCTGATTGCAAACAATTGGAAATACGACTGAATTATGACTCGAAAATGATTGGAAATAGGAATCAAAAATAAGTTGAAACTGATAATTAAAAAAAACGAGTTAAAAGCGAATCTTCAAAAAGATTCTCGACTAGGGTACCATTTGCTTCCGACAAAAGTATTATTTATGATCATGCATTCATGACTATTTCAAACAGATTGAGGTCTTGAAATTATAATTAATCGAAATTATATAGAAATTTTAAATAGAACAGAATGGGAACAAGGAAAACAAAGGACATTTTTTGACGATCCATTGATATTATTCATTTTTTTGGTCCTGATATGTCCATACACATTTTTTTTCATCCATTTGAGGTTATTTATATTGAGTTGAGGTATTTTATATCCCCTAAAAAAGGATGTGTACATATCCCAAAAAAAAGGATATGTACATATCCATTTTTAATTGCACATTTTCTGTGCAGAGTTGTCCAATGAACGCACGTATTTACAAACTTGGGAATCTCCCTTTCAAAGAAGTGTTTATTTCGTCCCGAACCTTCTTCGACCGCATAAATTATATATATTCTGGATCAGAACGAGAAGCTCAGTAGTTTCAGCTTTGTTCTTCTGCTCTTTTGTCCTCACATGCAAAACTAGTCTCTTAGTTTTTAAGTTAAAATTTTACCCTGAGTCTTCTTTTAACGCTGCTTAAATATCGGAACCGTCCGGATCGGATGACTATATTTAATAGCTGGAATAGAACCGATTGGTCGGAAAAAAGGTTTTGGTTTTCAGTGATAGCGTTCTAAATCTCATTAAATATGAATATTCAATGAATTCAATCGTGTGACTACTATATGTATATATAGTTACAATAGGATCCTGGAAGTTAAAACAAGAAGCCATAATTCAAGCAGTAGACCAAGGCAATTTCGAAGAATTCGAACGGAAAGTGGCAAGCTCCGACTCAAGACAAACATATAAATTCTTGCCAAAATCCCTTCCAGAAAAATACTTTCAGACCGAGTTTGCAACCTACACCATTTCGCTTATCTTCAAGGCCCGCACAGAACTGCTTAATTTAAACGCTCGACCGTATAGCCGCAACAATAGCCAAATTTGTCCCCTTTGCAACATGGGCGTGCCAGAAGACGTGATACATTTTCTTGAAGAATGCCCTATTATGCAGGAAATCCGCGTAAATCACTGGGATTCAACTCTGCTCACCACAGCACAATGGTTAGACATATTGGATGGTCAAAACTGGTTAGTACTGGCAAGCTATCTGAGGCAAGCCTTGCAGTACAGACTGAAAATTATAAATGAGGACTTCTAGTATCACCAGAAAGCGGAGCACACAATAAAGGGCAGACGGCAATAAACGCCATGCCAATATTTCTTTTTATTTTAATTTACCTTTTATAATAATTTATCTTTTAATTTTTTTTCAAAACAAATTATACACGAAAAAAAAACAAATTTAAATAAAGAGAAACTACTACTACTAATTTTACTAGGTCGTTATGATAAAAACTTTATTGTTTTCAATAAACTTAAAACTCTGAAATCATAAATATTACTCGCTTTCGAACAGATCTGCAAAATTTGATCGAAATCGCACTAATATTTCTTATAGCTGCTATAGGACCGATCGGTTTAAAAATCTGTTTTATGAAAAGTTTGTTTTTGCTTTGGGTCAAATTCAGAAGTATCAAATTCTTTATGTTTCTGAATTTACCAAAGTCGGGCATCTATTTTCCAAATGTCCTAAAGGTACGATCAGTTGAAGCAAGCTTTTGCAAGTGTATTCAAACTTCGACATAGCTTAGCATTTTCAACTTATTCAAATTTTTATATCCTTACTTTTTTTTCTAATTTTGGTTTTCCAATTTCAAATTTCCAACTTATATTTTCCCAATTTTTGTTCCCTTAATTTTGTCATTCCTCGTATTTTCAGTTTCAAGAATCCCTTTAATTGATATTTGAAAGAAATGCCCACAACTCCAGTTCAAGCTCCTGGCCCTATCGAATATCACACACACACAAAGCCGCATTCCACATACCAAATCATTTATTCTACCCCAGCAAACCAATTTACTTGCTGCCTACCCATTTTGACTTTGAGTTTTTGTTTTGGAAAATGATGTATGAGTTTGTTGCACGAAATTCGAGTATTTTTCATTTTCTATTTTTCTTTTACATTGCCGTTGCCTGTCTATTTTCAATTTTCTTTTGACCCAACTAAAATTGACGTTTGCCAGTCTATTGACAGACTGCCTGATGATGCTCCGACTGCTGCTGATGGCTTCTTGTTTGTACATGGCCAACATTGAGACATAAATATGCGTAAATAGATGAGCATATTTCATAAAGTACATGTCAGATCTCACTCTCTCTCTCTCTCTTGTGTGTGTCCCATTCTCTGTGCACTTGTCTCTTAACCGAAGAAGAAAGTGCAAATATTGACAAAAGTATTTGTCATGCAGGTGGACAAAAGTGGAACAACTTTTTGTGTTTTTCTTCTAAAATTCAATTTATTGCAACATGTGCCAAGCAAATTGATTCGTTGGGCCCGCAAATGAAAACACATGTGTGTAGAGGGAAGTCTCTAACTATGGCTAACTATTTGGTTTAAGTGCTTTTGACATACTGGTAATCATTTTTTTCACGCTTCGCTGCAGGCGAAACAAAACAAAGTTACTGTAGAAATAATATTCAACTTGATTGGGTGAGCGCACTGGGAAATTATATAATGCTTTTATTTTTTCAGCATAAATGTCACAAGTAGTTTTTATTTCAGATTGTTAAAACCTATATCTTTGCACTTTTTGTTTTATTTGCGCCCTTTGAACAATTTGTTTGTCTCTCACCTCGAAAACAGCTAACATAACAATTATCACATAAACTTCACATTTACACTCTGAACTTTGATGTGTTGTTGGTTTTTTGAGCACCTCATGTTAAATCAAAATATTTAGAGCGTAAAGTTTACGCTTTTCTATTATAAACGACGTCGCATTTGAAGCATGCTGATATGTACGACGAATATGTGAGATTTCTCTTTCATTAGAGAAGATATGCGAGAAAAAAATGTGGTATATATTTATTTTATGTATACAGTTCCATAACTTTAAGGCAAACTTCAAAGATCAGAAGCCAGATACATGCATTAGAAGGTGAAGCAAACTTCATTAAGTTTCTCAAAATGCTGTTATTTGTGGGAAAAAGGTGTGGTGGAATGCTTCATCGGGTAAATCTTGACTTAGACGGAATTTACACGATGCAATTTTTCGAAAAGCTCTTGCTTGTAGTAAAAAGGTGTAGAGGGGTAAGCTACACCACTACGCCTCTTTCCTAAAAAAGCTTTTTTGAAAACTTCATGATGTTTGCTTCATCGTGTAAATCCCGACTAAGTCCGCATTTCATCATCATCATCATCTCCATCATGAAGTTCTTCATGAAATTTTTGTTTGTTGGGAAGAGGTGAAGAGGGGCAGCCGAAGCAGGCAAAGCTTCATGACCTACCGCGGCGTGGAGCTTTTCGATCATTCTCCTTTGCTTTGTTCCGATAGAACTGATGCAGGGTTGATTTGTGGGTTGTTTGCTAATCGATAACTCGGGTTGTCAGGCGAGTTGAAAAGAACTTCGCGAAGCAACCTGCATCATGTAAATGCGCCTGAAGTTTTGAAGATGCTTCAAAACAAAATCGAAGAGAGCTTCATGAAGCAAACTTCATCGTGTAAGCGCAGACTAAGACTTCATGAAGTTTCTCAAAAAGTTTTTGTTGGTGGGAAAGGAGTGTGGTGGGGAAGCTTGCCCCTCTACACCTCTTTCCTACAAAAAAGAGCTTTTCCCAAAAAGCTTTTGTTTGTAGGAAAGAGGTGTAGAGGGCAAAGCTACCCCACCTCTTTTTCACAAACAAAAGCTTTTCGAGAAACTTAATGATGTTTGCTTCATCGTGTAAATGCGGTCTTAGTCTGTGCTTAAGTTTTAATACATATGCAAAAGCTCGTTCTAACTGATTTTACCGATAGTATCAATAAATACAGAATCATTAAGCATCGGATTTTTGATTTGAATCCATCAAAAACCAATAAGTTTTCAAAGTAAGACATATTTTTCAACCAATCGGTTGTAAGGCAGCTTTAGAATATAGTAAGACTAATTTTCTATCCAATTAGTCCTCTGGCAGCTATAGGATAAAGTCCTACGATTTGAATCAAATTTTGCAGAATTATTTTAAAGCATATTTGCAGAGTTTAAGAACGCAATTACCGAGAACGAAAAAGTTTTTCTTACTAAGATCAATTTTCCGACCCATGGGTCCTACGACAGCTATGGTATATAGTTATCTGATCTTAACCAAATTTTGTAGAACTTTTTATAAGCCTATAATATTTGTAATTTATGAGTTTAAGAAATCTATCGCCTAGAACATAAGAGTTTTGTTCTTCAAGATTAATTTCCGACTTAAAGGTCCTATGACAGCTATAGGATATAGTTATCTAATCTTAACCAAATTTTGCAGAACTTTTTAAGAGCCTATATTATTCATTATTTTTGAGTTTAAGAAAGCTATCGCCTAGAACAAAAAAGTTTTATTATTTAAGATCAATTTTCGACTCAAAGGTTCTATGAAAGTTATAGGATATAGTTGTGTTTTTGTTGTTAAAATCTAGAAAAGCTAAACCAAGTCCCTAAGGACGTTCGGAAGTTGCATCGAAATATATTGGAAAAACACAAAAACAATTTAGATTTTTTCTTGACCTCGAGCCGGCTAAAAACAACTATACGTTATAGGATATAGTTATCTGATCTTAACCAAACATTGCAGATCTTTTTAAAATCCTATAATATTCGTAATTTATGAGTTTAAAAAAGTTATCAAGGAGAACAAAAAAGTTTTGTTCTTTAAGTTCAATTTCCGACTCAAAGGTCCTATATCAGCTATAGGATATAGTTATCTAAACTTCACCAAATTTTGCAGAACTTTTTAAAAGCCTATAATATTCGTAATTTATGTCATTAAGAAAGCTTTTGCATAGAACAAAAAAAATAATAATAATGAAGAACAAAAGTTCTTTAAGATCAATTTCCGACTCAAAGGTTCTATGATAGCTATTGGATATAGTTCTCTGATCTTAACCAAACATTGCAGATCTTTTTAAAATCCTATAATATTCGTAATTTATAAGTTTAAGAAAGCTATCGCGGAGAACAAAACAGTTTTGCTCTTTAAGATCCATTTCCGACTCAAAGGTCCTAAGACAGCTAAAGAATATAGTTATCTGATCTTAAACTAATTTTGCAGAACTGTTTAAAATCATATTATATTCATAACTGCAGTTTAAAAAAACACTTTCGTTGATAACAAAAAATTTTTTCTAACTAAGACATTTTCCGTCAGATCAGATATGAGATATTAGTCAGAAATAACTATTTCCATGCGTTACAAAATAAATATATATGTACTTTACAAGTGTTTAAAAAGAATCTAGCATCTGTTAGAAAATTATACATTTCTGTAGCCTACTTTTGGGGTCTTTACTTAAAGCTTCAAGTTGTTAATTTAAGTAACATTAAAGTTGTCTTAGGATCTACCTTTCGAAATGGCAAAATTTTTAGTTTTTTTGTTGTATTTTTTCTTTTAGTGTATATCTTGATAGAATATTTAAAGTTATCAGATTGGGGTGCTCGATTAAAGAACAAAAATACTATTCTCTCATCTCAATAATTGCTAACAAATTCGAATAAAAACCAACAATTAAATTTTTTTCAAAAAAGTGTAGACCAATTTGGTAATAATTTATACAATTATTAAGGAATTAAAAAAAAAAACATATAATTAATTTATTATTAATGAATTAATTTAGCTTGAGAATTGAATGTACATCAATTTTGAAACTTCTAAACTATAAACCCAAACTATAAGAAACAGTTTATTGCCTTTTCTTACTCAATCTCTGTAAAGTTTAACAGTACTTTGTTAAGCTAACTACAAATAATAATAAAAATAATAATAACGATTAGTGTATCTTTCGAGTAGCCTAAGTAAATCCAAATTAACTCACAAATTACAAAAGCAATTTTAGCACATATTAAAAATATTTTTTTTAATTAGAAGCATTTCTTTCAGTTTCAATATGATTTCAATTTCATTAATATATATGTCTGGCTTTTTTTCTCTTGTCCCTTCATTATGCATTTTTTTTTTTTTCTCATTTAACCTGAAAATGTCTTTTTGTTGGGTTTTTCTTAGTTTTGACGAGCTGTTGACATATTGTATTTAATATGGGTCTGCACTCTAGACAGATATATGTTTGTACATATATCGTGTGTATTTGTAGGTTTTCTCCCATCCTCGAGACAACAAAAATTGACAACTGACAATTTCCGTTTGTTGACTTCGCTTTTTTGACAGAGTTTTTTTTTCTTTGACCAAATGATTCATTTGCCAAGAAATCCATTATGTGTGTGCAGCATTTCAATCTATTTTTTGTTTTCTATTTTCTAAATTGTCAATTTAATAACACTTGTTCTTAGTTTTAATCTGGCGGGAATTTTCTGTTTGGGATATTTGCACAAATGTTTTTAGGGCGCAGTCATAAGTTGACCTTGGGGCTTAACTCGAATATAATGAGTTTGTGTTGAGTGTTGAGGTGAGAGAGAGAGAGCTCATCTACAGACCTTCAGTCAAAAGCTATTTATGGGGGGGACGACACACCCAAGTTACTCAAGCGTTAAGCGAATTGGATCGGAAATCGGTTTTCGTTTGTTTGTTTGAAATATTTGCATAGTTCTATTGTAAAATACAACAAAATTTTCCCTGTTTAAAGGTAAAGCTAATCAGCTGTTCTATATGCTTTGCGGCTGAATAACATTTGACACGTTTGCTAAGGCAATTTTATTTTTATATATTTATTTATTTATTTTTCACAGGTAGGCCAACTACATAAGCTGGAAATACAGTGGGGAATGGCTAAGAGGAATGTTTTTAAAGTTTTTTAGAAAAAGTTTCGCGTAGGAGCTTAAGTCTGTTGATATTCTTTGTTTACTTTAGAAGTTAAATTCCGTGATAATGGCTTATGAAGGCTAATTATTTGCAGGATATATTAATATTTAAAATTTTGTTTTAAAAATGGAGTAGAAAGTTGAGAAGCTTTATTTGATTCCAATTATATATATTCCTTTGTTGCAATATCGAGTGTAAATCAATGAGTACACATATTAGTCATGAAGAAAAAAGTGTTTCTCAAGTTTTCTGTTTAATTTTAAATTTAAACATTTAAAGCCCTCCAAAAAATACGACATTACAAAGTTTCTATAGTAGGCTTCAGTCTGAGTTTGTGCTCAGCCATTCATAATACCACTCGTACCATTAGGTCAAGACAATTTAGGCTGAATTTGCAGGTGCGTTATCGTGGTGGATTATACCTTAATTTTTTGTCTAATGTTTTTGAAACATTACAGAATAGTCAACCAGCTTTTAATGGTGTAGAATTCATAAGTTGTTTGTCAGTATTTTTGAGATACAACTTTTCGTAAGGCCGGGCAAAGATCCAACTCAATCCACTACTGCTATCGGAATCAGCAAAAAAAAAATGAACCTAAACAAGGGTTTGCGCCTGAATCTATGTTTAACGACTTTATAAACCCGCTCCAAGAACCTGAATCATGGTATTCTTCAATAATTTCTTAGTCCGGATTACTTCTTTCGGCGGTTCTGGTTTCTCCTCATTAAAAACGGTTATGCTACTGCTTCTGAACTTTTTAAACTTGTATATCACGGTAGTCGTAAAAGGAGAAGGATACCTATAGACAGAATTCGTCGCATGTTATTCCGTCCAAGTATAGAGAACTAATTTCAGACCGATAGTGCATTATTTTTTTTTCCAAATTTCTTTGTAAATGCGAATCACATGTAACAGAAAAGACCGCCAAACAAAAACAACCTGATAAATCAGTCTGCAATTTAGTATGGTGTCAATTAAAATATGACAGTACACGATTAACATTTCTCAGCAACGTTCACTGTCGTCGAAATTGGGTACTTAGTGATCCAACTCCTGTACCAGCAAACCAATAACAATTGATCCGCTGAAGAACAACAATATTCAAACTAATATTGAGATCCAGCCAGAATTGTGTAACAAAATTGGTTCTTTCGGATCGAAGTCTAAAATATCTTCTTTAAAACATACTGGTTAATAGGTACTTTACTTCTCAGTATAGTTATCTGACATATCTTACAGTTAACTCTTTTTTATTTAAAAATACAGAAACACCTATTGAATCGATATTAATAGCGTAATTATCTAAAAATTTAAATGGGACAGCGTATTTTGTAATTATGATATATAAGATATCCATCTTTATATCTGGAACCAGATCGTAACAATCAAGTAAAGCTACCGTTTTTAACGTCGATGGAAATGCTATGATTTAAGGGGGTCTTCTACCTTTGTAAGTTTTAATTTTAATTTGTTTGTTAAGCATTATTGGTATAGCTGATTACTCGAAATAGTTTAACAGATATAGCCATTTTAATGGAGCAATGTTTGTGTTAAAGTGAATATTTTATTGCACAAAACTTTATGCGATAATTGTGGTACGGACCGGAAATACATCAATTCTGATCATATCCTCATGCACCGTTAAAATTTAGGATAACCGGGAGTCCCGAAATCATGGCTAATCATGGCTTGTTTTAAAGCGTCGTCCAAACTCATTGCGTATTTACATTATGAAGTTTGCTTCGTGAAGTTCTAACTTAACTCTTCTAACAACACGAGTAATCGATTAACAAATTAGCCACAAATCAACCCTGCATCAGATCAATCGGATCGCCTAATAAAGGAGAATTATCGAAAATCTAAGCTTGCCAGCTTTGACTACCCCTCTTCACCTCTGCCCTACCATTATAAACTTCATGAAGAACTTTATGAAGGAAACATCGTCGAGTAAAGGCAAACTAGGTCATACAAAGATGTTACTTTTCTTAAAAGATCTGAAAAGTTTAATGACAATAATTTGAGCATATTGCTTACATATTTTTAGAAACTCGCTCTTGTTTCAAATGATCACACGAGTTTTAAAGAATTTTGAGTGAGGATTGTTGCCCTAAATCCAATCACTTAATGATTTAAGTTTTGTGCTATCTAAGTCCTTAGTTCATTACATTCTCCTGAAATTTCTTCAGTACTGAAAAAGCTGGTTTAAAAGTTAAGCATGAAAAACTTGAAGTATTTTTAAAACAGTTTTAATTGCCTGCCTAAGGTAAACTGATTAAAATTGTGTATATCCAAAAATGTTTTTCCATTCATCCCATTCCCCACTGTATCCCTTATCGCCTGTTAACAATGCTAATTTTATGTGCATTTTCAAAAGGTTTCATTTTCACATGCAAAATCAGCTTAAATTGCGCTTGTATTATTTACATTTATTACATTTTTTTTTTGTGTTTTTTTTGTATGCACTTGAACTATTTTGTATCTTAAAGATACCCACTGATCATTCGTTTAACACGTTTTTGGTACTTGGAACTTTGACACGTGCGTTCACGGCAAATGTAATTTTCGGCTAATCAAATGTACCACAATTACAGCCCGAATGACGTGCACGTTTGTCGTTTTTAGTTTGGCGGCGATCTGTTAGATACACTTGGATACACCGCGAGCGATCCGTACAACGCGACTGATGTCTGGGCGATTGAGTGACAAACTGCTGGCGTCGCCGTTTTTTTCCGCTTCGTTCTGCGGCTTATTTCACTTTTTTTTTTTTTAATTTTTTTTCTCTGCCCATTTTGTAGTTGTATCGTATGTACTTTAGCCATTGTGTACTCAGTTCACGATGAGCTCGACAACAACGGTGACGACGTCAACGTCAGCAGAGAAGCGACTTTAGCAGAGGCAAACAGTTTGAATACAAAAATTAATATTATTATTAAATACGTTGTGGGCTTTTAGTTGGGTTAAAAATTTTCGAAAATTTATTTAAATAATAATGAAGACAAATTTTTAGAAGAGACATTGGTCAAAAATTCTGATTGATAAGCCGCAAGATTGATTTGAAATAAATATGGTTCGGGATTTGAAGGACCAATTACAATAATCAACTTTTTAAACTGTTTGACCTTTCCAAGAATTTTTAGAAATTTTTATTTAGTTTGATAAATTTATTGAAATGCAAGTAAAGTACATAATAATTGATAAAGCTTTTAATTTTAAACAAATTTTACCTAAAAGAGTGCTCAGAAATTTTTCCCATTTTTAGTTTTGTTTTTCAACATCTTCAAGAAGCGGTTGAAGCATTAAATCGCGGGTATTGTTTCGAAAATTGGTTTCATAAAAATGTTTATAGATTTTCGTGAAGAATATATTTAAAGTCGACATCTATAAAATTCCTTTGCATTATTTCTAAATCACTGAAATATGAAAGGCAGCTCAAGGATGCAAACTTCTTGTTAAACTCTTCAAATGTTTAAATTTTTAATCACATTTGTGCTAGTCTCTCCACTCAGACAACTTCCTTTACATCAATTTGTTTTGCTTATTTCTTACATAATTTCAGTCAATTCATTTCCCTTAACCCTAATTGCCCAGCCATTCTTCAACAAATTGTGCTCTATGACTTAAACAATTGTCATTGTTCAAAAAGAATTATGCATACAATAAGAATACTAAAGCCAAAGTCTTAGAATTCACCCATCCATCCCCCCGTTACCAACGAACCAATTCAATTGTGGAGACAATGATGTGAAGAAATAAAAAACTCTTGCATAGAAAAAGCAAAGCAAGTCAAGAACATAAGTAGTTAGTATGGATTGTGCAATGTTCAAAATGCAACCGACAAAACTCAGGCAATTAATTGAACAAATCACGCATTCTACTGCCTCTCCAGAGGGAGCAAAATGAATGACAACCAATTCCATGATGATTTCTGATGAACGACAAATACGGCTAACGGGCTCTATGACCCAAAAGAAGTAAAGGAAAAATAAGAATGAAGAGAGGCGACAAGTTTTGCATATTAAAAACTGAAACTGAAATACAAGTGTTGTGTGTGTGTGGTTGCCTTTGTTTTATAGGCTTCTTTCACTCCAATTGTGGACGTCAGCCACAATCAGAGAATTTTAATTATTATTTTCAATTATCGAAAATGGTTTGGCGTCTGTTTCTGTTTCTGTTCAAGTGTATCTGAGGCGTCTGTAATTAGGGGGCGTAATGCACTCTTCTTTCTTTGTAGGCATCTGGTTGTGTTGTTAATTAAATTTTCATTTCAAAGATAAGCTGGGAAAATACATTTGTTTAAATGGAGGGGGCGTCCCCTCGCTCTGTAAGCTTCTTCAAGTAAAGCTTGGCTAATGCATCAGCTGACAAAAGTGTTTACCAAATGAATTCCACTGAAATATGATCAACAGTTGAAAGAATTGAAGCTTTTTAGCCAAAAGCTGTTAACTGATAACTCAAACAGCCGTCGCCAATGCCGCCAATGGAAATAAACAACAATAAGAGGCCTCAAGTTTAAGGCATCGAACGACAACCAAACTCAGGTAGTCGGCAAATTTATATGCAAACAAACAAATGGAGGAACGGTTTTTGTGTTTATAAGTTTTGCATTTCCAAAGTTTTTTGTTACTTTGATAACACTAGAGGAAAACTAGAGGACATATTTATCGATAGGGTATATATTGTATAATATGATGTTTCCACTTAAAAAATTTTGCTGCAAGAGTTACAGAAATATATGAAATTACTTTACTTTTATGTGAAAATTTGGAGGGTTTTAAGCGGTACTACTAAGGCCTACAATTGAAAGATCCAAATAAAAATCAAGGAGTGTTGCTTAATTGCCAGATTGCCTTTGAAAATTTGTTTCTTTCGACCATGTTTTTTGGACTTAACAAGTCACAAACCAAAAGTTCAATAACAAAAATCAGCTTATTCATTTCACAGAACTTAGCTTGGCCGCCTCAATGTATTCAGGTCACACCATTAAAACGATAGCATTTCATTGATGATGGGTCATTCCGGCTTGGATAAGGACAAAATTCTTTAGCAACAAATTTGTTTGGCGATTAACTAACGGGAGGAACAATGCGACTTTGAGAAATTGGGCTTAAGAATTATAAGTGCATTTCTGCAATTTTGTGTATCACAGAGAATCGACTTACAAGTGAGTTAGGTGAAAACTTTCAATATTTAAACTCTGTACCGAAGGTACACAGAGTATATTGAGTTTGTGCAAATGTATGTAACAGCCAGAAGGAAGCATCTCCGACCCTATAAAGTATATATATTCTTGATCAGCATCAACAGCCAAGTCGATATAGCCATGTCCGTCTGTCCATCTGTCTTTATGAACGAAGAGATCTCAGAAATGGTAAAAGCTAGAGGTTTGAAGTGTATGGAACATATAATTCTTATACCTGCAGGCAGATCAAGTTTATTTTTAATTTTTGCCACGCCCCCTGCCTCCCCCGCAAATTAAAAAAAAACGAAATAACACCCACAATTTTCAAGATAGATAGTTTGAACATTCTAGACATATATTCTACTACTTATTAAGAATCGACCCGCCATACATCGTTTTTGGATCAGATAAACGATATAAGAGCTATACGTAAAAGAAAATAAAAACCAACGACAACAACAATACCACAGCGATTGGTAGAACTTACGAGAAAGAGAGCGAGAGGGCAATAGCTAACTGGTAAATTCCCAATTGGACCTTGCTTGCGCCGCTCTCAGTTATCAGTTACATAGAAGCAGGTACAGAGTATATTACAGTCGGGCTTGACCGACTTTCTTACTTGTTTATATTTGACATGTCTTAAAATGTTGGTGGTTGCTTCCAGCGAAAGCGGATCTTTTCATAAATTACTAAAATTTTTCTTATAAATATTCTCAAAGAGTCATACGTGACATCACTATTAATCAAAGTCTCATCAACAGCTGATTTGCATTGAAAAGGTAAGCTAAAACTTTTATTCCTGTAAATAATTTGCCCAAACTTTAGATCCATAGCTTTAGTTTTTATACGATACGATCGATTTTTTTTATATTTTTAATAAAAGTGTTTTTTAACTCAGAAATTATACGAATTACACGCTTTTAAACCTGTCATAAAAATTTGTTAAACATCTGATAACTATATCTTATAGCTGTCATAGAAAAAATAAGTTTAAATGAGAAAATACCTTTTGTTTTTGTAAAAGCGTTCTTAAACTCAGCCAATTTCAAAAATATATGATTTTAAGCAGTTATGCTTAAAAAAAATCGCCAAAATAGAATGACTATATCGTTTATGTGTCAAAGGACCAGTGTTGCCAACTATTGATGCCAGAAAACAGCTTAATCGACTGTTAATAATAACTAGTCTTAAATTTAGTCCAAAATGCTCAAACTATATTTTTAAAAGAACAAGAAGTGCTGTCTTCGGGAAATCTGAACAGCTTCCGGTTTTCGACCCTACAAAATAGATAAATCAGGCTGGAAAATGGCTAAAATGGCAACAGCTGAAAAATAGTAAAAAAAAAAAAAAATAGTATTGGTAAGATCATGGTGTAATAATTATTGGTGAGGCGGACACTCAAAGCTGCCTCTTCATACCTGTCATATGATCGGTGTGTAACTGACACTTAAAGCGAATGGTTGATTCAATCATGCTCAAAATTAGTGTTCTTCTCAATTGAAACTTGACATGCCTTCAGTGTGAATATTGATACGAATGGTTGTTTACACACATATCTATTGTGTGTTTGCTTTATCACCATGCATAAATTGGGGTTGGTCTTTTTTGCAGCGCTCGGAAAAACACAGCCATACATACACTCAGAAAAAAAATCTAGAATTCCGTACCTAAAGAGGGGAAATCAGATACGAACGTTCCCTAAAGCTGACTTAGTTCGAATATTCTAAAACTGAGAACCAAAATCTTATTTCAAGATCGTTTCGAGATTAAAAAATTTGATTTTTTTAATAACATTTTATCGGAAACATTATTATTTTTATTATTTTTGTCTACTCATTTGTCATTACACAAAAACACAAAATAATTTTGAAATTTTAGGAGCAAAACGGTCTAAATTCAATCACGCCCATTCTATAACTTACAAAATTTGTCTCTTCAGCAAAAGTGCTGAATTGACCAGTTTCCGTCTTGACTTCGGCAAGTAATCGGATCGTATGCAAGTAAGGGACTTTGGCAGTCGATCTCCGTTTTGTGGAAAATTTGGTTAAAATTACTTCCATTCCAAAAAATTGCGTTTTCCTACTTAATCCAATGAGTCATCGGCCGGCCCTTTTATGTAATGATTCGCATATTACAAAAATATTTCAGGTCATAATTTCTAAATTCTAGTTTTTACATTATCTTCAATATGACGCACAACCATCAGAAGAATTGTAAAATCCCAAGTAAATCTATTCCAGCGCCAGAATAGTTTGCTGAAATTATTACACAGAAAACCGCAAAAGTTTTCCGTTTAATATTTATCGCTGAGATTTTGTGCTTAAACCTCCCGTCAAAACTCTAAACCGCAAAATGTTTTCTATTTGGAATTTTTCAGGCTATGCCATTTTGGCACACAAATCTTAGCAATTATTCCACATATTTCAATTACCGCTCGTCAAGCGTAAAAAATGTCTTGTGTGCCACATGACAAACTGCAGCTGCAACTGCAACTGCAAACCAGCGACAACAACTATGGCAAAATGATTTCCACATTAACAGAATGCAACGCACTTTCAACACGCAACACGTTGAAAATTTCACCCATTTCAGTTTAGTGGCATTCCACAAACTTGGACTGCACGCAAGCGCAGGCCTTAGAATCGCAGATACCGAGATGCTGATACCGAAAGCAAAACAACAAAAAGAAACCCAAACAAAACACAAAACAGCTGACTTCAATTGCCATTTCTGTTATATAAAAAAAAAACAAACTAAATGAATTTCTTTGTGCCAAATGGAAATGAAATGAAAACTGGTTGAGAAGCCGGTTCAAGAGTTTAGATGAGCGAGAGAAGCTGCCAGAAAGCCGGCCGAGAATGACTCAAGGCGCGAGTTGCAGCACCAGCGGCAGCTGAGATTATTTTTGCTGTGCTTTTTGTTGTGGCTTTTAATTGCTTATTATTAAGTATTTGGTCAATATACTCGTACCAGCAACCAGCAAGCGACCTGTTTTGCATATGACTTTTTGTTTTGTCATTTTGTTTACTTTTTTCACAATTGCCAAATTGTGGTTTTTGCATATAAAATTAATTTTTTTAGTGAATCGTTTATTTTTTTTCGAATTTCTTTGAAATTGAAAGGGAGAATTGCTTAAAAATTTAACTTAATTTATTTATAGACAAACGCGTGACTATTAAAGCTTTTTTTTCTATATTACAGATGAAACATTTTTAGCTGCAAATGTGATTTATGAATAAGCATGAAACAAAGTGAAGGGAGGGATGGGGATTGCCACATTTGGATAACAGTTGTTCGATTCAATAAACATACGAATTTTTTTGAATTGTGTTCAATGTTCAGTTGTTCATTTACTAAAGAACAGCTGTTAAGTTGGCTCAGCTTTTTCACTCAATGTATTATTGTAATAAAATAAAAAAACTAGCATTAATTTAATCAGAAAATGTGGAGAAACAGCAAAAGAGCAACTCTGAAAGAAGTATAACTGAACAAAATTGAGCAATTTATGAAGAACATGCTCACTTAATCAGCTCATCTTTAGTCACTCACTGATAAACAACCAGAGCTGTACAACAAAAATTACAATTACCAATACCAAAGTAGCTGAGTATTGCAAGCAGTGGAGCCTGATCATAAACATGGAGAAATCCAAAATCATGTTAGAGGCGAGATGGAAGAGGTACTTTGACGGAATACCTAGGAAAATCTTAGCTCTACCTGAAAATAGACTCTCTAAATTAGTTGCTCTACAAATCCTTAGGAAAAAATTGCAGTACTTCGCAGAATGGCAACAAATTTTCCAGGCTAGAAGTTTGATTTGTGATTTTAAAGACGTTGCTGGATGGAAAAGAAGAAACGATATTGAACTGAAAAGAATTTATAAAGCCCAGCGAAAAATCTTTAAAGACACTGCGCGAAGGAGCGAAACTCGATATTTATATAAAGGCTTAAACTTTAACCTAGGTCGGGAAAATTACACTGTGCAGGATGAAAAAAAAACACCAGACCAACTTTAACGGTTTTCCCTATTTTGGGCCCTTGGAATCGAACTGCATCATTAGTTTTAAGTGTTCTAACGATGGATTCATAAAAACTTTTTTTTTAAGTTTTTCGTCAAGTTAATATTTTTTGTAAATTTTAAAAAAATTATATCTGATTCTTGTAAAATCTGAATAAATTGATTTAAATGTGCTTTTATTTACTATATATATACATATTTTCGATAACATTGCGCTTTCAAAAGTTATGGTCCAAAAACTGAAATAATTGCTACCTTATTTACATAGACTTCCAAATATTAAGTAACATCGCAATTAAATCATTTTTTAATGTCTTCCCTTTTGTTCTCCAACAATAACTTGATTTCTAGTTAAACATTTCCTAATTTAAAGTCATTTTGGTAAAAAAAATTTAATTAAAAAAATTTGTAATTTTGTTTAGATTTTAATCTATAACTTTTGAATGCGCAATGATATCGAAAATCGGTGAATTATATATATTATTATTTGAGGATTTTAAATATTATATTAGAGGACATTTAATTCTATTTATTTTTAAATATCCGATTTTTGGAATTTATAAAAAAAATTTTAACTTCAAAAATAAACTTTAAAAAAATTTTTGTTTAAAACCAACGTGATAACTCGGAATAATTAATGATGCAGTTCGATTCCTAGGACCCGAATTAGGGGAAAACCGTTCAAGTAGGTCATGTCTTTTTTTTTTTTTAAATAAATATCACAGTGTTATTAAGTAGTTGACTTTTCGGTCGATGCCAACCGCGAACTGCTGCCTCTCAGCTATAGTCCACATATAAGTGACGGGAACTGCACGTTAAGCATCATGTTTACGGGAAGATACCTAAACTCTTGGTGTCACAGAAATCTCATTCGTTTGTTTTTAAACCTTTCGCGTGTTGGAAAGAGATATGCCAATAAGATATGTATATATTGAGCAGCAAATCACCCACATTTTGGAAAAGGTTCGGTTCGGGGGTTCGAGGTATCTTTATTTTCGATACGCGCACTGGATACTGGAGTCCCTGAATCCCTGATTTTGGTATAATACCTCGTTTCACTTGGACGAAAAAGCAAAGTTTTTTTTTTAAGATGTTTTTTAAGTTTTGATTCGAATTTGCTACTTTTGTAGATATTTTGGAATTTGGTTACTAAGAAATGATGATGATTTTTGGGATAACCATCTCATTCAAAACCAGAGGTCGCAAAAAAACAAATCTTATCCGTATTTTTGAAAAAAAGCCTATTTTCGGGATTGGAAAGCCCGTATTTATCGTATTTGTTTTAAGCAAATCAGAATCGTCCTATTTTTGATATCGGTTGGGATATCTTTTATAGCTGTACTTATGAAATTGTGTAAAAAGGGTATCATAAAGTTGTGTATCAGGACAGAAACAACATGTTCAAAATGCTGGTACAAATGATACCTGGAACAGGTTTTAAGTCCTTTCCAAAGTATACAAATAATGACCGATGAATATAATGCATACTTTGTATTACATCATTTATACACACAAAATTTATCATGATAAATTCCCTTCAAAGTATGCTATGTCCATGAATAGGAATAACTATGGAACATTTTTCTTGTATATTGCCTTAACACTAATTTATTTTGTATAACTATAACCGCTTCGACAATATGAACGAATGCACAGTGTTAACTAAGTATGACGTTACCATAACCGACTCGTTCAAATAGAGATCAAATAAAGATTGCATACTTTTATGGGCATTTATCATGGAAATTTCCGTTGAATTACAGAATATTGTCAGGAAGGTTATCTTAGTATTTTTCAAGCTCTTTAAAGCGACGATCAATGTTCAAATGTTAACTTTTTACGGCAAAATATTTAAAACATTACGGACAAACCTATTCTTCATAATATGCGATCATTGCAACGCCTTATCTAAACATATTCTTTGAATTTTGACCACCAACTTAATACTTTATCAGAATTTTTATGATAATGATATTTTTAAAATTTTTTGAAAAATTTTACCGAAAATAAGGGGTTCGGTTTTGGTTCAGTTTGTTTAGAGTTTTAGTTTTTTGATTATTGATATTTTTTACATTATTTCACATTATATAAGTTTAATTTTACTTTTTATCAGAAAAGTAACTCGTATTTCAAATTTTAAAGACTGTTTTAGACTCCTTTTTTTTAATTCCGAAAAATTGTAAGTTCGTTCTCTTTACCATTTTTTGTCAATAAATTACCCAAATTTGCAGCAAAAAAGCTGAACTAATAATTTAGTTACTCAAATAAATTGATCTGCTATAATTAAGTTTTGTTTTTTCTTTTCAGTTACCACATCACACTGGACAATTTAATTTTTGTTATTTTTTTCTGTTTAGCTCAATTACAAAATCAACGATGATTAAGTACAAATACTCGTACACAAACATTTCAATCAATTGGCACAGTGTTTATATTGATATCTTTCCAGATATGGAGACAAAAACCGTTTTTCAATTAACACAACTGACCGGACCGAGTATTTAATTTAAAGAATTTCATTTACTTTTGTTTACTTTATGCCCCGGAGTTGACAAACCACAACGTGCCGAAGATCGAAGATCGTGCCTCGAATGAATGACAAATTTTCTATTGAATAATGCGAATGCGTAGCGAGCGAACGATCGACTGGCGACCGACAAAAAGCTAAAGCGGCTGCCGCGGCTGTCCCCTGCGATCAATTGCACTGCACTTTGAGTTTCGTATTGTTGGAGGTTGGCAATGCTCGTTCTCTCACTCACTCACTCTCTCTAAATCTCTATGTCTCTTGGGGGAGCAGGCGCCGCTTGAGAGCGACTCTCTAGTGGGGAAACAGCTGTTTAGGCTATTTTGCTCTTTTGCTCTTTGGACACTTGTGGCTGTGTGTATAAAAGCCAATTAGCCATGCTTGTTGCCAGCTTTTGCTTTTTTTGTTTATTTATGTTTGTTTGTTTGGGGAGTCAGCTGAACGTTGGTTGTTGAGTTGAGACAGCATTTTGTGTGAGAGGGAGAGTCATTTATGTATTATTAAGTGCCGGGTTGACTCAGCGATTTTGCATGATATTAGAACATATGAGATGATTGGATGGGGAAAAAATAAAAGTTGGGTATTCCTAGGAATGAACAGAAGTGTATGAAAAAAATAAAACTATGAGATACTCGCATCGATACTTTACTTATATTGATCTAAAATTTCGATTATTTAAAAAAAAAATTTTAAAAAAATATCTTTGTTTCATAATTAAATAAAAAATTATAAAATTAACTTCAATGCTTAAAAATCGTAAAAAATATTAATTTAATAGAAAAAATTAAAGAATTACACTTTTTAATCAAGTTCTGATTCTGGGGTACCCAAACAAATTATACTATATTTTCAATAATATTTATCAATATCAATTTATACATATTAGGCAGCAAAGATGATTAATTTGGTGAACTTGTTTGGACACTTCTCACAAGAGTATGCGCTAAAGAAAATTGATTGCCTTCTTTAAGTTTGGATACAAAAGAATTAGACTTAAGTAGATAACACTAACAACACAAACATTTTCTGTTTTGAAAATATTTTTTTAAGAATTTTTGTAATCTTCACAAAATTAGAAAGTTTTTTGAGTACTTAACCTCAAGCCTCTATAACTTCCAAACAACTTAACTGATTTTAAAAGTGTTTATACAAAATCACAGCAAATAAATAAGCCTGCACAAAATTTAACACTTGTAATGCAATTTAATTTTTTAGAAATAACGTGAGTTTTTGAAAGTAAAAATATCAGAAAAAGGAAAACAAATTTTAAGACAAATAACTTGAAAATGGTTATCTCTAGATTTATTTCCTACTGCGAAATATTTGAATCTACCGGCAAACCATCTAAAAATCAAAAAATTTTTTTCTGAGAAAAATAGTTTTAATTTAATTAAAAAAATCTATGAAAAAAATCGGTTTCGTCCATAAGCCAAATAAATACCATAAATGGTTGATTCTGAAATAGTTCGAATGCTACATCAACATAGCACTAGGCCTGTGTATTTGTATGATGTATAAATAAATAGAAGTTTAAGGGGGTCTTCTAAATTTGAACAGGGGTTTTTAACGTGTTTTTATAAAAAATTCTGGAGTGAAAACTTTAAGTGCTTTTTCAATTCAGTTTTTATGTTTAATGTAATTTATAATTTTTATATAAAAATATTCAAACATTATTTGAGATTCGAGCGCTGTTTAAGAAGTTATCGGCCTGCCAATAAAGGTCTCAAAAAAAGGTGTTAAGGTGAAAGCCAAGATTTTGGGGCTCCAGGTAATCGTAAATAAAAACAGTAAATGAGGTAATGATCAGAATTGATATAATTCTGGCTCAATCATGAAAATAAAATTTAGATTTATGACGTTGTTTTTGAAGTTTAGTGTACAAAAATTATTCAAAAACTGTTTTTCCTCCCAATTGAGGTACGGGGCTGATTTACATCAATTATGCCTCGATTGCAACATTGTTGATCAAAATTGGTTCAGTAGAACTGCCGCAATCATGGCAAACAGGTCAAAAAACTTGGTTTCAAGAAAACGCTTTAAAAGTTTTGAGCAACGCAAAAAATACGCACTTTAGCAAGAACATTGCTCCACTATAAAGGCTATATCTGCTAAACTATTTCGAAATTTTTAAAAATGGTTTGAAGGGGATAAAAGGGGAATGTCCAAGCAATAATAATAATGCAAAACCAAAAAATCGAAAATAAAAATTTTAAAAGGTAGAAGACCCCCTTAATAAATTTGAGCTTCGTTACTTCAGTAAATTCTTTAAATTCTAAATGGATTGAAAATTAATTTCTTGAATATTGAAAAATTTAACTGTTGATATTGGAATATTGAAAAACTTAAAAAAAACCCCTGATTTTCATCTAAGAGGTATGTTTGCTTGACATTTGCCGGAACAAAAAGTGCCTTGACTTTTGGATGCAAATTTTGATGACCGCCGAGGTCCATTTAACATTCTGTGGGCAGTTGGCAAGCATTATGGCCGCATTTGGAGAACGGATAATTCACACGTGATCCATGAAACACCATTGCATGACCAAAAGTGATGTGACTTCTCTGGACTTCTTTGAAAGGCCAGACCAGATCAAGGCAAACACTTGTGCCTATTTAGGAACGCACGAGATATTTAAAAATGTAAGAGAAAACGCTGCAAAATGTTAAAATTTTGTTTTGAGCTAAAACTCTTGACCCATGAAGGTGGCCACTTGATTGATGTTGTATCTAGAAACTAGTACAAATAAATCGTAAAGGACCAAATTAAATAAAAATAACTCACCCGTACCAAAACCGACTCTCGTCCCTTTATACTTCCACGGATTAACCGAAATCAGATGGCAGTTATCAATTACAAATTCAGGCAATTATCAATATTCTCTATTTCCAAATAATTATATCAAAATTCATTAAAATCGGTAATTTGAAACTTTAGAGAATAATTTCTTACTCGAAGTATTAAACTGATATTTTAAGCGGTTTCAAATTGATATTTTTACATATCATATAAAGCTAACACATCATCAAATACTAAATTGAAATCAACTGATATATACCAATTTGAAACGCTGTAGTAGTTATTTTAAATATTAGGCAATGCCTATGGAATCGATATTATTGATTTCTTTTATTTGGTTATGCACGGCATTCTTACGATTGATTTCGCAAAGCAGCGCCATGTAGGAAAATTCCTTAACTTTAGATTTCAAAAGGGAAACTGAAATAGTTAAAAGAAAATTCTGTAGGCCTTGATCTATGGTACATCATATTATAGGAACTGTAGGGCGTTGCTCTAATTTTTAAGCCATATGTAGAACAGACTTTTATTGAAGCTTCTCCAGCACATTTGAAATTTGGTATTTGGAAGTACATATACTTTGGCAAAAGAAGGATTCAAGGTGATATTTATCATGACTATTGATTTGATCTATGTATATCATAACTTTCTCAATTGCAACTCCTGCTTGCTACTTAGCGTTCTTTGACTAATACCCGTTTCATTTGTTGATCTACAATAACACACTAATAAAATACGTGTATCTAGTAAATTAGAATAATAATCCAATCACTCAACAATTTGCCATCTTGCAAAAATATTATATCTAGCTGAACGCATTCTCATTAGCCGCTCCAAGCGCAAGCTTTACACTTAACCATACTTACATACATATGTGGTATGTTCAATGAACATTGCACATACATATATATACATTTTTTAACACATTTAATGCCAAGTTATACTTGACGTCTCGACAACTTAAAAAGGTTTTTCTCAAGTCTTGCCCAATTAACATCATAGCTAGAAAATGTTGAGCTCACTGAATGAACTCACACAGCATCCATGGAATGAGTGTACTTGTGTACTTGGGGGGGTATCTAAACAAATGATCACGTCAGGCGTTAAACGAGCAGTGCGAAAATCAATTGAAGCGCAAGACTTGAAAAAGCATAGGAAAGCGCTTTGTTTGCGACCCGCATAAGAATTTCGTTTGCTCAAATTGAATTGAAAATGTGTGTTAATGCATTTTTCAAGCTCTATGGCGGCCATTCATGAGGGGTATTCCCTGTCGACGCCTGACAATTCGCAAATTAATAAACACATTAATGCTAAAAGGAAAATGGGAAATTGTGCACGCATCTCATTAATTTCAGTTGATTGTGCATTCAACGGCCGGAAAGACAAGGAAAATGATTCTAGTAAAATAATTCAAGCAGCCCAGCGCCAAAAGGGCAAAAAGAGGAACGACTAACGACGACAACGATGCCAAAGCTAAAAGTATTTAGAATTTCTGGCATTTTGTCAAGTGTCGCCGAAACATTTCGCACAACACGCACCAGAAAACGAGTGAGAGAGAGACGGAGGGCGAGTAGGTGGGTGGGTTGGCAAGGGGGGGTTGGTAATACCATGTACATATAAAGTGAGGCAAGTTTTGCACTTGTTGCATTTGTGAATTTAGTGTGTGGCATTTGAAATTGTTTGGCATTTGTTTTTCAATGGATACTCTAAAATTTTGGGGTATGGAGGTTTTATCAGGGAGGTTTTTTTTTTTTTTTTATAAGACTAGCATAGTACCCGGTGCGCTTCTCTTCGCCACCATCAGTATAGCCGCCAAAATAATGAAAAAAAACGTTGGCAATGATACCACCCCCGCCCCCATTTTCCGACCATCAGAAATGAGAAAATTATTTTCCACCTACTTGGCCCGTTAAGCGTACAAACGCTAAAACCACCCCCGTCACCCATTATCCGACCTTGAGGGTGAGTAAGCGCAAAGCTAAAAACTTTATCCTATTTAATTGGCCCATAGAGCTTTCAAACTAAATTAAATACATATCGGCTAAAAACCCACCCCCCACCCATAATCCGACCTTTGCAGTGAACTTCCCGAAATAAAAAAAACACGTGTTTCCATTTATTCTGACCCTAGATCTTACAAAACGAATTTTATTCAGATCGGCTCACAAATAGCCATTGTCACTGAGCCGAAATACGCCCACCATTATTCTTGCCTGTTGGCGGAAATTCTACCACCGAGAAATCAAATGTCTAATTATTTTCTATAATGTGTTCACAAACCGATTTTGAAGCCAATCGGATTAAAAATAGGTTTTACCATATAGAATTTTCCGATTTTCGTGCGGATTTTCCAACATTGGAAAATCTCAAGTTAATTATTGATATCCTTAAAACGATTTGAAGTCAATCGATGAAAAGTGTTTTCATAATTTTCCGGCCATTTCTGTGGGTGGATTTCCACAACAAAAAATCATATTACATATAAAAGATAAGAAATAGGAGAATTCGACTTTTCGGGCGCATTTTCCAACATCGGAAAATCTTATGTCTAATTATTTTGCTTACCATCCCACAAACCGAGTTTGAAGTCAATCGGATGAAAAATAGTTTTTTCCATGTAGAATTTTCCGGCCATTTTCCTTGTGGGTGGATTTTCCACAATCGAAAAATCACATGTCTAATTATTTTGCATACTATCCTTACAAACCGAATTTGAAGCCAATCGGATGAAAAACAGTTTTTTCCATATGGAATTTTCCGGGAATTTCCCGACTTTTCGGGCGGATTTTCCAACATCGGAAAATCTCATGTCTAATTATTTTGCTTACTATCCTTACAAACCGAGTTTTAAGTCAATCGGATCAAAAATAGTTTTTCATATAGAATTTTCCGGGTATTTTCTTTGTGGGCGGATTTTCCAACATTTGAAAATCTCATGTCCAATTACTTAGCATACTATCCTTACAAACCGAGTTTGAAGCCAATCGGATGAAAAATAGTTATTTCCTTATGGAATTTTCCGGGAATTTCCCGACTTTTCGGGCGGATTTTTCATCATCGGAAAATCTCAAGTCTAATTATTCTGCTTACCATCCTCACAAACCGAGTTTGAAGTCAATCGGATGAAAAATAGTTTTTTCCATGAAGAATTTTCCGGCCATTTTCGTTGTGGGCGGATTTTTCGAAATCTGGGAAATAGGTGTCCAATTATTTTGCTTACTTTACTTACAAACCAAATTTCAAGTCAATCGGATGAAAAACAAAATTTTCCCCATAGTAGCTTTTCCGGGAGTTTTCCACCCCTTAGGGGTGGAATTTTCCAAAACCCCGCCTTAGTGCCCACTTTCAACTCATAAGGAAACTTCTGTGAAAATTTCAGCTTTCTATCTCTTACCGTTCAGGCTCTACGTTGATTGCCAATCAGTGAATCAGTCAGTCAGTCAGGACAAACTCTTTTATATATAGAGAAGATATTTTTTACATATTTATTATATATTATATATATATCTATTTAGATATGCAGATATTTTATTTAGATATTCTACCTTTTATTTTTAAAGAGTTTACAAAATCCTTATGAAACGTAATAACTAAAAAATTTAAATGAGTATCAGGTATTTCAAAGTCGGAGAGGAGGCGCTAGAATAAATTTTTGAATCCTTTGTTTTTTTTTTTTAAATAAGAAAGAAATTTAAAAATTCCTAAAAAGAAGTGTATCCAAAATTCCATTTACAATTAATTTTGTAAATGCATGACAATTTATTTTTTTTCTTTTGCTCTTTTGATCACCTTGTTCTGTGCGTTTACTTCAACTTGTTGCAATTAATTTCTTGGCAACCTGAGATCAAGGGACCAGCCCAGCATTAGACAATAAACTTTGTCAACATTTTACGCAATTAATGTGAGGGGGCCAGTCAGGCCTCATTGCCTGTTGGGCACTTTAACACACAGTTGACCACTCATTTTCATTTCATTTTAGATTAATATTTTGTTGTTGACTTAAACACCCACATAAGCAGGAAAGAGAGAGAGAGAGAGGGAAGAGAGAGTGCCACACGGTCCAATGGGCAATGCACGACTGACTGCCAATTTTTTCTTAATTTACCATAAAATTTCTATGTTACGTATTTTTAATTTTGTGATTTATTTTTGTCACACGTTCAACATGAATTTTTCGGAAAACAAAATTGAAGCCAAAATGCTTATTAGATAAGTTTAAGTGCTTGGGGGATGGAGGGGAGAAAAATTTAGAAAAATTGATTGCTGGATAGCAAAGGCAATTATGTATGCCCCTTAGATACAAAGGACATAACAGGAACAGACGTGAGCAATGGCCCTCTAACATTTCCTTTGCATCGAAGAAATGTTGAAAAAAAAAAACTAACAAGAAATTCCAATGTCCACAACAAACGGAAACGGAAACAAAATGGAGAAAGAAAATGTGCAGCAGGACGTGTGTTGACAGAGGCCAGGGTCAAGTTGTGTGGGTTGAAGGTAAAAGCCTGAATAACGATTTTACTATTAGAATTCCAGGGCCATCAACTGTTCAACTATTTTTTTTTATGATAAACAGATTTACGATCTTTTTTTTTAATCGATTTTATTTAATTTATTAGTCAGTTTTCCCTTACCTCTCTTGTGTCTGATTGAACATTATTCATTTTCATTGCCACTTTCTTTTTTTTTGTCTGTTAATCAAATACCATACTCCCTCCCCTCCCCTCCCTCTTATTCCTGCTCCTGTACAAAGTTTGTGATTAAGCCCAAAAGGCTTATATATACAAGGGGAGACGCTTTGGAAGCAATCAAGCAGTAGAGACAAAGAAACAACAAAATGCCCTCAAACTATGTCTAGAAAGGAAACTTACCATTTCGGTTTTCACTGTCCGCTGGTTTCATTTGTATGGGATGATGCATCTGTCAAAGGGAAGAGAAACAAAACGAAAAAAGAGTTAGATAATGAAATACCAAAATGTATGGATAAAGTTCTAGTCTACAGAGCTTTATAAGGAAATTGATTTAACTTTTTTTAATTTTCTTGAAATTAATTTTACTTAGATGTTTCAATGGCCAGGAAAAGGGTTTTTAATATACGATATAAGTTTGATTGTTCAATGTGATGAGCTGGTTGAATATTAAAGGTAACTGGAAGGCTTGGGATCACATGAAATGCCATAATTCTCATTCCACCAAAAAACTTAGCTTTAAATTGAAAACTGGCTAAAAGTAACTGAAATGGAATGCAGGTATGCTCACACCAATTAAGTAAGCTTTCATAGAAAAGCCATTCAATCATTAAAAAAATACCCATCACAGTTCTGGTTTTAACAAGAAGGAATAAATTTCGCATTTTACTTAAAATTTGATGTATGCTCCATTCTTGGGTGTGCTTTAACTAGATTTGAATAATTTTTTAATGTATAAACAAAATATTTCTGAAGAAATTAATTTTTCTTCTGGACAAACTTAATCTACATTTTGCAAGTGTATAAAAATCCTTGAATCATCATTGCTTTCGTACGTGGCCTTTGATTTTGTTCCACTTTTAATTGATTAAAAAAAATTGACCTAATATTCAAAAACCGCACAGCCCAAACCACAATAGAAAGGAAGCTGAAGTTTTCACAGTAGTTTTATATTATGCTGATAAAATTCTTTCAGTAAATGTGAAATATGCTGAAAACTGTTGAATGAAACTATTTTATTTATCATCCGATCAGAATCAAACTAATTTTCAATGATCTATATAAAAATTTAACGATGACTAAACTAGGAATGCCGGAAATAGTATCGATATAACGAATATCGATATTTTGGTCGTAAACGCGATATATCAATATCGGATATTTTACTAACGCGATATATCGTATATCGAATATTTTTTTTGGGATATTTTCGGCGATAATTTTAAGTTCTGAATGGAAGAGAAAGAATTGAAAGCGCTTTCGGATTTGGCATTGGCTAATGTTATTTCACCAAGCAGCTCGGTGCCATCGGAGCGCTTGGCGTTGACAATAAAAAGTGTGGTTTCCGACAACCGCCGAATAACCGATGAGCACAAAACTCAACGCTTCTTCCTTAAATCTCAGTCTAACGATTAACGATTTGTAAAATAAAGTTTTTACGTTTCTTGAATTTAACTACTTATGTTTCTTTTTATGGTTTCTTCGTTTTATACAACTAGAAAATTGACGTTAAATTGTGGCTACAAAATTGTTCTGTTTGCATTTTATCGAACTCAAAATGTCCACAAATCCAGCTCAATTTCGCTTAACCAGCATTTAACTCATTTTTCAAAGCTACAAATACAAAAATATTAAATAACATTACTTTCAAATTTTGACAAAAAATCATTCATCAATGTCGGAAAAGCTTTAAAAATAAGCTTGTAACTGATCGGATGAAAAACAAGTAGAGAAGTTGTCTTCCTATACGATTGGGTCGTTTTTGGGTCTAAAGCTATTTGTAAAACACTTTGGATGTTTTCATTATTTCAAACCAGTCTGGCAGTAAAATATGAAAATGTTAAATTCATAAAGAACTGAATAAGTTTGTTCGTCCAAAATACTTGATTTCAAAAACGAAAACATATTATTTTGGACTTCATTTTATCATTAAATATCAAATTGATTTGATATAAAAAACTATCATAATGTTGTGAAATAAGGTAACATTCATAATTCCACATGTAAATTTTATCCTAAAACATATCAATTTAATAAGTATCATATCGGCTTTTTATTGATATGAAAAAAAATAATATTGAGTCCCAGATCAAATCAATTTTTTTTTTTTTTTTAATATAAAATATGCAAACTGGACTGGGGTATGGAAAATGCGTTTCAGCGGTAGACAGGTAGTTTGTGAACAGTGTGAGAAAAGGCTCATAAAATTGATTTTTTTGGCATGACAATGCTCGGCATCATTTTGCTAGGGTCATCTAAAACCAATTGGAAACCCCGAACTAGGAGTCACCCCACCCGCTATATTTACCAGACATTGCTTCTTCCGACTACAACTTGTTCCGGCCAAAAACTTTTAGCCTTCTTTCAAAGAAACCAAAAATTGGGTCTATTCTTTGAACGCCCGAAGGGACGTGAATTTTTACAATGAAAAGTCATAGCTATAAAAATTTCTAAAAAATAAAGCCTTGATGTTGTAAAAAAGTCCTTCAAAACTTACTTGCAAACCCAATAGTTCTTCGTTCTCGATTTTCTTTTTAGCAAAAATGCCAATTAGTAAAAATCTCTCCTTTTTGTTCATGTCAAGATTTCATTACATTAATTTTGGTATCAAATGCAACAAGTTCAAAGGCAAAGCACTCGAACAAATGTTTTTCAAACTAATGAAATGATGGAGAGAGACAAAAGAGTAGAAAAGGGAAGTGAAAAAATTGGAGCCGAACCATTTCATTAACGTGGCCATTAGCACTTCAAATTCAACAAAAAAAGAAAAAGAAATGCCATTCAATGCACTTGCATTTTGAACAATTTTAATTTATTTTACATTCATTGAGCAAACTGATAAGGTCCTTGCCGCTGCTGCTATTGCCGTCTGCCTTTTTCAATGGGTTGTGCCATTACTTTGATTTCAATTAACTTTTCATTCAAAGCAGATGGACAGCCCGAGCAGCGGAAATGATAATAACAATAATAATACTTACAACGATATTAGAAATTGAAGCAAATGGCAAAAAAAGGGCAATAAATGATTGGGTGAAGGAGAACTGAAATTGAAATGAGGTCCAGGCCTGTCTGTCGGTCTGTCCGTCCCTGGACAAAGTCAAAAGGTTTTTGCACAAATTACGAGAAAATGTCAACGCCATTGCTGCAATCACCCTCCCCACCTCCTCATACTCATAGTAGCGCCATTTTGCTGCTCCATTATTCAAAATTGACAGCTGAATGAGTAAAGTGGCCTGTCCTGCTTCTCTACTCTTATTGCTCTTTTCTGGCATTTCATTTAACTGTCTGTCTATTTGCTTAGCCCCTCCCCCCGTATAGGGAAGGGATCTGCCTACTATTCTGCATACTCGCACATATATAGCGAATCCTTTTAGTATTCAAATCTCCTACCCTTTTCACTTTAATGACACTGAGGCCATAATACGATTTGGTTTTAGTTTGTTATTTTTTTACGGTTAAAAGAGTTTTCCTCTTTTTTTCCAGGTGTCTGATTGGTACTAGAAATTTGTCAATTAGCTGTCAAAATATTGTGGTTAGAAATCAAGGTAGGAAATTCGTTACACAGTGAAAAAAAAACCATTACATTTGTGATCATATTCTCATAAATAATTCCTATATAATATAAACTGACTCTGACAACTGACTCTGACAATCGATATTTTTAGTTGACCCAAATGATCCGTCAATAACTTAAATTATTCCTAGACCTATTATTTTACGATTTACGATATTCAGATTTGTCCGCAATATCGTAAATTTGTAAATAAAAGGCCAGACAGTTAAGCAGACATATGCCCTATATAAGCTCTCTTTGATTTTTATTTTTGTTATAATCATAATTCTGTGTATCAAGTCACTTACGATATTCAGAGTTGGCCTCTTTATCGTAAATATGTAAATTATGTAGAACAGGAATGAGTGTTAAGCGGTACATTGTCCATAAAAATTCTAATTGAGTTGTCAGCGATTTATATATTTCTAATAATTTTAATTTACCTTTATATATTTTAAGTTTGGCACAATAATATAAATCTGTAAATTTTTACCATATTTAAAGTATGGCTTAATAATGTAAATTTGTAAATTAGGAATGAATGAGCTGACTGTTAATCAAGAATATGCCGAATATAAGGCCCCTTCAACTTTTATTTAAAATTTATACAAATTATAATTTTTTTCGATCTCCTCACATACGATATTCAACTTTTGGCTTACTATTTTAAATCTGTGAGTTATGGACAAAAGGAATGAGTGTTCAGCGGAAGTATGTCTACTAAAAGCTCAATTCTGTCATCAACGACTAAATTTTGTTCTAAGAGTTTAAATTTACGATATATAAGGTATAAATCAAGAATAAAAATCTGTAAATGATGGAAATAAGGAATGAGTGTTAAGAAAAAGTAAGTCCATTTGAAGCCCAAGTCAGTTCTCAACAATTTATATTTTTCAACAATTCATATTTTTGCGTCCAAGCCATTTACGATATTTAAAGTATGGCCCAATAAAGTAAATTTGTAAATTGGTAATGAAAAGGCTAAATTTTAATCAAGAATGTGCCCAACATAAGGCCCCTTCAACTTTGATTTGTGTAAAAATAATAATTTTTTCGTCCTAGTCACTTACGATATTCAAATTTGGCCTCACTATTGTAAATCTGTAAATTATGGACAATAGAGTTGAATGTTCAGCGGAAGTATGTTAACTAAAAGCCCAATTCAGACCCCAACGATTTAAATTTTTTTCTAATAATTTTAATTTACGATATTCAAAGTATGAAACAATTATATAAATATGTAAAGTAGGGAGAATAGGGATGAGTGTTAAGCAGAAATAGGTCCATTTAAAACCCAAATCAGACCTAAACGATTTATATTTTTCTAATAATCTGAATTATTTTTAAGTCCAAGCCATTTACGATTTGAAACTTTTCACATTAAAGTATACATTCAAATTAGGGATGAAAAAGTTAAGTGTTAGTTAAGATTATGCCCCTTCGACTTTTATTTTTGTATTTTTCATAATTTTTTCAGGCACCTTCAACTTTAATTTTTGTAAAAGCCATACTTTTTTTAACCTAGTCACTTACGATGTTCAAATTTGGCCTTATTATCGTAAAACTGTAAATTTTAGACAAATGGGATGAGTGTTATTTTACCAAAAATAAAATGTTTTATACTTTCAAGCCATTTACGATATTTAAACTTTTGAAAAATAATGTAAATCTTTAAATTAGGAATAAAACGGTTAAGTCCAAATCAGGAATATGACCCATATAATAATCATAATTTGTTTTCCGATCAAGTCATTTATGATATTCAGAGTTGGCCTGACTATCGTCAATCAGTAAATTATGGAGAACTGGAATGAGTGTTCAACAGAAGTATAAATGTCCATTACGTTATTATTTTTCGAATAACACTAGTTTACAAAAATAAAAAAAAATAAAGACCCATTGATGCTGTTATTTTTTTATGATGTACTTTGGAATGCTGTGCTCAAAAATTAAATTCAAAATTTTTGTATGGATACGTTTTTGAGTTAGAATTTTTTTCAGTTTTTTTGGTAGGTACCCTTACATTTTATGACATATCTCGAGATAGAAACTTTAGATGTCGTCAAGCAAGGTATTAATCTAAAGGGTATGCAATATTCAATAATCTAGTTGAAGATCGTTTTCCAATCGGTTTAGTAGATAAAATGCTACAAGCAAAAATATTTCGAAAAAATCGATTTTTTTCTCAAAAACGTGCAAATTTTGTTTTCCTCAAATCTGTAAAAAGGTTGAAACTGATAAAAATAAATTGTTTTTTCTTTTGTTCTTACGAATAGCACTTCTACGAAGAAAATAAGGCATTGGTAAAGAATATCTATGGATAAATAAAGGAGCTGTGAGCAATTGAGTAAAAGTACTAACAGCCAAATTTCATTGTTTTATGTATTTATTAGAAAATATTATTTTTTTCTTCATTTTTGGCCTTGCTCTTAATTTTTTCTGTGATTTGTCTTCTATTGGAACTCTTACATTGAGCAAAAAGCAAAGTAAAAAAAAAATTTTTTTAATGAACACGTAAAATAGTCAAATTTGACCCCTAGTTGTTTCACACAATTGCTTGCAACTTCGCTATTTATCCACAGATTTTCGTCATCAACGCCATATTTTCTTCGTAATAGGGCAGTTTGTAAGAATAAAAGAAAAAACAATTTTTTGATTTTTATTTTCAACCATTTACAGATTTTAGAAAATCAAATTTTTCACGATTTTGAGAAAAAAATCATTTTTTTCGAAATAATTTTGCTTCTTACTTTTAAACTACTAAACCGATTGGAAAATGTTCTTTGACAAGAATATGGGAATTGCATAACCTTTTAATTAATCTCGTGCTTGACTTCATCTAAAGTTTTTAACTAGAGATATGGCTTAAAAGGTATGGGTACCTACCGAAAAACTACAAAAAAAATTCTAACTCAAAAACGTATCCATACAAAATTTTTTGAAATTCATTTTTGAGTTCAGCATTCTAAAATACATCACTAAAAAATAATGGCTTCAATGGGTCTTTTTCGCTGTAAACTAGTGTAATTTATATTTACGATATAAAAAGAATGGAACAATAATGTTAATATGTAAATAGGGAGAATGAGCTTTAGGCCATTTAAAGCCCAAATCAAATCTCAACGACTTATATTTTTCTTATAATTAAAAGTTTTTGGTTGCATGCCATTTACGATATTTAAGGTATGGCACATTAATTAAGTTCTATAAATAAGGGATGATTGTACAGCAGAAATTTTTCAAAATGAGTCCAAAATCAGTTCTCCAAGACTAATATTTGGCATAAAACCAAACTTTTTTCGCAACAAAGTCATTTACGATATTCAGCTTAAGCTGGAACATTTTTTTTTTTATATTTTTATATCAATTGGGAGCCACAAATTGTTAAAAAAATATTAACTTTTAAAGCATACTTTTAGGCGGCCAATAAAAATGTCGCCTCAGATTTACTGTGTGTCGAGCCACAACAAAAAGAAACAAACTCCAGCCAAAAAAAGCCACTTAATTCATACTCACACACACACACACACCTGTCCAGTTCAAAACAAAATATTTATTGTAGACCCTCTCAGTCACACACACACACTCGCACTCGCATTTACTGGTACTATGTGAGAGTGTGAGAAAATGCCAACATTTTAACGTCTGTTTACCTATCGATTATTTCAGGTAAATTAAGTAGCTTCAGCTGACGACGATGACGAAGTCGATGTCGACATCGATGTCCTTTCTGTACAGATTTCAGCCTGCCAAATGCATTAAAGGATCAGACATGCTCTCATACACACACACACACACACCCACATGCTCGCATGCATAGCTGGACAGGCAGGCACTTACTTATACAAACAAAGCTCTACCTCTACATACATTTGTATATGTATAGTTGGGGGACATGTGTGTGGTCATTATTTTGACAATTACACACGTGGCGCCATTTGGCTTGGCTTGTGTTTCGCCTCCTCTACCTCCTCTGACCATTTCCAAATTGTGTTTGGGGGGGGTCTTTGTTTTAGTCCTGGTCGAACGTTCCTATATGGATTTTCCATTAACAATTTGAATATGTAAATGATAGACTGAGGGCACAGTGGGCACAACGCCATTTGTCATGAAATTTGATATAAAAAAAATTTGAAAAAAATTTGTTTAAAATTAAATAGGCTTCTAACTGCCTTGATCATTTAATTTACAAATTGAATGCACAAATATTTGGTACCTTGTTTTTACAATTGATATTCACAGAAGAGGTTTGTCCCATTTCGAACCAGTTTAGAAGATCTCAGATAGATCCCTGATTAGTGACAAATTTGTTGGAATTTTTTTGAAGGCATACTTATCTCGTCATAATCAAAATAAAATTTTATAAATAACCCCAAAGGTATGCCAAATAATTTGTGAAAAAATTTACTTAAAGCTAAACAGTGATAAAGTGTCTGTCTGATGAATACTTACAATATTTGGCATACTTTTGTGATCGTATAAAAAACCAAAATCAATTTAAATTGTAACAAAAAAATTTTTTTTTAATTATTCAAATTTAATTGCTTTACATTTTACAGCCACCCTTCAACCACTGTGCTTGGTTATACCATTTGGACACAAAGTTAGGAACTTCCTTCTCTAGCTCTGGACTGTGTGTTTTGCTTGTGCGTGGAATGCTTCATTTAATACGTTAACAATGAGATTGTCCTCAATAATTGAATCCACTAATTGACTGATGATTACATTTTGTGTTGGCCATACACCAATAGTGGTGGGGAGACGCGACCCCGGCTGCTTCCTTCTCTGCCATGCATATACATATAAACACAAACATATACATATATAGAGAAAACTGTGTCATCGATCGATCGGCGCAAGCAGTTGACTTTCTCAAGCTGTATTATTCAAAGGGTCACAGTTAACAATAAGGTGAGAGCGCTACAAGAATATATACTCGCATACAAAACACACACACACACACATACAAACATACACGCATACATACATACATACAGAACAAGAAACGGGCAAAACTCAAAGCTACATAAATATATATATAAAATAAGGCTCTGCTAGGGACTTACCCCATCCAAAGTTTTGATATTGTGCAGCACATCCTGAGCGCGCAAAGCCGCCTTCCTTGTATAGTAGGTGACAAAACAGCACCCTGTAAACGAAAATGAAAATACAAATCGAATACAAAACTCGCAACGAGACAAAGGCACAAAAACGTAAACAAACATATTTCATAGATATTTCTATTATGGTACAACATTACGATTTGTTCTTTAGTTTTATTTTTTTCGACTTTTTTCATGCACTTGGGACAATATTTTTAAAGTTATATGCCATGCTAGATATAGGTATTTTTTTGGGACAAGATACGAGCGTTTCATGCAGGCCAGGCAAATTAAAATGAATTATGAACAAATTTTTTTTATGGATGGTATATATCTAGGCAGTATTTCTATATACTGAGTATCTCTACGGACACAACAATGATGGAACTTGCAGGTTAATTTTATTTGAATTTTTTTTGTAAACTGATTATTATATTTATTTTTAGAGGCTCGCAAGCTCGAAAGCGACGATAAACATTTTCTCTAACAGTCAAGTCAACAAAAGAGCCATTCGACTCGATATAATTAAAACGATTTCCGCCCATTTCTCCAAAAATTGGTAGAGCAATCCAGCATACGCCTTATTTAGGTTACAGGCACATGGATGTCAAGGGCAATAACAACCTATTTCACGATAAGGAAACTGTCGGTATGCCCATGTCAACGTGCAGGCTAATTACACGAGACGACTAACTTAAACTACGATTAACTTAAAAAGCTTCAAAATAAACAAAAAACATAAAGTTAATGCATCCGTAGCAATTTTTCTCATTATGACTTCCTGGATCTGTCCATTTAATTGGTGTGCCAAATGGCATTTTCTCTTGTTTTTTCTTCATCCATTTGAAAATGTAGCAATAGCAATGTCTGCATACCGTATCTGGCGTCCACCATTTATTAAACAAATTTGGTTGATCTGAATAGTACAGCAGGTACGCTTTTCTAAACTCAGGAGTTAATTTGTTTTTTTACATAAAAACCACAAACGTAACAAAACAAATCAAGTTTCAAACACTTTTCCATTTTAATTAATATCTTTTTTGCTTTAAATACTTTAAACACAAAAATGAGCTCCTATTAGTTTGGTCTTTCAGAATAGTTGAAGAAAAGAATAATTGCAAAACGGAATCAATAAAACGCAACTATTTACAGTTAAAATATACCGTAATTATCATGGGCGTACACAGCTTTCCATTAAGGAGTCGCTAAAATCTCTCAGATAATTGCGACAATATGATCCCAATGACAAATGTGAAAGCTTTTGACAATATGATGGGGGGATAGAGGAGGAGGTAAATTAGTAGAGTGGCAAAAGCTCACCCCTCATGGCTACGCCCTTTCTTATTATGATGCATCTAACAACAGCCACAAGGTCGATCGTGTTTACACATCGCTTTGTTCGTGTTAATAATTTTTATGTGACCATGTTTACACGTTGTATTATTGGCAAAGCTCAATATTGGTTAAAATTATTATAATTTTAGTTTAAAATTGATTTATTGAATAAATGCGTACTTTTTACTTTAAGACCCAACAACTACCAAAAAGTTCAATTTGTACAGGTTTAAAAAAATATTGTACGTATTTGTGGGGTCAAAAACTATGTGAAGGCGTTGTCGAATCATGTTGGCTTGTTTTAATGATTTGTTTATTTAAGTCCAAGCTACAAATTTGTAGTGAGCTATTTAGTCAAATTCGTAACGGTTGTCAAGATAAAGATGAAAAACTTTAAAAAAATTGAAAATTGGGGAAGTTTTGGTAATTTTGAGTATAAAGATGTAATTTTTTGATTTGATACTTAAGAATGTTTTGTAGGTCTAACAAAGAGCTACAACATTGTTGAAGACTGTTAAGCGAAATTGCAAATAGTTTCCGAGATATGGAGTTGTTAAGCCATATCATATGCTGAAAACTTAAAGTACACTTAAAAAAAAAACGGCAGCTAACCAGGCCAAACCCAGCCAGGGTTTTCATACTACCATCATACCCTTTCAGATTTTTTTGGTCCCGATGTGATCACATTTCAGGTATAGGACAAGATCTGTGGAAAATTAAATGAGAGCATGATAGTGCACTAGCTATTAATTGTATGAACCGCCTAATGAATTGCTGACCCACCTAAAGATAAGTGAAATAGGTTTAGTTAATGAATCAATTATTTTGCGATTCATTCATTAATCTTTCACATCCTTATTAAAAAAAGGATGATTTCTAAGACATTATTTCCTTCCTTTCATTTAATTCATCAAGATTTAAGATTGAACTTAGTTTTCAGATTATTTATAAATCATTTTGGAGAAATTATATTTGATTTAAATCATTGAATTATTTTTAAATGATTTAAGTCTGATTGCTCCCAAATGATTAACAAATCATCGTAAAGCAATCTTCACCAATTGTATTTTGATTTTAATCTTAATGAATCAGTAAAGATGCAAATTAATCAGCAAGAATTAAAATCAAAAAAAGGTAAAATGGTTTTTATGGTGTTTTTTTCTGTCTCTTCACCTACTATAATAAAATTTTATTTGAAAATATGCAAAATCCCAAAAAGTTAATGCGGAAAATGGAAGACATAATCCTTTTTATAAAACTTGAAAGAGTCTAATTTTTAGTAGTGTTTAAAAAATATTTATGGAAGCATCAAATACTTTTCCCTTCAGCTTTCTATCAAACATTAACCCATTATCTTGGCAAGTATCCACACCTGTCCAGCTCAACTGGCATATGTTCCCCAACATTAAGCACAAATTATAAGCCCCTCCATTCCCTTCTTTGTAATATTTAATCTGCTTATAGTGATCATACCCAAGACAGCCATAGGCAATATATGCATAATACAATTTACCTTTCGTTATTTTTTTTTTTCATAAAAGTTTGCAAGCAAATGCTTAAATTATTCTAATACAGCCCCCAAAAATTAAGCATGTGTGGGTGAGTGCGGCAAGTTTTTCCCTGATTATACACGCACAATTATGGCCAATTACCAAAAAGTTTACCCTCGTCCCGAGAGAGAGAAAAAAAGTAAAACTAAATCAACACCTGGAACCGACATGAGAGAAAGTTGCTTTAATGTTTCCACCATCAACATAATCATATTACTTGATGCTTATGGCCCACCCCCTCTCTCAAAATTGATGGGCATTATAAAATTTCATTGAATCCTTCACTCCGTCTCGCATAATCCACACATTTGTATGCATCAAGTGTTTTGGGACGGTAGACTCACCTCGGCTAATCGATGTGACCTTATCCCTGAGCACATTCAATGTGTGAACGCGTCCAAATTGCTCAAACATACGTCGCAGCTTGGTCTCATCCCAGGTTTTGGGTATTTGACCCACAAACATTTTTATATTATCCGCATCGGGTTGATCTTTAAGTAACTCAGCATTGGCAATATCCTGCGAGTCCAAATCGATTTCAATGGGTTCCACTTTTAGTTGTTCCTCTGTAGAGTTGGTGAGGGGACTTAGATTTCTGAAAAAATAGAAAAAAAAAACAAAGAACATTTTAAAACATGAAAAACTTTTCTATTGAACTTTTAATGACTCTCAAAAAAAAAAAAAAAAAAAACCAAACAACAATTCTCAGTATATCAAAAGTTGCCTAATAGCATAAAATACAAATACTAATTGTTATTAGCAAAACTAATCTAATCTAAAAAGTTGTAAACGTTTCTACTTTTGTTTCTGTGGTTGACCATTGCGAGGCCGGTGGCTGTCCATTTTGAGGTCACTTTCAGCTTGGTCAGACAAAGTTTGGCTTTGGTTTTATTTGGGTGCTCTTGATGGCGCACAAAATTGACTTTTGGTTAGATGTCAAATTGGTTGGCAACAACACAAAAAAAAGGGGGAGGAGTTGTGAGCAAGAGCAAGAACAAGCTGGAGCTAATTTGTTGGAAGGACACAATATATATATTTTGGCGCATGTGTGTTACATTTCCGTTTTGTGAGTACATTTATCTTCCTAGTTAAAGTTGGCTAAGTAAACTTAATGATAGTTTAACAAAATGAAAAAAAAAAAAAAAAAAAAAAAAATAAAATAAATAAAAAAATAAAAAAAAAAAAATATTTAGAAATCTATCCGTCAAATCAGCCAATTTTCCCACCCCCTGATTACCTCCACAATCTTTTGCGCCTCATCTAAAATGCTGCCATTTAGGAAATGACTTCCTATTTACTTCAAAATTTCTTCATTTTCCAATTTCCCCCAATTTATGAACTGTAACAATCCACCCCTGCTTCCCAGCTACTCAGATGACAACACGCCTCCCGCGAGGCATCAAAATGACAAAACGAAATTAATCTATTAGACCCCGGAACGGGGGAATATTCTAAATTGTCTAATGTCAAGGTGATAAATTTCATGCCTGCAAGTCAAAAAAATGCAAAGAAGGCTCCCGCAATCTTCTCGCGTAATCCGTCTTAGGGCAGGGCAGATATTTACGCATTTTACTTAGCCAATTTTTTGTTGCCTACTTTTTGGCATAAATTTAAAGGGAAAACCAGGAGGCAAGAGTGGAAGCGACAGGTGTCGCCCTTAGTGCTCCAAGCAATTATTTCTCGCTGACTTTGGTGGGAATCCATCAGGGACCAAAAATTGAGGCACTCCCAGAGTGTAAACCAAGCCAACTAGTTGCAGGTCTCTTGAGGCTTTCGCGGCATTAATAATTCAGTTTCATTTAAATGCGACCAGGACGAGGCTTAATGAGAAAATCGCCTGCGGTGGGAGCAAAGAGAAATCCGTCAGAGACAACTGAGTTTTGCACTTGCTCTCACCGGATTTGTGAGCTAGAGTAGCAGGTGTTTTGCCAGGCAATCATGATGATGATGATGATAATGTCGCTGCTGCTCAATGGACAGCTCAACGACTTAAATATACGAATATGAAACGAAATTAAACAGTGGTTCAAATGCTATAGAAAAGCTGGAATGTTTAAAGGGAATAATTCATAAGAAAGTCATACTGATTATATAATAAGAAGAAGAATATTCAAAAATACATGAGATGGGTACTCAATATAGAAGCCTTTCAATCGCCACCAATAAGCTCAATTGATGCCAATTAATACAACAACAAAATTCCAATTTTATATAGACAAATTTTTAAATTTTAAAATTTTTTACAACAACAAAATTCCAATTTTATTTATACAAATTTTTAAAGTTAAAGGTCTGATCTCAAATGACATGAATTGTATTTTCGGCACTATGCTTCATATAAATAAGACAGCTGCTCAAAAGCATTCTGATTTCAAAGCTCAACAAAAGTGTTTCTATTCATATGAAGCATTCCACAGTGGTCCGGCTAGTGGGGCTGAGCGGTCATAAATCAGAAACGCAACATAGAGGGCTAAGAAATTGTACTCGGGCGTTTTTGGGGTCGCTTATTACGAATTTGAAATCAAAATATCAAAATTCAAAATGGCGGCTCCAATATGGCGGTCTAAATTTGAAAAAAATTGGTTTTTTGTTAAGAAACCTGGTACTAAAGGGGTTTTGGTGACGCTTATTATGAATCTGGCCTTTAATTTACTTTATTCGTTATGGCGGATCCAACAACAAATTTTAAAATTTTAATAAATTTTGTGATGTTTATAACTATTTCTTACATCCGTAAATAGCTAGTGAATATGTTATTACATTTTTCATGATGCAGAGAGTACCACGTAGAGGATTACGTTAATTTTAAGCTCTTCATTTTTTCTTAATTTTTCAAAAATTATTTTTTTAAATTAAATTTTTTTTCCATTTAAAAAAATTGTATTTGTTAATTTTGGACATATTTTAAACCAGGGAATAATACCGGAACCGAACCCGGAACCGTTAACCGAAATAAACAGTTTCAAGCCACGTACCGGTATCAAAACCGGAACCGATATTAAACATTTTTTTAAAAACCGAAAACCGTCATAATAGGAACCGAAAATACCAGAACCTTACCGAAACGCTAATACCGGTACTGTTTCGGGTTTTTCTTATTTATTTTGATTGATTTGGATTTTTTTGATATATATATTTTAATAAAAAATCTGACTTTTCAGAAATTCGGCCAGGATCAAATTATTTTTTTAATATATAAACGATTTAGAAAAAAATTTCTTAAAAGGCGGAAAAACTTTTCTTTCGTAAATATAATCCCTCTAATTAAATTTAAGGGATTTCTTAGTCTTAGTAAAACCCTCCCTTAAATATAGAAATGTTAGACAAATGATAACATAAATATTAGAAATTAAGTTTCTTGAGTTAATCAAATTTCGCTCGCAAATTTAGAAATATTAATTCCTTTTTGAAGAAAATTTCGTTTCAATATTTAGAAAAATGTAATGTAAATAAAAGCTCGGACAGATTTTAGGTTTCCATATGTTTAAGAGCGTTAAAGCGTTAAGCTTTATAGAAAACTAGTCTTATAGTATGAGTTTACATCTATCCAAATAACAAAATATCTCTTTTTATGGCAGGAATACAGAAGATTTAGAGACCTATTATTTCGAACCATAGCACACTGGCTCCAATTGCCAAAATTTTGGCATAAATTAAAAAAAAAAATGTTGGAATATAAGAAAACAAGTTAATTGCCCTTAAAGGTGATAGAACCATGTACCAAAATAACAGTTGAGTTTTTTTTCTGCAATCATTTTATTCTGCTTTTGTTGCTGCAGCAAGTGTACTTTAAAATGATGAAATCAGATATTAATATCATGTTTAATAATTGTCTTTAAATGGGAAATTAAGCGTCAGGAATATCTTATTCTAAAGAAACAGAAAAGTTTATGCTTTTTATGTGTTGTGTCTTTGTTTTGATTTTGTGATGTTGCTGTGCTGTTTTTAAGACGAACCTAACCTAAAAGTCACGTGTTTTGTGGAGTAAAAAGTTTTAAGCTACTCCAGTATTCTCGCACCTGAAGATGCAGTTATGTTCATTGGAATGTATATAATATAGAGTAATCAACCGCTTTAGCTCATTTTTGCTCGTTTGGAAAATATTTGTTTTTGTTGCAGGCAGCTTTGAATTCAGCCACGCCGAAATGTTCCAAAAATGGATTGAAGGTGGTCGTAAATCGCAGATAATTTCTGATTGGATCTTTAAAACGATTGTTAAAAAATCTTAAACCTATGGAAAATGAACTAATTCTAATCAAAATCTGTTATTATACCGCTTATATTTAAAAGAATCTGACAAAATGCATCAAACTCATTGCAAGATTCAACCAAGAACATTATAAATAGCTTTAACCAAGGTCGTCGAGGAAGATGATTTATTAGGAAATGCCAAAGGACTCTCATTGATCTATAAAGAAGGTGGAATGCGTTTATAAAGAATACAAGCTGTAAATATTTTCATAAAGCAAAGTCAATGCACTTATTTCTTAAGTAATCAAAAAATTTTAGGCAAAAAATTTTATTAAATCTTGTAAAATTGTTTAATATGCCGTATGTTAGAAGAAAATTAAGCTATGTTATGCAGGAAAATTAATTTTAACATGAAATAGTAATGTTATATGGGCGGTTCAGGTGGGCGTGGTCGGATCGGTCCAAAATTTTTTTCGTTTCTTATATATGATATTACAATTAAATGTTCCAAGTTACAGCCCTCTAACTATATTCGTTTAATTTATGCTAAAATTTTTGCTTTTGGCGCCACTGTGCATAGTTAAGAAATATTTATCTGATTTTAGAAAGATTTTATATAAAATATTTTTAGCGAAATTGTTTGTCCAAAATAAAAACGGATAGAAATCGGAATATTTTAAAAAACGTTGTTTCATGTGGCATAGTCTTAAAATACATTTTTTTAAATTTTAATACATTCCATTTTTTTACATTAAAAAACTTATACTTGTACCGGTATCGGAACCGGAAACCGAAATTACTTGAAAACCGAAATAGAATCTTTAACCGATATTTTCATTTCGGTATGTACCGGAACCGGCACGGGAACCGATATTTATTTCGGGATTAATCCCTGCTTTCAATTATATGCAATTGATTTGAATTGGATATTGAAGAACAGATAAGTACTAGGACTATCTATTTAGTCTCTCGTTGGAAGCTGTTGGAAGGGTCAAAATATTCGATTCTAAAAAAAATTTTTTTTTGTAAAACTTAAAATGTTGGGAATTAATTGAGAATTCCCTTAATACAACAAGTCATTTTGATAAAAAATTGTTATTGACAATATAACTTACAGTCATATTGAACTGTTACATAAAAAATTTGATTGGAAATATTCTTGAAATGGACAAAATATTGTATTTTTTCATAGGCCTTATGCCAGTTTTTATTTTTAAGGTTAAAAATTTGTATGTAAATGTGTCTCAAACTTGCTAATATTTTGAGAAAATATAGTTCAAATATTCAAGAAATGATGTGCAATAGAAATTTTAAAATCCAGAATTATTGAAATATTGGACTTATGACCGGCCGCCGGACCACTGTGCATTGTGACGAAAATAATTTTTATGTCATCTGAGAAAAGGCCTTAAAGGAAAATAATGTCTTAAATAAAAATATTTGATGTAAGTAAGAAACGGTATCTTTTCTTTCAAAAATTAAAAAAGAACAATTCCCAATTTAAACCCTCGCAAAAAAGAATGAAATTGGTGCACCAAACTATTTGAATAAACTCAAACAAGTTACTTTAAAAATTCCCTAAATTTTTCTCATCCCCTCAACCACTGTGCTTTGTGACGACGCAGTCATGACGTGGTATTTAATTTATGATAGCAGTTTGTTATGCCACGCCTGTCACAACAAAAACCAACCGTTCAAAGATAGAGGCAACACAAAAAAAAAAAAAAAAAAAAAATGGAAAAAAACTTAAAGGCAATTGCTGGGACCCAGTCCAGGGTCCCAGTTCAGTCCGGGGGCACATAAAAATGACCCAACATAAATTTAATATTCTTGTTTTATTATTTAATGGCCAACGCGACATTCTTGGCCTCTTGCGGAGAGGGTGATAGCCTGTGGTTTTTCCACTTTCTTATCCTTCTGCCCCATCAACATCCTCATTATCATTAAGATAATATAAAATTATAATTACAATGAGCTGCCAAATGATCATCGGTTGTCGACTCGATGCCTTTACCGACAAATTAATAACCTTAATGCAATGCCAATTATCATTAGTCACTTAATGGCTGAAGTTGCACATTGTCACTTACTTTAATTGAATCAAGTCACCCACCCTCACCCGCTTGTCCACGCAACTGAATTGCTTTAACGATTTCTATTTCTTTTTTTTTTTTTTTTGTTCCTTTATAATTTCCGGGCAAAGGAAGTTGACAAATAGAAAATGACGCGGCCAAAGAATAACAAGTTTGAAATGTGATAGTCCTGGGAGGAGGCAAAAAAAAGGGAAATTGAAATATTTTATATGCAAAATGGAATAGATTGAATTGATTTATGGTACATTCCAAATGGGGAATAAACGAGATAGATTTACCTGTGACTGGAAGCATTCAAAGAGTTTGGATTGCTCTCTAAAATGTAAGTCGATCTTTATGATGAATTCTATGAAATAATATGTCTTAATTTTAGTACAAGAAATTGGGACTTGGCCCCAGTCAGTACACATAAATATGTAAGTCGGAGGCAAGATAAAGCCCAAGATCGTACGACAGAGCACATCATAATATTGTACCTATTGTACCTTAACCTAGCTCTATTATTTGATACAAAAAATTGATCGGAGTCGGAAAATCCATGGAAACACGAATTGGAACTTCTTATTGAAATTACCCGACTAAAATTTAGGACCAGAACTGATATCTAGATCCAAAACATAAGAACATTAGCATAAATCTCTGATAGGAAATAAAATATCGCTTCCTTACACATATTTTAAAATGATCAAAATCAAATAACTAAAAGTGTTTACAGCCAATGAAAATAATTCGTTTTTAAGGAAGCTGTCACGGACATTACTTCCAACCAAACTTCAACTTCGTGTTTTGTACAGAAATTAAGCCTAACAAATAAATTTTGATAAAACATAATTATGCTTAATTGGCGAGAAAATATTGTTTTATTTTGAATTTTATCTTGGAGAAAATGACATCAATTGAAATTTAAATATGAATCAAGGAACATATAAAATATTTATCAAATTTCAATATTTTTTTTATCTAAACCTACAACCAATTCGATGGGATAGACCAAAGACATTCTAAGCCAACAATATGCGTAATGACCATACAACTGAATGCTGAATTTTCTACCTAGGGGAATTTTAAACGTAAACTTTTACTTGTATTTAACTAGACTCCTAGCAAACATTTTTTATCTCGGAGAAGAAAAATACTATTCTTCCAGTAGGTTGCGCTTAACTCTAGCGATAACGCATTTCTATTGCATTCTGGGACACTTCTGAATGGTAAGAAATCGTGTCTTCTGGCGGATAGAAAAAGTGTCTTTCGGGATAAGAAAACGTGTTTTATGTAGGATTAAAATGCGTTTTTTCCATGTGCTAAAAAACGAGTCTTCTGGGGGTATCCCCCCCCTGTTTCTTTATAAAGATAAGAAACCCTTTCCTCTTGGGCTAAATTAAAGCGTTTTTTTCCTGGAGATAAGCTATTGAAATAAAGTATGTTCCGAAATCTGTTATTTATCAGTATGGGAAATCGTCCTTTTTTGATTCAAAGTTGTAAAAGCTAATTGGTTATAACTCCAAATGATTTAAATTAATTTTTTATTTATTCAATCCTTTGCATGTAGAAAATGTTGTTGACAAACTTAGTTTATGTCTATATCCGTGGACTTGGCAATCATTACATCAAAATTTTCTGTAGTAAACTAAATTAGTGATTTGGACATTTAAAAAAACATTGAGACATTACCCACTATTTGATCTTTTCTCTTCTTAAAGTATTTTTATAAAAGACGACTGAACTTCTTCCTTCAAATCCCATATTTAATCCGACCCTTGCTGAGTTAGTATATGAAGTAAAATTTGTTTGGTGCCAGTTTCTCGAATGGACGATAAAAATGCGTAAAAATATTGTATAATGTCTTTCAGCTCACTTCAAGAAGAATCGCATTTAGATCTTCTTAGTAACTGTAAGGCGATGATTCCCGAATTTTCAGATGGGATGATGAAAAGGCGTGTTGACTTCAAAAAGAATCGCATTCATATCTCTCATTTGTTCCCCGTGAGTGGACACACACATCGCACACACCATGGATCATTATCATAGATACAAGCCTTCTAACCAGATTTTCAAACAAGAAAATAAAATCTCCTGACGTTCTGTGACACCAACGTACTTTTCTCATACAACAAAATTTTTTTATTATGTTTTGCTTTTTTTTTGATTCGAGTAGAAAGCACAAAAGGGAATTAATATTCTCATTCTATTGTTAGGGGAAGTTAGAGTAAGAAAGAAAGATACTTAGCAAAAATAGAAAGCAGCCGCATTGAAATAGGACATGAATATGTGCGTGTATGCCTGCTACAAATTTTAGTTGTAATGAGTACGACGGGACCGCAAAGTATTAACTAAAAATAACTCATACGCCATGTAAGCTACATCATCATTCTACAATAAAATCAGAATTATATTTTTTGGATTGTCAATTTTTAAATTTTGTTGCCTTCATTTTGACTTCATTTTTAGACACTTGCAAAAAATACTATGTGGGGTGAAAAGTAAACTCCTTGGAAATGAAAAAAGATTTTAAAAATTGTTTTTTTCTTATTTTATTCAATGTAGTCCCCTTTTAGGTCGATGCACTTATTTCAGCGATTTTCCAACTTTTTGTTCCCGTCTGAAAAGTAATTTTATAAAAGGTCTGAAATGTTGTTTATTCTTGTTGACGTGTTTGGCATCACGTTGAGTATGGAAAAAACCGAATTTCAACAACAATCAGCTGTCAAAACAAAACTAAGGGCTGCATTTTCTAAATATGAGTGGACAATAAGGCACCATCATCTTTTTCACTCTGGCTTTCAAGCAGGTTCCTTTTCAACCCACCTGAAATAAGTTTCCGGGCGGGATCAAAAACTTGGAAATTTGCTGGAATAAGTGTATCGACCTAAAAGGGAAATACATTGAATAAAACTTCAAAAAAATCGTTTTAAAATATTTTTTTCATTCCCAAGAAGGTTACTTTTCAACCCACCTAGTAAGAAGTCACATCTAGGTATTTTTGTTCAATGATTAAAACGAAAATTAAGCTATTTCTAGCCCATAATTTTCGTTCTAATTTTACTTCTAGAGAAGTAATTGAATATGAGAAATTTTAGTTTATTCGCCCTCTTTAAAATTGCACTGGAAATATTTGCTTGCCTACTTTTAAGCGCTTAACCAAAAATCACTAATTACACCTTTCTCCACTTGAGTTCACTTTGGCCCAAAACCCCGTAACAAATCATTTGAATGCAATTTGCAGTCATTAGGAGCGCCAGCAAGTTGTTGATATATATACATATAGAAAAAAAACTAGGAATTTGTACAACACTCACCGATTTTGGCCGTTGGAGGCAACATCAGCAGCTGCAGCAACAATGGGTATGCCTCCTCCTCCTCCGGCCATGCTTTGGTCGACTAATGAAGTTCTGGAATTAATGTTGGAATTTAGCAGAGTCGACGTGGCACCAGCTAACGCTTCAGCAGCCGCTGTGGTTGCTGCGGTGCAAGCGATTGTTGCCGGCGTTGTTGCTGTTGCTGCCGTAACGAGTACAGGAACTGACGGTAATGATGACGATGATGACGATAATGACGATGATGCTGTTGTTGCATTGGAATTTATTTGGTTGTGCAAAAGTGTTTCAAACAATGTTGTTGGCATTGTTGTTGACGCTGGCAAAGGATTGCTGTTGCTGCTGTTGGGTCGCAAATATGGATGAAAACTTTTTGCAGCACCTGTAAATGTGGTTGTTGTTGCAATGGCACCAGAATACTGTAATTGTTGTTGCTGCTGCTGCAGCTGTAAGTTGTTATTGCTATTTAAATTATTATTGTTATAAAGCGAATTGTTGTTGTTGTTGCTGCTGCTGCTGCTGCCATTAGCAACAAGGGCAACAGGTGCAGTTGTAAGCATTGTTGTTGCTGCTGAAGTTGTTGTTGCTGCTGCTGCTGTTGCTGCCTCACTGGCTGCTGCTGTTGCTGCTGTTGTTTCTGTTGCTGGAATGCCGCTTAGCAATTGCAAGGATTGCAACATCATTTAGTTTTATTTGTATTTCTCTCTTTTTTCCCTCTCGCTAATTACTTTTAGTGCTGCATTTGGCGACGGTTTGCTTTTTAATTTGCTTCGGGTTTTAGTTTTTATTAAAATTGTATATTATTTTGCCGTTTTAGCCGAGGAGTCTCACTCTCTCTCTCTCTCTCTTGTTATTTTGTTTTTCTTTTGCTTATCACAGTTTTATCTCTTACAGTTTACTTTTTTGTTTATTTTCTTTTGAGTTACACTTTAGTTTAACACATTTGCCATTTGGGATTTGGTTGCAGTTTCAACTGGAATTATAAAAATAAAATAAAGTGTGTGTTAATTAATATGATAGAGAAGGACATACTTGAGTTTAAATTTGAAATGTTGAGCTTAAATTTAAAGCTAACAAATTAATTTGGGCAGGCACGAGTACCTATAGATTCTATATAACACAATAAGGGTAATCGCAAACGCAATCGCATTTCCTGCAAACAACTAAGTGCTCCCCCCTCTCTCCCTCTCTCTCTTTCTCTTGCTAGCCATATGTGTAAGCGCGTTAATTAAGGCGCCCATGCCGGTGGTCAGTCAAGTGCGACAACAAATAATTTGATTTCAATTTAACTAATTAGCTGGGGCCTTCAAACATTATGCGGCCAACTGAGCTCTCTGAGTGTGGTACGCAAGCATGTGAGCACTCAAAATGCTTATCTGTTTAGCGGCAGCTACAAAACATGATGAATGTATGTGGGAGTGTGCGTGGGAGTGTGTGTATATCAAAGCCAGGCACTTGAATGCAGACAGACAAGTGGGCCCAGAGTACTGTGGTCAGTCTGTCAATATGCTTTCCATTCAAAATGCAGTTAAGCAGCTGCTCCAGGACAACCTAAAGGCTGGGAGGGGGGGGAGACTGCGGTTGGTGAAACGGGGAACGCTTAGCAAATTAATAAATAAGTGGATTGCCTTTTATACTTGTAGCCTTAAAGGCTGCCAAATTTAACATTTTCCAATTTAAAGATGAAAATTATTTGGTTGTTGTTGAAAATGCTCATAATCCTAACCAAATTGATTTTTGGTAAAAAATGTCCTATTTTAGTCACTTTAAGGAATGTTTTGTGGGCTCTGGTAAGTTTTTATATAAGAGAAGTACTCCCGAGTTCGAACCCACGACACTTTTTGGCTTACGAAGCTGATTCAGATGGTTAGTCGATGTGCTTGCCATGAAGAGTAGGTTGAGTTTGACTCTTTGCCCATCAGTCACGCATAAATTTGGCCAGCAATCGGCTCATATGCATGTGAATTGCCGAATGTGTTCGGCCTCCAGGTGCTATAGATGGCAAACTATGCTTTAAACTACTCGTGGAGCGTCTGGAATGCCTCGACAAGCAGGACTCAAGATTCAGAAAGGCGATTGCTCTAGACTAACGCATCGCCATTGCCCTGTATACGCCTGGGTCGTCGGAAAATATACGCATTTCCTAAATATGTACTTTTTTTTTTCTATGGGAAATATGTTAAATTTTTTTTAATATCTGATAACACAGGGCAACAAAATGAGCACTTTTGTGAGGTCTGGCCTTCTCGATGCAAAATTCTGTTCCTGTTCTGCGCCCTGATTCCAAAAGTGGTCTCGGTTTTTTTCCATCAGCTCTTGTTTGCGAGAAATCGCGGAAAAACCATTTTGCTGTTTTTTTGGCTTATGGAAAATTAGGGGGGTCACACCAAGCACAAATTTGTAGGTTTATAAGTTTTATGCGGTACTACATACATCAATGCAGCCATAAAAAATCAAGCGAGCCGCATCAGCAAACCCGAAAGTGACTAAATTGGACCTTGAAGATAATTTTTTCTCAATTTATAGCAAATTTTTCAAAATAAACCGTCATCTACAACCTAGTGCATAAATCGTAAAATTAAAACAACTATTTAAGCATATAGCCTAACATATCCGCTATTTTTACGAATTTTTTAGCACTTTTATCAGCTTGTTGGACTAAGCTACAGCCGTTTTTTCACGAAAAAGTGAATTACATTTTATGGCAGGATTACTAGATTAATTCACAAAATGTGTATAGGAAATATAAAAAGGCTACCCGATTTAGCATAGCTCTTACATTAATAGTCAAACAAATGTACAATATCATTCCGGCAGTACTAGATTAAAAAAAAGTGGTGACATACTGTTAGTTGGACCACAAAAAAACTATTATTGAATCAAATTAAACCAAAAAAATTTCAACTTTGGGGAACATTTTTTTTTAATTTTTAATCGATGCAGTATTGATGTAATTCTGGCCCGTACCTCAATCAAGAGGGAAAACATTTTTTTACTATTTTTTTACTATTTTTTTACTATTTTTACTATTTTTACACTAAACTGCAAACCAAATCTTGAAAATCGATTATTTTTTATATATTATATTCTTTTTTTTTAACTGCCGCCAATTTTAAAAAAAAATATTAAAAAATATGATTGAGGTACGGGACAGAATTACATAAATTTTGATTTTGACCTCAATTATCGGTATTATTTCCAATAACCTGGAATCCAGGAATCATGGATACCACCTCTACACCTTTTTTTGGAGAGCTTAATTGGCAGGCCGATAACTTGTTGAACAGCCCTCGAATTCCAAACATTTTTTGTTATTTTCTAATATAATTTATTAATTACACAAAACAAATGACCAAATTGAAAAAGCTCTAATGGTTTTCTTTCCAGAATTTTTTTTAAAAACACAAATAAGACCCTGTTCTAAAGATATGGAAGAATGTTCCCGTGCACCCACTTTGTCGCCCGAGTTTTACAAAATCCTCTCTTATTCCAAAAATACATTTCTATACATGACTAAATTAAAGGTCTGGGTAAATTTTTAGTTCCTGGATAAGCCGTTTGGCCCTAAATCAGTCTGTCGTACTTGCAGATTTATAATTATTTGTAAAATTTTTAATGAAATCACTTAAAATTGAGTAAATATTATTTCAATTGCATTATGCATTTTAGAGCTCCGGATCTGGTTCAGGCTCGGGCTCGAGCTTAACTAATTCATTTTCTTCGGTTCAGGTACCGATTTGCAGTCCTGCATGTTAGAACTTTTTTGCATATAGAACAAAGAATGGTGTTAATTCGTTGTTTCTTCATAATTGTGCATTTTCTTTAGCTAAGCCACCTTGACAAGAAAGTCTTTAATATATTCGTGCTTGGGCCGTGCGGTGTCATGGTGAAGCAATTAATGGTGAGTCAAAAATTCTGGTCGTCCATGAGTCGTGCTGAAAAAAATCCCTTTCTATCTTTAGTTTGCATCCGTCGTTCAGCTTCAGCTTCGGTTCGCGTTACATCTTTTACAACATCGGAGCCAAATTTTTCTTTCATGTCATGATACATAACTTAAAATTGGGATTGGACACTGATTTTATCTTTTGTAAAATGCTTTCTATTAAATAGAAAAAGCTTCATTAAAACGACTTTCATCTGTGTTTCCGTACATTCTTAACTCTTCTTTTAAAAGCAGAAATTCAAATTGTCTTAATTTTGTTTAGCTGTCCCAATTTTGAAAAGAATTTCAAGTTTATTACCAATTCTGCTGTTCGTAACATTTTTCTCACTTTAATCCAAAATTTCTCATCACGCTGGGCTCTGTCTCTTCCGCTCGCCAGATAATCGCTGGTTTTTCTATTATTTTTTAATAAATTGTCGCGCTTGCATATTTCTGCTCTGTTTTATTTTTCGTTTATTTTCCAGTTTTATTTTTTGGTATTTTTTTGACTCCGTCCGCTTCTCTTGGCCAGACGCGAACAACTGTCGTCATCATCATCCGCATCGTTGTTGTGCCATGAAACGCTTGTTGCACCCATATCGCCTGCCTCCCCCGCCACCCCTCTAGCAAAAAAACAACAAGCGTGTTGGAAAGGCAGCTAGCGCCATCGGTTTGCCAGCGGCATGCTCCTGCCGCCTCTGCTGCTCGACGTTGCCACACGCGCTTATCCCACAGCGCCATCAAACGATGTCGACGAAAACAACGACATCGACGCCATCAGCGTTAGAGTTAGGGTATTTGGTTGGGAGGGAAGAGTATCAGGGCTAGAGGATTAGGTTTGTGCGAATTATTGTGGGTTTGATTTGAGATTTGGACAGGGAAAACTTGTATATTTTTTGGTAATTTATGAGAACGCTATTCAAGGACTCAAACTGATTTTTATGATCTAGAGCGAAATTTTCGAAATTGATTGTAGATGTTTTCAAAGAGCCAAATTTAAGAATTGAATGGACTCTTAATGTCAGTTTTTAGCCAAATAGAAATTCTCAGAATCTTTAGAATTCCGCGACCAAAGTTACAAAAGAAATAAAGAAAAAATTAAAAATTCAGAACATTTCCCTTTTAGCTATATATTTAATAATTTGAAACTTAAATAGGAATTGATTCTGACACATTAAATTTCTAAATAGTTTTGATTATTGCGTTAAAAATTTATTGGGGTACAAATGTACCCCAAGGACGATTTATGGTTTGGTTTACGAGGTCGAATTAGCGATAGAGTTTTGGTCTAGAAAAAGTATATTAATTTGTTCTTAAAATAAATATTTCATTTAAAAAAGTTTCATATCGACTTTCAATTGATGTGAAAAATGAAATATTGATTCCCATTTCAGATCAATTTTTTCTGTGTATAAAGAGCATCCGCCCTTCGCTTTGGCCACTGCTAAAAAAATGTTCCCCTTTTGTAGAATTTGCTGCTTGCATTATGAGCAGTTATCGTCGCTGTCGACTGGCTGCTGCTGGCGCTGCTGCTGATGTTGGCTCCTGCAGCTTTGGCAGTTCCGAGGATACCCAGCTGTGTGGAGCAAGGAGAGCTGTGTTATCCACGTAGCTGCTGCCGCTGCTGCTGTCACCTTGTAATTTTATTTATCTATTGATTATTGAGTATCTCTTTTCTATTTATTTGCCTTTGTTTGCACACGCAGCGATGACAGTGGACTAAGCCCCCCGCCCCCCCTACTCCCCTGCTCTAACTAATATCCTTTGGCATTTTTATTAAAGGAGGATTACTCACTCATGTGTGTGTGTGTGTGTGAGTGAAAATATTTTGTGCCCCTGGCTGTTTTTTAATTAACTTTAGTGACAATATTTTAGCTTTGTTTCAGTTGCCTTGAGATAATCAAAAATTTGTTGTATGCAAATGTGGGCAACTGTGTCTTGGTCCAAGGGTCTTAGGGCTTAGGAGTGTGACCTAAATTGTGTGTGGGCCTGTTTTTACTTTTGGGTGCATTGTACCCACTGTACGACAACGTCGATGACTACGTGCTTCCCCTTAACATTCACTTGTTGAACGCGTTTCGCTTTTCTTATCTTATCTAGCATATTTATACGTTTGCATAGTTGCTTTATTGTGGTTTACTTTTGCCTTTGTGCTTGACGTATATCCCAGTTAAGAAAGAGAGCAAAACACTAACTAAAGAGTTACAGGTAGAAAAAATATGCCGGAAAAATAAACAAAAATCAAAATAAATAAACAAATAAGAAAACTTAAAGTTGACAAAAAAAAAATCATTTTTAAAACGGTTAAATAATTTTTTGGTAATTATGTTCAATGTAACAGGCATATTACAGTTTGTAAGCCTTTAAGCTAGTCTAATATTTTCAGTATTTATATGAAGGTTAATTATTATTTAATTATTACATCAGAACATTATCATGACATTGTAATAATTAGATTATAACAGCTTATTCTATTTCGACAATCGATGGAATAACAGTTTTACTTACGCATTTATTTCTGAGTAGTTTTACACAGTCTGATAACAAGTTTAAATAATTCTAGTTAAGTAAATACCCACCAGATTATTGGGTGACTGGGTGGCTAAGCCAGAAGACGAGTGTATTTTACATAGCAGCTATACGATATATTTATAATCAATTTTATTTAAACCCAGCATAAATATAAATATTTAAAATCAAATAATATTCAAATTTAACAATATTCAATTAATATTCAATATTCAATTTAACATTTAACAACTCACTTAAACCAAATTGTTTTGTTTAACCATCGCACATTGGCGTCATTGGAGTTTTTTCGTTGCAAAAATCATATCTTTTGAACCAAATAAGATAATCGAATAATTTAAATAGCACATGTTAAATTACACTGTGCAAGTCGAAAAAAAGTCATGGTCAACTTTAACGGTTTTCCCCTATTTTGGGCCCCGGTTTAGTTTTATGAGTTATAACGATGGCTTCATATAAATTTTTTTTTTTAATTTTTCATCAAGTTAAACTTTTTTTCTAAATTGTAAAAAAAATTATATCTGATTCTTGTGAAATCTGAATAAATCGATTTAAATGTGCTCTAATTTACTACATGTACAGATTTTCGATATCATTGCGCTTTCAAAAGTTATGGTCTGAAAACTAAAATAATTGCAACCTTTTTTACAATAAAAAATTGTACAACTAATTATTTAAAATTTTCAAATATTAAGTAAAATCGCAATAAAATCATTTTTTAATGTCTTTCATTCTGTTTTTCAACAATAACTTTATTTCTAATTAAATATTTCCTAATTTAATGTAATTTTGGTAATAAAAATTATGTAAAAAAAATTTTTAGGTTTTTTTTTTTTATTTTATTTTATAACTTTTGAATGCGCAATGATATCGAAAAACTGTAAATGAAGTAAATTAGAGGACATTTAAAACTATTTATTTAGATTTTTCAAGAATAATATATCATATCATTGGAATTTACAAAAAAATGGTAACTTAAAAAAAATTTTGTATGAAACCATCATTACAACTCAAAAAAGTAATGATGCAGTTTGATTCCTAGGACTCAAAATAGGGGAAACCGTCGAGTTCGGTCATGTATTTTTTATTTTTTGAAAAAAACTATCACAGTGTAATTGTTCAACCCATGAAAAAGGTGGTTGAAAAGGGTGCTACGCCTACTAGATTTTTACCTAAGGGTTATCAAAGTCAAAATTTGTGATAAAATCAATTTTATAGTACCTAAAAAAAATATTTTTAACAAATTGATATATTTTAAGTTTATTTTTAAGGATTTTGTGTTTTAAAATCAAATAAAAAAAATGTAAAAAAAAATTAATTCTTTTTTTTTAATTTTTTTTTTAATGAAAAAAATCAATTTTTCGGTAAAAAAAATATTTTTAACCATTTCTTATTTTTTGTTGTTTCTTTTTTAACGTTTCTATGTTTTAAAATTATTACCCAAAATATGTAAGAAAACAATTTTTTTTATTTTTTATTATTATTTTATAACTTTTATCGAAAATAATTTTTACTGTTCATAAGAAATTAGTCTCTTTAATAGATTAATCATTTTTAAATAAAAAATGATTGGATTCTAACTCTTTTCTCGACTTCGCAAGCCGCAGAGATGAAATAATTGGATCAGAAGAAGCTGTCAACGTGTTAAAGAGGCCCTTAGTTTGCCAAGTCTTTTTATCTATTTTACCTCTAGCCGTCGCAGAGGCAACTGCGGGCAGCTAAAATTTTTTGTAAAATATTAAGAAATAATCAAAAAATATATTTTGAAAATATGGCAAATATACAAAATCAAGAAATTTTTTAATTTTCCTTCAAAGTTGGAAAATAGTGAAAAAAACGGACAGTTGGTAAATAGCGATTTATTTGGAGAAACACAAAGCAAACAGTAAAACTAGATCAATATACAATATATATTATACACTTAATAAGTACATCAATCAATAGAAACTAAAAAAAGACAAATTGTTTACTAGTTTTCGAAATATTCAACCTGAAGTCGGAGAAAATGACTTCAAAAATGTGTGTGTGTTGTTTTTTTTTTTAACTGAAAATCGCTGAACTTAGAACGGTTATATCTGCTAAAATAAAAATCGTATTTTCTTAAGGATGGCATATTTGAAATTGTTGAAGAATTTTCTATAAGATTCATTTAAATTTTCGTTGGAGCACATATACTTTTTGATAATTGCAACCTCATGTTTTCTACGGGCGCCACTGTGCATGGGTTGAACAGCAGCATCAATATGCTAATCAAAAATATACATATATTGTATACTTTATGCAATCAGATATGCCTATTAGATAAATTTTCTTGAACTTATTATTCCCTCATTACTCTGTAAGTAACGCTTTTAAAAAACTCATAAAAATCAAGAGAATAAGATAAACTGTGCACTGAACAAGCAAAATATTTATTTATATTTTTGAATTTCGGGTGCTTAGCTTACCCACACGGAAGTCTTCAAGCGGGCTTGCCCACAATACGAAAAAATAATCTAAATAATTTCACAATATCATATAGCTTTCATAGAACTTTTGTTCCGATTGCATGTGATTACAATATAATTTATTGTAGTTTTGTTTGATAATCAATTTTTTAATCTAGATCACAAATTATTAAAAATGTGAGTTTTTCAGTTTTGTTCATATGTATAACAGTTTCTGAAACTTTTTATTAGCTATATCAATAGCTGTATAACAGTTTTAAAAAAGCGGCATATCCAAAAAAATTATTTAATTCAAATTCCTTAACAACAACAACTCTTAAGAGCAATCTTGACCTGTATAACAGTTTGTATAACACTTTAAACTTAAATGTAGATCCCTTAGATATGGTAAAATACCTGTCATAATTGTTTGTATAACAGTTAGATTTAGTGAACTTACTTTTAATTATTTGTTTATTTAAACTTTGCTCTGATTCACTTGAATTTGTGTATCTCCTTCTTTTTCACTTCAACCATATGCCGCAATTAACCATATCTATCCCAGATATCAAATGCAGATACATACACAAACACAACTTTAGATACGTAACACATCAATCACCAAAAACCACACAAAAACTCGCGACGTTTTTTTTTTATTTGTTGTTTTTCGAAAAGCTAGAAGAGAAGACAACAACCGCACGTTAAAGCCAACGAAAGGCAACTAACATTTGATTTCATAATTTTCACACACCGCAACACAACCCACAAAACAGTCAGATAAGAGCTGGACTCCTTCTCTCCCACTCTGTCTTTCTCTCTAAATTACTGTTATCTATCAGAGATAAGGTGGGAATGCTTATCGCATAATTGCTCGCTCGATTGCTGTCAGGTAAACCAAAGACTCTCCTGGTTGAGCACTTTTCTCTTGGTACCAACTTTAAAATTTGTTTTGTTTGTTTTTCCTCTTCTTTTTTTTATTATGACTGTCCTTATCTTTTAGGCACAGGTTGTACGCCGTTTTTAATTGAAATACCTTAACAAGTGACTCAGAGAGAGACTACACTCTGGTATTGCCATCATAAACTGCAGCGGCCAAACAATTTGTATGGCCAACATTTCTCTTATCAAATCACCGACAAGTCCCGCGCTTCGCGCTCAATATATCCGCACTATAATGCTCATAAATATCAACTAAACTCATGCAGGTTCGTAGTGTGGCATATATATTTCTACATAGATATACGTGTATGTCTAGGTAAGGTCCGGCCGTGGAAAAAAATAGAGACCAATGAGCAGGCCACGAAGCCACGAAGTATCGATGAGTTTCAAGTGCTCGCCGCCGCGGCGGGTGGGTCGTGTGACCGGACAGCCGTTCAGCACAAGGGTTAGTGGGGGAGCCCTATATATATACTACCACAACACAATACTTAACCGATTTGGTATATAGAGAAATGTCTGTGCTGTTCGCTGAGCCTGCTGGGTTTGTTTGTCATTGTGCCATCAAATTATAATGTGCGACTATTAAGTTGCGGCAAATGTATGTCACTTTACATATGCTTGCACCTTTCTCCCTTTCACACGAGGCATAATTATAGGGGTGGGGGAGGGGGTATAAGTTTCGTATATGTATGGCTAGAAATCGAAGAACAAAAATCGAACATTCAATTACATATCTATGTGTATTGGTGGACAAAATAATTAGTCCTTTTTTGGTTGCATGCTTATTAAATGTCATTCAGAGGGAGAGAGCGAGAGGGAGAAAGAGCGAGACATACGCTATGTCTTATAAATAATTTGTATTGTTCATTTCCAATTCTATCCAATTTGTTATAGGGGCAACATTATTAAAAGACTTTCTTGAGAGAATATTTTATTTCTAATACACTTGTATAAAAACTTTGAGTAACCCAGTAAAAATCCTATTGAAATCATAATCAAAATTTATATATTAATTTCCATCGATTTTATTCGAACTCGTGAAAAGAAACATATTTGGAAAAATCTCATGCGGAAAAGCTCAGCACCAAGATTTTTGTCATTTTTATAAGGGTAAACACTTTTAGAAATGTATATCAATTTTGTCCAGAAATATTTATTTCTGACCCCAAAAGCGTTCTCTTCTTAATTGGCATTTCTTAAGAGTGCAGCTGACACTTGATGCGAAAGATTGTCGCCTCTCTGTTTGTTTGCTTGCTAGCCGTCTAAGCGATCATGTCTAAAACGCACATACATACAAAATTTGTGTGCTACCCCTTTGCTCACATTCTCGCGCTTTCACTTGAAAACGGGTCGGGACCGCCGCATCTGGTTATTATTATTATTATCAGCATTATGATCACGACGATAAGCTGAGTCGATTGAGCTTTGTTAGTCTTTCAGTTTTCCAGACGGAAGTATCTCTGACTCTGTTTCGAGGCGATATTAGTTTATATCCCTTCTGCCAATTTTAATTAATGTTTTGAGGTAAAAAGGGGCTATTAAATTTTCTGTTTTTCTTTATGGCAGATCAAAGTTACAGCGAGGAATGGTAAAACAGATCGATACATTTCGCTATCATTAACATTGATCGAGATGGGCACTAAGCGGGAAACAGTGACTTCAAGTTATAATAATTTTAAAGCGACTTCATACAATATTACTTATTAATTAACAAACGGATATTTTGATTACAACAGATAAAATCACTAATATTCTGCGAACAGACTCGATCGTTATATATATATTTCTACTGTACGATAGATTATCCCTAAACTCCTCTTAAATAGCTGAAACGATTTGGATACAATTTTCTGTGATTATTTAAGTAGGTGGTATAGTAGGCTAACATTTAGGCTATTTAGGCTAACAATTGAATTCGCTGCAATCGGCTTAAACCCGCTTCAGAGCCATATCTCAGAAACTATTCTAACTAACTATTAGCTGCTCCACATGATGCAATATATTATGGACATTAGGAGTCAGTTTATCCTCCAGATACTTTTCACATAATAGATTTCTTGTCTCCTTTTGCATATTTTTCATATTTGCATGCATAAACATTTTCGTCACAGCTTAAGACATGGACAGTTATCTGAGTAGTTTCCTAATCGTTATTGAAGAATCTCCGGTATGTGTTCGGGAAATCTACTGAATTCCAACATTCAACTTTGAAACCACAAAATTGTGTAAATGTACATATTTACATTAAAAATGTATGCTTCTTTTCAAAAAAAACCAACCAAGTTCTAATAGGAATTTCCGTTTGGTTTTTATGACATTTCAAACCAACAAAAATTTTAATCCCTTTTAGAAATTAAGGTAATTGATAAAATTTAATAAACCAAAGTTTTTTTGGCTATCTGGGTTTTCCTTTATTAAATTAAAATATTGTGGACTAAAGAGTCGACAATCAAAATTTTGCAGACCTGCACATAATTCACGAAAGACTTCGAGGCAAATTACAATATATTAGGTTCCCTCTAACTCAGTCTTTTTTTTTTTTGGGAAAAATTTCTTCTATCTTCTATTGAAAAGTCACTGAGTTATCAGACTGCCTCCCTCAATCAATAAAATAAAATATTTACATAGTTTAAAAGTTAGAAATATTAAGGGGTATTTTAAAGAATATTATCATTTTAAATTTGAATTTTCTTTAAACTCTAAAAAAATCTTAGCGCTTTCCAAAAAAAGAAATTAATTTCTAGAACAACGCCAGTTAGTTTTCCCATTTCAAATTAAATTATTTTCCTGAGCCTTTTCAAATACCAATCACACACACACATACACACACACTCTCACACTTTAGTGCTGCCCTTTTTGCGTATGAATTATTAAATTTTCCGCTTAACTAACACTTTACCTCAAGCCACTGAGCAAAAGGGAATCGTACCAAAACAATGCCTTAAATCCAATTTAATATTGATCGCTGTTTGAGGGCCAAACAATATGGTTAAAAGAAGGACATAAAAAATCGAAATGGGTAAAAGAGAGAACAATCCGGCTTACAAGTTGCAACCTGATGGGGAGAAAGAGTGCACTGGGAATGGGTCAAGGCGGGGGAATAGAACTAAGTGTAAATGTATGTGTGTGTGTCAATGGTTTAACTTTTATTGCAGCCATTAACTTAACTTACTTGCCGTTTTAATATACAAATGCTTGAAAGAGCTCAGTCAGTGCGTCGTATGTGGCAATAAAAATTCAGGGAGGAAGTGTTGAACAAATTATTAGATTAGATTTACAGATTAGATAAATTAGTCAACAGGTACAGCAGCGAAATGCAGATAAGCAGATAAGCAGATATTCTAGATATCAGTTTTTGGGTTGGTAAATGGAAAAATTTACCATTGACTTAAGTGTATAACAGTTAATGGGTTGTATAAATTATAATTGGGTAAGCAATTTTTTCAGGTATAAAAATAGCCAAAACTGTTGAACTAAAAATATTGAAAAATTTTTAAGAATTCGAAAAAAGTATTTCCCGACTTCCTACAAGGAGAAACTTGATTTCAAGCAAATACTTGCATTATTCTTCTATTCTCTGAAACTATGTATAAGTAATCTGTTCAATATTGAACATTTTCCATAGCCATTCAATAATTTATGATCCACTAAATGTCCAACATGTGTGCCATATGTTGACGTACCTACCAAAATACGCGACATTGAAATAAATTGAGCCAAAAATAAATTAAAATAAATAAAGAACACGCTGTTTCAGATAAAATTTCCAAAAATACACGATATAGAAATATAATTAATTAGTTTTTGGACAAACTTATATACACACACACACACACATCTATGTCAGCCAAATAATCTGACAATATTGTTCAATGTGTTCATATATCTTACAGTTCTTGTTTATGTTTTAATTTCCTGCATTATAAGAAAATTTATGACAATTTTCGGGATCATAAAATCTATGCTCAGCTGTTGTTAGTCGTTCTGTTTTGCGGTTGTGGGACGTACAGTTTTGTCATTTCGGTCAATAATTACCGCAAGCATGTCAACCAGAATTATTGCCCAGATAGGTTTTTCGTCTCCTCCTTCTGTCGCCCCCCAAAATGCCCGTTTGCCACTTACTTGGGTTTAAGTGTCCGGCCATGTGTTGCAGTCAAACCGCAGGACTCGTCTCCAACCCGGTTGCTTTCTCTGCCGGAAATAATTACTCAGCTTGGGTTTTTGGTTTTGGGTGGGAAAGTTCTGTACATTTAATTTATATCATTTGTGCTTCCTTTTGCCTGACATTTCTCTCACTCCCTCCACCCCCACCAGCTCTTCACTTTTGTTTACCTGGCTTTATTAGTAGTCTGTCTGGGTTTGTCAATGTCCGTTTTTGTTGTTGTTGTTGTTATTCAACCACTAAACTGTGTTTTGGCTTTTGTTGCATTTTCAACCACATTCTTGTGGCTTTGGAAACTTCGATTTTCCCCTTGAAGTTCGAATAATGTTATTGGGAATTGAGCGACCAACATGCCATTGGCTATGAATTCTTAAGGCTTTTGGAGCAGAATCAAATTAATTTACGAGAGCCGTTTGATAAGTAATTGGTCTCAGCTTGACTTGGGAACGTTGGTTTTTAAAATTATAAAAATTCCGCTGGGTCTAAAAATCAAGTCCACAAATATTTTGGTGATATTTAAGTATTCCTCGGTAACATTGTTCCAAATTGATAAATTTTAATTGTTTAAAATTAATAAAACACTTGGTAGGCACAACTTTTTCACATTATTTCTTTAACATTCGAAATATAAGCGATTTGATTTCGGCAATGTTCCTCTTAATATTCGCAAATTTGCCAGAAATACAGTCCGAAGTGTTGCATTTATAATTTGAATTCAGCATTAATTTAATCTCCAAGAACTTAAATAGATACAGAATAATTTTGGCAAGAAATAGTCACTCTCTCTATGCACTAATGCAACATGCAATCTAGGCCTACTATGATGAACAATCGGCATGGGCTGAACAAGTCTAAATATTTCCATTTGAATGAACATTTAACCAGGTAATAATACCGTTTCAAGGCACGTACGGGTATTGGAACCAGAACCGTTAAGAAATATTTTTTGAAAACTGAAAACCATTAACAGTTGTAATAAGAACCAATAATACCTATAATCTCAATAATCTCAAGGGAACCAAAAACAACTTCGTTATTTCGACTGTTATATCACAATATATATATTAACATATCGCTTATTTAATTCAACAACGACATAACATAAATAACACATAACAGAAATAATTAATAATTTCTTGTGTCAAATTTTCAAATAGTTATCTTTTTTACTCTCCGAGTAAAAGCGACTTATCGCAGTAGTGTTATCTCATTTATGACACCCGAATAATTTTATTTTAGCAACAAAAAGCACACAATTTAAAGTAAAGAAAGATTTCGTTTCATTAAACCTCTTAAAGAACTATTTGGACCCGATTTTCTATTGCAAATATTATTCTACAAATAGCTTTCGACCCTAAAAACGACTCAAATCTTATGCAAAAAGCGTCGTTTTTGGAGTCGAAAGCCAATTGTAGAACACATGGTATTATATATAATATATAAAATTTTACTCGCTGATTTCAAAGTAAGAAGATTCTCTAAGGTTGAATCACATTGAAAACATTAAACTCGATTTTCTCAAAACCGATTTTTTTGAGTTATGCCGTTGTTAAATTAAATCAGCGTTATGGGCATTACCTGTGTTATGTACGTTACTTTCGTAGGCATATTTTTGCCTATTTCTGGCGATATAAGTGATATATTCTGCTAATAAACATAGTGGTACATAGCGTATGGAGAGTACTTTCAAACAAGGTACAATAGTTTAAACAATTCCAAAAAAAAGTTATTTAAATGGGAAGTCATGTTTGAAATCAACATACATTTTCTTTATTGTCAGCTGTTTTTGCAGTGCAATCCAAAAATTATTAAGGCATAAAGAAAAGAAGAATATTAAAACATTCTGAAACTGTTTTGGTCAGCTTCGTAGAGTGATTCGTTCGTCAAAAAGGCTTGATTGCATTTGCTCGTACGTTTCTTTATGTTCATTACATATTTTTCCTTTACTATAAAACGAGCCAACAGGGCTAGGGTACGGAATCTCGTCCATCTATTTGACTACACTGGGAAACTAAACTACCCCTCCCCATCGCTTTGACTTCACTGGGAAACTAAACTGCCCCTCCCCCTCGCTGACATACAGTTATGGTGGTAGGCATGGGCTCAAACCTGTGGCTAGGGTAAGAAGCTGCGTTGCTGTCAGAATACATTTTCTTGAAATGGAGTAACGTGCATACCTTTTTGGGCCGTTCTGTAGTGCATCACAAAATCTACATGAAACAAAATCGCTCCATTCAAAGTTTCTTGCCATTTGTTAATTTCTTTGAATTATCAGTGCAGAATTCATGAATAGCAGGTATGCCAATTGCGGCGCACAAAACAGCCGTTCGACGAAAGGAAATGCCCAAAAAATGTAAATTTTTATTGAATATTTTTTTATTTTCGTTGTTGATATAGCGACCTGTTCTTGTTTATTAAGAAATTGGGGATAGCCGGCTCAAGGTCGCGTGTTTTATGTGCCTTCACGTAAATAAATTCATGAAAAACACAGGTTTTTTAATAAATTCCCCAATACATTTCGAATTTGCCGTTTTCATTTTCATAATTAAATTTTTCGAAATCTAAGCAAGACTACGAGTCGATACTTGGTATTTTGTAGAGTTTTACCAATATAGTTTTGATAGAGCCGCCTGGATTTCGTTTGTACGTTACATAATTTAACGTGCAAAATATCTAAGACGGGAATTTATTTTGAAGCAATTTTGTATCCAGCTTCAAGAGCTTCAAAGTTGTGTTTGCAAAGTAAGTTGGTTCCAATTAAAATTAAGTATTTTTCTCTCTAAATTTAAAAATCAATATTTTTCAAAACGTACATTTCCCGATTTAAACATGCAAGTAAATAACACGCCAAAAGAGTTTTCAAATGTGTTTTAACATTAGAGGGTACAAAATAGGTTAAATTAAAAGTTACTATAGGTTGGGAGCACTTTTGCTTAGAATAAAGCTATTCGTAGAGAAAACTCCTAAATTATATATTTTATGAAAATAAAATCGCTCCTAAATGTATTGAGTTATTAGGAAACATTCCCATGTGTTTTACAAATCGATTCGTTTGGGAATTTTTGAAGACCACATGGGTATGTTAATAAATAAAATTTTGTTTTTCTCGAAAAATCACTTTCTCGAAAGTCACTGATTTATGAAGCTGCCCGCGTAAATATTTATGCGTCACTTTAAGAAAATGTTTTCTTCATAAATTATGTTAATTAAATGTACACTTTACTATAATCGTAGTAAACTCGACTTACTTTCAAATTCAATTGGAACTATTTATGCCCCGGAGAACTTCCGCAGCCCTCAGTCAATATGAACTAGAATGATTTCTTTTGTATGTTTTGACAAATTGGCTCCCAGAAAAGGGGGAGGGGAGCGCGTTGGGCGTCCGTTGACGCTGATGCTGATGATGATGCTGAAGACGCGACGACGACGATCGTGCAACGAGTAAATTCACTTGATGGGTGAAGTGCGAGGTCAAATCTTTCAGTTGACACAAAGCAAACGCACTCACAGATACACACACAGAAGCCACAAAGTAAACACAAAAAACACGCACAGAACGTACACAAAAAACGCGGAGTGAAGTGAGCTGTAGATACAATTAGCAAACAATGATAAGATTGCCAATGCATTTAATTTGATAGGGAAATTAAGATATATTTATTTCTTTTGTTTTTTTTTAATATTATTGAACTTTGACTAAATTAATTAGTTGGATTTGGTTTTTTAAGGATAAGGTTTTAAGGTTTTATTTTTCTTAAATAGTGAGAACTGTTGAAATACTTTAAGTGAATTTTTTGTAAATATTGCTGATTGTGTTCAGAATTTGTGGTAACTTTTTTTATAGTTAAATACTTTACAAAATTGTTTTCTTAGTTTAGAAATTCTTTTTTTCTCAACTGAATTTTGAAATATTTTTTTTATGAAATTTTTTAGAAAACTTTTTTAATTTTTAAAAATTTTAGTATTACAATTTTTTTTGGGTAAACTTCAATTGATTTATTTTAAGTTGATTTTAAAATTTTTAAGAACTGCTTTAATGTTTTGTATAATATTTTTGCTTTTAGTTTTTATAAGAAATTTTTTTTTTGTGATTTATTCAAAATTGATTTTTTTAATGCATTTTTTTTGCTGCTTTATTTGAAATATTATTTCCAAATATTTTCCAATATTTTTATAATTTTGTATTTCTCACACTTTGCATAGAATTTTCCATAACTCAGAGATCAATATGATTTTTTTTTTATATTTTTGGCACACGATTTTCTTTCACTTTAAATGCGGCTGTTGATGTTCTTGTTGTTGTTGTTGGCCACTTTAATTTTTTTTCTTGTGAAGAAGATTTTTAGCTATGATTTCCGCATGTCTGGCGATGCATTGCAAGTGACATGATTTCCAAAAAAACTATATACATATATCAAGGCATATGCACTCTATATAAACCAAAAGAAAATGCGAGTGGGCGGCCTCACCGACGACGATGCGAGAGTTTTATTTTTTTTTTTTCTTGTACACTTGGAGCACAGCGCCGACAACGTCCACGTTCAAGTTGGCACTGCCGGGATCCAATCGACTTGACAGTCCATGGAGCCCCACGTCGTTCATCGTGTATCTTCTCTGCCACACAAATTCAAATCATTTTCCGAAATATAAAATAGTATATAAATAATATTCAAAAAGAAAAAAATATTGCATGTTGTTTGCTCTATATAGAAATTAATTAAATTAGTTCGCTAAGCAAATGAAAGACGAGGGGTTGATGTGAGCAAAGGAGGGGGGAAGGTAGAAGACACTTTTCATGTTTATCATAATTTAAATCAAAACAGAAATTAGCCAAAAATTATTGCATATTTTCTTTTTGCACTTGCTTTTGGAAAAATGTCAACAGTTGTCATTAAGAGAGCGGGAGAGCCAAAGTGTTTTCCCTCTCTCTTTCTCTCTCATTCTCTCTGTTTTGCGATCATCTGTTGAGCAAACAAAACCAAAACAAAACACATGTTTGTCTTTTATTTACGTGTTTCTATAAATTTTCCTATTTTCTATGGTGAGTTTTCTTTTGGTTTTATTTTTTTTTTTGACATGTTGTCATAGGGATTAGTTGCTCGTTAGTTTGACAGGCCATATTATTGTTGGTGTGTGTGTGTGTGTGGGAGCATTGCTCTTTTGGGCGTTTTGTTCAAAGGGGGATTTTAATGAATTAAATCATTAATAAAAATTATTGCCGGGGAAATTTACTCGAAAAAAAACGGTCAAGTTCATTTTCCCCCACTTAAAATAACAACAAAAGCCAAATATATAACAAGACCTAAAAAGCCTATAATAACAACCAATTGCTAATTATTCAAAAAATTTCTTGGCACTTGACTCAATGTCAATGGCTGTTTCACTTGCCGCGAATATTGCGAATTTTTTGTCTCATACTTTTTTTTTTGGAAGAAACTGAACAAAAGATTTAAGTGGCCATAAAACAGAAGAATGTGCGCAAAAAAAAAATTACAAGATATAAAAGGAAATACAACTTTAGGCTATTGCAATTTTCTCTTACACCTTTTTTTTTCTCTGGACGCTGAATTATCAGCGGCTAAACACAAAAACAAACCAAAAAGTAGATAGATTAAGAGAGATCGACTATGGGATACCTTCTTTTGGCACAGTTAAGCTCCATGGCAGATGTCTACTTATCAAGCTTATCAACTTATAGTCATCAAAATGTGTATATAAATATATACTCGAATCATTACCATATTAAATGTAGACTTAAGTCTCAACAAATTGATAACAGAAATTATTACCGAAGCTACAAGCCTTCAAAATTCTAAACTTCAAACTTCACATTCGTTTCGCATATTTGTTTCTAGATACATAAAACTCAAGGTTTTTGTTCGAACCGGAATACATACCAGCACAGAAACTGCAATATTTGAAAATCCAAAAGCTTTGGAACTTTGTTAAATAAAGGCACAATTTCTAAATGTTCGATTAATCAAAATAACCTTCTTTCAAATGAACGAAATTTGTGTTTTGTTTTGTCTGTGGTTTTTAATATTTCGCCATAACTTCCGTAATCCTATTCCTATTTGAAGATACTATATACGAACTCATTGATAATAAATAGGCCTAAAAATAAGTCGAAGTCATTTCATACCTAAAGTAAATCGATTTGGAGTTATATAGTTTAAATTTTCGAAAAAAAATTTTGTTCACTAAATGTTGACTTTAAAAACTAACAAAAATTTAAAAAAAATTTAAAGTGGTTTATATTCTTCGTAGTTTGTAGTACGTAGTAAATATGGCGTCAGCTATCCTTTGCTAAAATCTGTAGATAAGTGGCCAAGTTATACCCTTGAGAGCAAGCCTGTTTTCGAGCAGAGTTCCATACAAAACTCTGCAACAGTTTTCTGTTAAAAAATTGAATTTTGGTCAACAAGCTTGAAAGTCTTGGACGTTTTACCTCCGATTTCGAACAATAGCTTGTACGACGTCAAACTAATGTATTTTCGCATATATCGATGAAAAAAAAGCCATTATAAAAATACAGCACTTAGAAGGGTCAGGTGTTGTGAAAAGTGATAACTGTACTTGAAACTTTAAACGCGTTTATCTCAAAACTATGTTTTTAAACTTTTCTCCATCATATCTCAAAAACGGCTTGGCCGAATTTGTTCTTATTAATAGAGTCTACTCAGTACATCTAGTCGCATCAATTGACTCTTATCATCCAAAAATTTGGAAAATTTATATTTTTTATCAAAAAATTGACAAAAAAATTCATGAAATTCTGAAGTCTGTCAAAAATCCAATTAAAAAAAAATTAAAAATGGTTGATCGTCCACTCTGTTTATTTAAGTATACAGAATAAAATCCTGCCGGGTTTTTTTTTTATTTCAGATAAGTCAATCAGCTAATATAATGCAGGAAGTGGGCGTCCATGTTTTCGAGGCGGCTTTCTTCAGACCACTATAACTTTGGTTCTACTAAATATTTTTAGCTAAAAATTTAACTGTATTCTGTTGAAGTATGTATAAGTGAATGATGCATGAAGTTCATAGCTGTATCTCTTCATTGGTCTTTATAAAAAAAATTCCAAAAAATGCTCAAAAATCAGGGCTTCAAACTAGAGGACTTGCTCAAAAGAAAAGACTTTCTTCCAAGTTTTGAGCTTAATTATTAGAAAACTTTAACACCAAAAATCAATCCTAAATGGAGTCAGAAGTTGGTCGATCACTGATTTTCTCAAACCAAGTACAAAAGGCTTAACTTGAATACGTATTTACCTATCCCGAGTTCTGGTCTAGATCCCGTCTTTAGGCTCACCCGAGCTTAAGTTGATGACAATATATTTAGGATATATATGTGTACCACTATAAACAAGTATGAAAGTCGGCCAAGCCCGTCTTTAATAAAATCTGTATTAGCCAAAGTTTGAATATAATATTTTGCTGTTTCGTGAACTAGCAAATATATGTATGCTTCGCTGAACGAAACTTTGTGCGTCTAATTTCTCATCTAAAAAATTCACAAGGCATCACGATTGTCCTTCCACGACACGGATTTGTGTTTTAGAGCTATTTATACACAATTTTATAAATTTATATATATATGTTTAAAAATTATTAAAAAATTGCGCTTAATTGTCAATTTAATTAATATCGATGATTTGTGTTATATCGATGGAAAATATAGTATTGTTATTTTTATTATCTGACTTCAGGCTAAAGTAATTTATTCTAACATAGAACCAACAAGGCACTAATATCAACTACAAAAAATAATACGATTTTTATATAGCAAGTACCTTAGGGTTCTATCATCAGAAGACATTGCATACCACTCCAGTTATGCCTTATCTAAACCGATGAATCGCTTATCTTTTTGCGTCATCAAGCTTTAATCCAACTCTAACTTAAATTAATGGTTCTACTGTCTGCAATGAAAAAACCTCATATACCTTGCATTTGCTTTTCTCATTTTACAGGATATTAAAAATACCAAAACTACAAGCATAATTTTGCACGTGTTTCGAATAAGTTAAAACTTTCTAGGCAAAAGTTTTAGCCCCCCTCCCCCAACTTCAACCCTTCTCACAGACTCACCACCCTACGGTAAATTTGTGCGCTTAAAAATGCGCGACCGCATTCATTAGTGCAAATGGCTTAAATACTTGGCCAAACCCAAAATCGCTGAATGGCAGCTTAAGCAGAAACTCGAGTCCAATATTCCAAACTCCCAACTGCAGGCGGCATTTGTGTTTGTTTGACTTTGGGCTTGCTGGCGAAGCTGGCCAAAGGATTAAGTTTTCTACTCTCCACAAAGTTTGAGCACTCCATGCCACCATCCCACCATCCCACTCCGCTAGACTGAATATGTATGCACATAGATTTCTATTATCGTTTTCTCGCAGTGCACAGCAGTGGCAAATGCATTTAGCATAGCATACTTTTAGGCAGGAGGAGGAATTTATTGGAATTTTGTATGTGCAAATATTTTTCTAAGAAATTCTCATAAATTATTACATCAAACTTTACATTTCCACTTGACACTTAAGTTTAATTAGAGCACTTGGGGTTTTAATACTTGGTGGAATGCTGGAAAATATGTTGAAGTGGGGCAGGGGGGACTAGTTGGGTGTTTTGCATGACGTTTGACAGGTTTTGCGGCTTTTCGCATTTTGTCTTTGATGTGGCAAATTTCATTTATGGCAATTTCATAATTTATTTGATTAGCTTAAGCTCTTTGGAGTTGCGGTTCCTCACTTAAACATGAATAAAAGACGCGTAGTAATTTTTTGTAATTTTTCAAATTTTTTATATTTTTTTTAGCTATTTCCAACGATTTTGCAATTTGCGGTCTGCTTAAGTGAACGCTATTAAATCGTTGCCCAGTCCGTTTTTTCTTCTAACAATTTTTAATAAATTTTTTACAATTTCCCTGCCTTTCCTTTCGCTTCGCCATCGCAGGTGTAAGCACTTCAAAAATCTCTTTTCATTCTCAAATTATGCAATTAAACAGTGCAACATTTTTTGGTGCGCGCAAAACTTTACCAAAGCTTCGGCGCTTTTCCCTCGCTTTCCCCCTCTCCATCACTCAACACTCACTTAGCAACATGAATAAAATTAAACTCACGGCATAAGTTTTTCTTGTGCCAGCACCAAAAAAGAAGAAAACGAAGGGGAAAAAAACTGAAACTTATACCAACTTGAGCATATTTCAAATACTGAATGAATTTTGCACATATTTCAAACTTGATTTTTTTTTCTTCCTCAGTGAAAAAGTTTGCGTGGCAAGGCAAGTTTCATGCTGCTGTTGTTGTTGTTGTTGATTTTTTCTTATATGTTGCTACTCAATTTTACTTTTAATTTCTGGGCATATCAAAGTTGTTTATGGCGCTACTTTGAGTATGTCAGAATTAATTAATTTCATGATTTATGCACAGAAACTTTTGTGGGGTTAAGTGACCAAAAAGAAAAAAAAACTAAACAAGTCACGTGGCTGGGCCATAAAATATCTGCTACAGACACAACTTTTCCTTTTTCACTTTGGTCAAAGTTCAAAGCCGGACTCGGCACCCTACCCGTTAGGTGCCAACATTTGTTTCAACGCCGCCGCCGCCCCCCCATCTTGATTGCCCAAGTTGAGTTTTCCTGGTTTTCATTTGCTCTGCTTCAAGCTTATCGTTTTTGCATTCATTTGTTTTCAATTGTAATTAATCTTTTGCCAAAAAGTTTTCGTTTTTGACATTTTGTGGCTCTCCCAGGACTGACTTCAGGCTTTTGTTTTCTCCGTAAACTTGTTTCTTGCTGCTTCGCCTTTTCCTTCGGCAACGTGTTACTGTCACAATTAAAATAAACTTTCCACACTAATTGAAAAGTGTCAAGTGTAATTTCTTTAAATTTGTCCAAAGACTTTTTGGCTGTGTGGCAAATTATTTGACTTTTCAAGTTTGGCTTGCGGAAGGGACAGATTTCAGTGGACATTACTAATGGCCAATGCCATTAATTTTAATGTTTCAAAGGGGTGAATTTAATTAATTTTATTATAAGTGATTTGTGGCGGGAAATGAGTTTAACATAAAATTACAATTTCATAACTGGCGAAGAAATATAATATATTGTGTACAGTTTCAGCCAGCTAGCGGAGAGCTCTTCAAATAAATGCGGAGGTTTAACAAACACTTACTGAAGAAATGAAGTAACTTATTGAGGCTTAGAGAGTCTTAAAGGAAGTCTTAAGTAGGCTCGAAAGGAGCTTTCTTTAAATATTTTATCGATGGTTGCAAATGTTACTGCAAACACACCTTCCACACAATAAAGTTCTGCTTACTAAAAATAGTAAACCCAAAAAAAGTTTTTTTTTTTAGTATAGTTCAAGATATGTGTATTACTGCCTGAACTGAATAGTTGACCTTGGATTTGCCATTGTGTTAAGCATTTAAAAACCGTTTTAAAAGAACTTCTGTAGCAAAGACACAAAATTTAATTTTCGTCATAATTTTCTGTTAAATCTGGTCACACTGTGTTTTGCAATCTACGAAAGGAATATCAGGCAAATTCCTTCAAGAAAAAAAATTTGAGAGCCTTCAGTACCGGAGTAATGTTCGGACCCCTCTATGCACGATTAATGGTCGCATGCATTCGGACGGCTATTAAAACTTAAGAGCCAGTTTGGACCGCGATCCGGCCCCGCAAGCTAACTTTCAGCAGGATTGTGCAGCCATACACGTGCTAAGGACTAGTCGTAAGTGGTTCAGCAAAAAGAAAATAAAGCTTTTGGTATAGCCCAACGCGTTTTTCGGACATGAATCGCATTGAGAGCATATGAGGTAACCTTGTACATTGGGTTTATGCCGGCGAAAAAACTCAACTCGACCGAGAAGCTTATGATTAACTCGTTCGCATTTTTGAGCTCATAAATAACCTCACCATTAAACGATTTTTTTAATAATATTTTAGCACATTTTGTACTTTTTTCCAAACATGGCTTTAAGGGGGTCTTCAACCTTTAAAAAAAATTAGATCTTCGATTTTTTTGTTTTGCATTATTAATATAGCTTGGAAATTCCCCTTTCATCCCATTCAAACCTTTTTCAAAAATTCAAAATGGTTTAGCAAACAATTTTTAAATATTCTTTTACACTAAATTACAAAAAAAAAACTTTAAAAATCAATTTTTTTAAATAAAAAAAAAATTGCGAAAAATATGATTGAGGTACGGGCCACAGTAACATCAATTCTGATCATACATACTCTACACCTTTGTTTTTTTGAGACCTTAGTTAGCGATTTTGGACCTTTTTGGAGACCTTGTTTTCTAGTATTTTTTTACATAACACATAACAAAAAAACATATTGAAAAATCTCTTTCTGTTTTTTTCCAGCATTTTAAAAAAAAAACAAAAAAAAATCCCTGTGCAAAGGTAGAATACCCCCCTTAATAAAATTACTCAAAAAAGTGAAGTTTTTTAAATAAAATTAAAAAAAGGGTATTCTTTAATAAATATATTGGATATTATTGATTTATCTTACTTTTTAACATTTTTTGACCATACAAATTATTAAACCGGTTTTAAACATGTTTTCTGGTTAAAATATAAGTGGCTTTAATTCATTGACTGGAAGTGTATATATTGCATTTCTGAAGCAGTTCACTGTTAATGCTTCTTGGATCATTTAGGGTGACCCGCTCCACTTCCACGTTGTTAAGTATTTCGTTAGCATAACATTAACTATTTCACAAAAAAAGGTTTCTAATATTTGGGTTTAAAAAGACAAACAAAAAAACATTCGGATCGTCTCCTGTTTTTTCAATAAAATTAGTTGTATTCTGAATTTCAAAATATTTCGGTGCTACAAATTTTGATCTGGTATACGTGTTGTATGAGTAATTTTTTATATTATTTATCAGCATACACAGCCGAGTCGATATATCCATGTCAGTCTGCCTATTTGTGTGGATGTCTGTCTGTCCGTCTGCCTGTATTAACGTGCGATCTCAGGACTATTGGAGGTAAGAGGCCTGTGGTTAGGAATGTAATGTAGGTGAATACTAGAGGTGCGCGCGTGACGTGAATTTAAACGTGTCACGACGTTTCACGACATGATCGTGAGAAAACATAGAATATCGTGCGTGTCCATCCGAGAATCGTTCGTGTGTAAATATTCCTCGTTAATAGAAGTCATTCTGTATTCACGAACTTTTTTCTATTGTATTTAATTAATAATATTATTCCTAAAACTCCTAAAAAGACGCAGTGTGGCCATGAAACCCATGATAGAATTAAGGGTTCCCCACGCAAAAATTCGGAGGTGGTTGATCGTGAATGATCATTTGTGACCTCTCCTTTAATTGTGCATTAGTCGTGCGTGACGCAAAACCCTTAAAATCGAATCGTGTTTCAAGAGACTTTAATTTCGTAAATCGTGCGACACTTGCAGGAAAAATCGCTCACGCGCGCTCCTCTAGTGTATAACATATGAAAATCAAGTTTTTTTTATACTTGGAAATATTTTTATTAAATTAACGCCAAGACTTTTCTCAAATTCTCGAGGTTTGACGCCCACCGAAAAATATTTCTCTGTCAATGAGAATAGGTTTTTGGTTGAAAGGAATTTGCTGCTATATCGATATGCTTAATTGAGGATCACAACAGTTGTACAGATGTATTGGGATTATATAAATGAAAACAAAATTTTATGTACGGTTTTTTATATTGTCACACGTTTTCACTCCTTTTCTTTCAATTTCTTAAAGTCAGATCTTAAGAAAATTTTATTCTCGGGCCACATCTCCTGTTACCTTTCTCAACAATTAAGCAAATGCACCGAATGGGTTTTCATCTGCTGGGAATGTGCATTGAAATGGTATGATGGCATATAAAATGCAAAAACATAAAACCCAAAACTTCGGAATGCAACTTGCAATGCAAAGAAGAAAGCCGGCAACTGTGACAATGTAAACAAACAGCGGAAAGGGCGGGGCTACCGGGTAGATGGGTGCTGGGCTGTGGGTGTAAAAGTGCATACAAAATTGCCAAAGTATAGAAGAAGAACAAAAGGAACGAAACGACGAACGGCGGCAGCAGCTGCAGACCAAAAACTGCAGCTAACCAAAAATGGTAATGGCCTTTCAGTGGATGGTTTGAGGGAGGGAAGGGTTAGGCGACGGGTAGGGGTGGCCGATTCAACTTAATGCGAAAATCTTGTTGCAAGCGGCGTGTGGTGCAAATGGCTGCAAGGCAGCAGGGAGAATGGCGAAAAGTCTATTGTTTCAGCATCATAATTCTCATGTAAGCTTTGGTGGAAGGGAGGAAACTGGATTGCAGGAAATGAACATCATTAATTTTGCCATTTTTGCATTTGCATTGAAATGGCATTTCAATATTCGAAAGGGTTTCAAGATTCGCACAAAAAAAACACAATTCCATCCCTCCTTTCCAACTCCTTACGAAGTGGAGAAACTTTCCTAAAAACGGCTGTGCGCGATTGCTGCGACGTGACTTAATTTTGAGTGCCGCCAGTTATGGTAGAGGAACCAAGTAAATGCTTGTTTGTCTAGTCCAAAGAAATTACACTGAGCAAAAATATGGTTAACAATATTATATGCTAATTTTTTGATCTCTTTCATTTTGTTTACTTTTACTTTAATCTGCAATATAAAATATAAGATTAAGGCTGAGTTCACATTGTTCGACGCATGAGACATGATAATCTAGTAAGCTTTCATGTTGTATTATTTTGAATGTCAAATGACAAGCTATTCACATCGAAAACAAGACCTTAATAATACAAAAAAAATCAAGAGATCGAAATTAACTTCACCTGTTATAAAATTTTAGTTCATTTGCAAATTCTCGTTTCAACTGATCTTTTCGATAGAATATTATTACATTGGAAATAAATGTTTGACTTTGTCTAAAATTTTAATACTTTTTTACAGAGGTGTGAAGTAAGAAAGCAATTTTACTCTCTTATTCTCATTTGTAGCTTTACGTACACAATATTAAAGTAATTGTTTCGCTCAGTGTATGGTTTAGTTTTGGCATTTATCAATATATGAACATGTCCCTGATAACATTGTCGATGGAGAATTGCGGCACGTACTACTCGACACTCAAGTGTCCAACTACGAAAAAAAACTAACACGTGCCTAAATACTGGATGGGGGGTTAGCTCCAGAGCTAACTAAGACTTAAGCCAGTCCCGTCCACTTCAGTTGCTGGGCTCAAAGCGCAAAAAATCAAAGCTAAGCACTTTCAATTGGATTTATGCGTTTGCTATGTGACCCAAACGATGAGAATTGTTTACCGCGTGCCCAGCTGCTCTCGAATGTCTCAATTGTACGGACCCACCCCTCTCTCTCTCTCTACCATAATCGAGGGTTTTCTTATTAATCAGCACAAAAAGTTTCCTTCATTTCCTAGGCACAAAATTGCAATTTTGCCGATAAGCAAATAGCCTCCTCCCCCAAAAAAGCTGTTTACACAACGCACACATGACCAATTATCCCTGTGGGAGGGAGTTGTGTGTGTGTGTGTGTGTTTTTGTTTGGTTATTAAGTTTTATGATCAGTTTGTGTTTTGCGTTGAAACGATTTATTTAGCTAAGCGGAATTAATTGGAATTTTACGTGTTGATTTTGGTTAAGGAAATGTTTGTAGCAAATCGAGGGGTTGAAAGGTCATGTGAAATGTTGAGTGGGAGTAGTTGGCGATAAGCCGGATTATACAATGCTTTTACGAGTTTGAAGTGCTTAATCAATTGTTAAATAAAGTGTAGGTTAAATACAACTTCAAAGCAGCTTGATGAAAGTGTAAAATAAATTTCAAATATTCGTCTTATGCTTAAACTAGTTGTGAATCGTTTAATGTGCTTAAATAATGAATTGGCTGGCAAGTCAAGCAGCTTTTTCAAACAAAATTGGGGAAATGATTTGCAAACTAGAATAATTTTATATCATGAATATATAACTAGCTATTTAAAGTTTACACACAGAAAAATAACAGTTTGTAGTTTAACAGATTGTGTATAACAGTTTTTATATAAAAGTTTGTATAAAAATTATGTATATTACAATTTGTAAGAAACAGTTTGCATATAACAGTTTGTATATAACAGTTGGTATATTACAGTTTTTATATAACAGTTTGTATATAACAGTTTGTAAATAACAGTTTGCATATAACAGTTTGTATATTGTATATAACAGTTGGTATATTACAGTTTGTATATAACAGTTTGTATATAACATTTTGTATAAAAACATTTTGTATATAACAGTTTGTATATCAGGGATGCAAACCGGTTCTGAACCGAACCAAACCGTACCGAACCGCTTATTTCTGCTCATAAACCGAACCAAGAACAAAACCTTTGTTTTATCGAAACTGCTTAACCGAACCAAAAACTGCCTATGAAAGCGTTTCGGTTCGGTAAAATTAACCAATGAGTTTAATGATGTGAAGACTATGATATTGTACTTGTAAATTTATAATTTTTTATAAGGTAGTGAAATTCTAACCTCGTAAATCTAAATTTTCAGTACCTTCAAGTTTTTAATTGAACGTTTATAGGATAGACTGATGCTTACTTTTCCTAGAGCATCCAATGGATGGGAATCCAATTATTATGCACCGTTTTCAAAAACTATGGTATATTCTTAAACATTTGGACGGCACCTTCACATCTACCTTTATATAAGCAGATCAGCTTAACAAGGCAATAATATATAATAAATATAAATAATATATAATAAATATAAATAATATATAAAATATAAATATATAAAAATATATTTCTATTGAGAATCGAATTTTTAAATGCTTTCTAAGAAATTAATTTTTAAAATAAAATAAAAATAAAATATTTCATTTTAGAACAGGGATGCAAACCGCTCGAGAATTGAGACTGCTTCGGTGCAATGGTTCGTGGAGGCTTTAAACCACCAGTTCGGCTTATAACATGGTTTTTGGAGCAATCTGAACCACGGTTTCGGTTCGGTTCAGTGGTTCACTTTTAGTTTTCGAAAATTATACTTTATATTAAGAAAATGTTGACTTTTATCTATAATTTTCTAAATCAAAATCGCAAAAATATTTGAAGAACTTTAAAATACTATAATTATTGTGAAAATCTAAATAATGCCGGATGTGCAGACGTAATTCAAAAGTTTTGGTATACCTTTAAGAGTAAGGCCGTGTATATTTAGGATTCTAAACCACCACGGATTATCCACGAAAGCAAAAAGTCGGATATCATGTGCTTAAGTAAGATTAGGGTGCAGAACCACTGTCACACACTTAGCTGGATACTCACACTATTCGAACTGAAACTTTCGAAGAAATAATGCAAAATTATGACAAATATATTTAGAAAAGATCCGATAATTGCAGAAGATGGACTTAATCAGATTTTGTGGAAACACTGGAACTCGACTGCAAACCGACAGAATGCTGTGCTTAAAGAGGTAGCTAGTTAAACTCTACATAATGACAGAAGCGTGGGCACCCTCAATGGATGCATAAATTCCTTCGAAAATCTCAAAAAAGTAATTTTTAGGAAAGAGAAGAGCTAAAGCGATGCAAGGCTTTCGTGCTGTTAATTTTCCAAATAAACTTTCCTAAAATTACAAAAATGTATTTGTCTTAAGGAAAACGCCTAACGTCTTAAAATTCGTCGAAAAAATGAACCGAACCGAACCATTTTCTTTTGCGGTTTTTGGTTTGGTAGAGAATTTTTCAACAAAAGCTGGTTAGGTTCGCAATTCGGTTTACGAGCACGAATAAGCGTTTCGGTACGGTTTGGTTCGCTTCGGTTCAGAACCGGGATCAAGAGTTATAATATATTATCCGAACCAAATCCGCGGTTCGGATTGCTATAAAAACCATATAATAAACCAAACCGGTGGTTTAAAATCTTTGTGAACCATAGAAACGAACCATTCCTTATTTCCGAGCGGTTTGCATCCCTGTTGTATATAACAGTTTGTATAAAGCAGTTTGTATATAACAGTTTGTATATTACAGTTTGTATAAAAGAGTAAATGGCGCTTTTTGTTTATAAGTTCTAAAATTTGTATTAAACGGTTTATAAACAACCGTTGGTGTATAACAGTTTGAATATAACAGTTTATGAGAAGTGATCTTTTAAATGTGGCGCCACTCGGTCCTTGCGGCACATCACAACATATATAAAAAGCAACTTCGATTTTGCATTTCTGTAGTTAAAAATTGTTAAATAACGATTTAATTTTTTTTTTCATTTTATTTCACATCTAAATGGTGTTCTTTTTCTGATCCAATTCCACTATTTCTACGATAGCTATCGTTTATGAAGCTTCACTTTGTCATCTCTAAAACTCCAGCTGTGTGAACAATTTATGACACCACGTGCCCACTTCAAAGGTTTTCTGCCTCGCTATTTCCTTTCCACTAAAACCGCACTTAATGCCTCAACAAAAGCGACCCAAAAGCAAATCGCTTAGCAAACAATACTCATCCCCCCCACCCCCGCTCAACTAAGTATATAACTAACCACACATCATATGCGATTCAAGCAGCTGGACAGCATAAAAATGCTTTATGCGATTATTTGCAAGGTTCTGTGTGTTATTTATTTGCTTTGGGGCTTTTTTGCTACTTTTATGGCGCCTCAAGGTAGGCAACCTTTTATCCCGCCCCCAACTCCAAGCACCCGATTAAGAAACATTCCTGTGTGTGGCCAAAACATTGTGGCATATTTCATGTTTGCTTCAAGTGTTTCTATTCTCCTGCTGGCCGGGAGGGATCAAATTCGTTCAAGTGTTAAAATTGCTTGAGCAAAAAGATTTTGCATGACAAGGAAATAGGGTTGATATACGCAGCTGTATACCTTTATTGGTAACATAATACGCTTTTCATATATATGTATATGTATGTATATACCATTTCCATTTCATTGAATTTAGTTTGCAATGCAATTCAATTCTGATTTTGCGGCGCGTGACAAAACTCAACTTATGCCAGCTTTTGGGGGAAATTCTATTTGCTTTGCTAATCCAAAAACACCAAACAGTCACGGTCGCCATGTGTGTGGGGGGTGGACAAACTGTCAGAATGGATGCGCTGTAGGTTCTAAGCCTGCAATCCAAATGCTATATTTTTTTTTTTTTTTTGCTGGCCTGTCACAAACGCCTGGGCTTAAGAGGCATCGGAAATGGTCAAGTAGGGCTGACACAGAGAGGGCATCTATGTCAATGGTCATGACAAGCAACAAAAAAAAAAAAAAACAACAACGAAAATGAGAGTGAGGGAGGGTGGTTTGGAAATTAAATGGACTAATAAAATGAACAATAAAAAAAGAGGTGTTAGTCAAAAACTGCGAGACGAAGATTTATAATCCTGTTCTCAGACCTAAAAAAAAATGGTTCCACCAGCCACTTCAAAAGTTGAGAAAACATTTTCTTGTTTAGTTTAAATTTATTTTATATTTCATTTGTTGTTTTACCAAAGTTAAATACTTATGGAAAATTTTTGAAAGAACTTCTGCCTAAATTAATTTTTTTTAAGCTCTCTTTTCAATCGCTTTCAACTTTTATTAATTATGCCAGGAAAAATTCCTTTAAAAATCCTAGCATTGCAGAGACTGTCCAATCATATTTTATAGACTCTTCTTGTCAAAGAAGACTAAAAAACAAAAAAGGAAGCACAAACACGCATTCCTGAAACCGTCTGTCATTTACATGCTCAAAGTTGCTCAAAAAGCTAAGCCGCTTATTTCCCAAAAAGGTGGAGTCAGGCAAGTCCAGTCAGCTAAGTGCCTCATATCGATGGGAGACGCTAAAAAAAAAAAAAAAACTGCATCTCGTGTTCATTTGTAGCGGAAATAACTTTTTGATGCACAGCTTTCACATTTCACCTGGCCACAACAACAGGCGCAAACCCCCACCCCACCCCACCCCTGCTCGTATGTACCTGACCAACAAAAGTCCCTTTGCCAATGCGCTTAAACTGTAAAACATTCGACGAAGGGAGAAAAAATTTTTTTTGGAGTAAAAGCAAAGTCCATTACTATTAAAAAAGTTTTTTGCACACGGCAAAAATTGAAAACTTTGTTTGTGAAGGGCCTAAGCACAAAGATGACATCAAAGTTGTGAGCTTAATGTAATGGAACTCTCTCTCTCTCTTCCCTCGCCCTCGCTTCTCACATGTTTAGCTGCTGTCAATGTTTAACAAAAAAAAAAAAATCTTCATTTGTAACTCCTTCATGGGCTGCTCCTTTTGGGGGAGTCCCTTTGGGCAACTTTGTTTCACAATCGAGTACAAAATTCACTCGACTGGATTAAAAGATTAGTTGCAGCAGATTATGAATCATGTGGGAAGCCAGGCGGTGGGTAGCGAGACATGAGTTTGACTTTGGTTAACTGAAAAGTTTATGCTTTGAAAACTGTCGAGGGGGAGGTAAGTTAAGGCCGCTTGAACCCTTTTGGTTAAGCGAAAAGGGCTTATTGCAATTTGTGTTGCCTACATTTTGGGGTCAGTTGCTTTAATAAAGTTTCGTTTTTGTTTTTCTTAAAATTAGAATCAATCTGGGCAAAATTACTGCCTCACAGTTTTTTAATTAAATTTTCCCTAGCCATTAAGTTTAATTCATTCGTTCACCCAAGCATTAAGTTAGCCCTTGCTGAACCCTTAACAAAAGTACACTTGGAAAAAAGTCAAGTATGTAGCACTTTAATTTAGGAAAAACGAAGTCCTTGGGTACATAATTTTAGAGTGAATTTTACAGAGAGAAGTCTGTAAGTAAAGTCAGTACTTGAACCTTCATTTTCCTACATTAAGGTTGATTTTACCGCATTGAATAAATAATTTTCTTCCTTTTATTTGAGCTTACAAATCGCATTTTAAAAAGATTGGGTTAAAAATAGGCTTTGACCTTATGCCATCAACTTTTCCGACCTTTGGGGATTTTATTGCCAAAAATTAGAGGATAAATTTCACATTAATTTTGCCCGTATAAATGAAATTTTACATTAATTGGGTTTAAAATACGTTTAAGTCTTGAAAGCCCCATTTTCTGACCTTGGGGATGATTTTACGAAATTAAAAAAATATTTTTTCCATTTGCTTGGCCCGTAGAACCAGGAAAAATTCTAATAACAAGTAAGATCAAGAAACAAGAAAAAAATTCTAATATTAAGTAAGATTAAGTAAGATCCAAGAAAAAAATTCGAATATTTAGTAGGATTTTACCATACCGAATTACATAATTTAAACCGTTTTGTGATATTTTATGTACATTTTCAATTATTTTAAGATCCTAAAGACCTTTCTTATGGGTTCTAGCTCAAATTCAGGCCTGTTCCCGTTTCCGAATGATTTTTAAAAATAAAACGATTGCAATTCCGAATTGTTTTCATTCAGGTGTTCCCGTTTCCGAGTAAAATAAAAATCTTTTTTTAAGAATCGTTTTGAATCTTATCCGATAACAGTTAACTATCGATAATAAAAAAGCTGACTGGCACAGTTGCTTTCGATTAGTTATCGACTTTAGAGTTACCAAAACTTACCTTGAAAATTTATATTTACTTTCATTCCAATTTTTTAAAATCAAATAACTTTATAGCCTAATCACACTGAGTACATTTTAGAGAAACTGGCAGCATATAGTATCTTACATCTGTCAGTCATAGCTCTCCAAAAATGTGTTGCATCAAAAAAATTACACAGACATTTATTTAAATAAAAACTTAAATTGCCATGTGTGGCGAGTAAAAGGCAGCTAAGCTGGGTGCCATCTCCCGCAGTACGTTTCTTTGGGCTTTTATGGGCTTCTTTACATCTAAGATATCAGTTCTTAATCGTGTTGGCATTATTGTATGTTCCGAGGCGGAGTCGAACGCACAACCACCCGCACAGTATTGTCTCATGTCTACTAAGTTCCACATGTCGGCCTTCATGTGAGTCGTCGTCAAGTGGTTTTCATGCTGATTAAATTTAAAAATTAATATAAAAATAATTCACAAGTTTTTCTGGGATTACTTTGTTTTTCGGCTACAATAGAATAGGAACATTATGGTTAAAGATGTTGGATGTTAGATGTTAGCAATTGTTAGCCTATTATCGTTTTTTGGAAACGGGAACAGCTACCAATTCCGTATACCGATTGATTGATTGATTGATTTACACTTTTAGGCCTCATTTCAGATGGAATAAATATTTATTTCGTCATTATTCATATGAATAGAATCACTTTTTGTAAAGCTCTGAAAGCTTAATGCTCTTGAAAAGCTGTCTTATTTATTTTAAGCATAGTGCCGAAATAAATTTGTATGCCATCTGTAATGTGGCCTTATATCAAGTAATTGAGAAATAAAAATGTGTACAAAGTATTCTTCATTTAAGCCCATAAAATTCTTAAAACATCCACGATATATACATGAACAAAGAAAGTATAACAATGAGCATAATTCTCAACTTTTCTTCGACTAACATTTTGCAATTTAAAACCGGTTTTGAACCAGATTATTTCTCTAAGGGCCGTTTTCTCATGTTCCTGTTTTTTAAATCAAGTAACTTTTTTAGACAATTTTTGTTGCCTAATTTTGGGAAGCTTTTTAAATATCTTTGTTTGTGTATAAAAAGACCCATGAATGATTTTAAACGCTGCCTAAAAGTAGACAACACGAATTGTGTCAAAAAGCACCTGGATTTGAAAAAAAGGAACATTAGAAAACTGCCTTTAATCTTAAATTTTTATGATGTGGAATTGTTGCATCTAAAATCACACCAAAAGCAAAATTTAGTAACCATTTGGTAACTTGTGATTTGTAAGTCTATTTCGTACTTAATCTTTTGTTTTGTGTAATTGAAGTAAGAACGCTAGTCAAAAATTTGTTAATATACGTTAAAAAAGGACTATTCTAGTTTCAAGATTTTATGTTCTTATTTTAGTAATATAAAAGACAGTTTTAAAAATTTGTTATTTTTTTAAATTAATAAAATTTAAATTTCATTTCAATTTAAATTAATTAAATTTAAAATTTTATTTTTATTTAAATTTCTATAATTACATCCGTATTTTAAATATAGAACGTCCTGAAATTTCAAGTATATTACAGCTTATTCTCCATTCTGTTCCTTTTAAAACTCTGACCATCATTTATTTTTTTCACTGTGAACCCTTTCTGCGTCTCTGCTTTGCGCTTCCCACCCCCCCTAAATACCCAAAACCAACAAATCAGTGCACTTCATTTGCCAGAACTGGACATAACATTTTACAAGCTGAAAATCTGCGACAGCTTATAAAGAAATTTTGTTGTGACAGCCAAACAACTTAGTCCATAAGAAAAAAAAAACCAAATTGAAGGCGTCAAACTTAAGAGTAAACTTTTTTCAGCAAACCCAAGAGAGAGCAAGAGAGAGGTAGAGAGACAGCGATAGAGAGCCTCCGCATTGAAATTAATGCACAAAGTTTGTTGTTTTGTTGTGGCCGAAAAAAAACCTTTCAGAATTTGTAATGAGCAACAACTTTGACTCCCATTTTTTTTGTATATATTTTTTGGTTGGGTGAGAAGCTGGAAAAATTTGATTTGAAATGGGGGCTAACAGCGACAAAAGTTTTCAAATAAAAATTAAAAATTGTCAAGGCGTTAAATTGGGGTCAACAGAAATCTACAGGTAATGAAAGTAAGCAAAGAGAAGATGGAAAAATGAAAAAAGAAAAAAGGGGTTGGAAATGAAAAGAAATTGAAAAGGGATGGAATTGTTTCGTGCAATTGACGTGAATTTGATGGGAGGAACGGATAACAAAACAATGTATTTGAGTGTTTTCTCAAGTCATATTCGACCCTCGAAAAAAGTCTTGAAGAATACAAAACAATTAGGTTTTGCTTGAGCTATGCGTAGTACTTGTAGATTGACTTCCATTTTAGTTGCTTATTTTTTTTTAGAACCAAGTGCCTATTCAATCGGCTTCCAATCTTGCTATTCTGTGTAGTCTCTTTAATAATTGACGTTTTTTTGGAACATAAATTGAACATCAAAAGCAAAATAAGGCTATGCAATTTGTTTTATTAAATAGTTAAGGTTCCTCGTATTTCAAATAATTGACAATAATCTCAGCTTACATTATAAGTTTCGATAGTAGATCGAACATACACGCTTTTATTTAAAAGAGATTTTCAGAAAAATGGTTTTAGATCAGTGCCGACATCCAAAATTCGAAAAACAAAAGTGAGATTTGTCTCTATGGAAACTTATAAAAAAACAGAAAAAACAGTATTAAGATTGTATTTATTTAATTTAAAATTAATGTTAAAAAAAGGGTTATTAAAAAAGGGCCTCCAAATTTCATCTACTTCCTCGGCACAAAGTTGTCCATATGCTGTTTGCAGTGATGCATTAGTTTTGGGACTCAGAGTTATTATTATTATTATCTTAAGTGTTAAAAAAAAATATGTGGATGGCCCTGAAGGTTATCAATATTATTATAGGGATATAAGAACCCCAAAACATGTAAGAATGTCACCCAATTTTTATTCGACGAATTTCTCAATAATTTTGTAGACGAATCTTACTGTGACTCTGGAACATTTTAACAGGACAATCTTGCATCTACCTTTCTAAACTTCAATGCTAGTACGTATATAGAGGGTAATAAACAATTATAGAGAATATATTCAGGCATTTAAAAAAAACACGGAGACGGAATTGAATTATCAATTTTCTAAATTCGTTTAAGATATTAATTTAATTTTATGAAAAATGTATTATGATTCAAAAAATTGTCTAGGACTTGTTTCGAATTCTTTTTTTTTTAACTTTTAAGAAAAAATAAAAGGTTACAAAAATATTTAAAATTTTGTATTTTGGAAAATATGTTTGTTAGGTGTCTTATTTCGCATACTCTTACTACCAAAAATGCAAAAAAAAATATATATATAAAATAATACAAAAAAAAACTCCCGATCAATCAATAGACTCTATGTTTTTTATTGAACAGTATATTTTTGAAATTAAATAATAAACTAAACGTCCAAAAATGTCTTTTTTCAAAAAGAATATTTGATGGGCACTTTTTACTGATCACTCAAGTACTTATCAAAATTTGTTTTATTAATTGGGAAATTTTGTTGATAAGTGTAATTTTAGCCTTATAAATACTCCGACTCGCTAACACCAGCAACTTTTCACCCTAGGCGAAAAACTATGACAAAAATTGTTCGGAACTTATTAATAATGTGCATATCCACCTTTATTTGAATATCGATATCACTTTATATATTCGAATAGGCATTGGGCGCGTTCAGCAGAGACCCTTCATCACTGATCAGCTTAACAAAACTGCTCTTATTATTCAGCATACTTTAGGGAGTCTTGTTAAATTGACATTTGGAAAAGCTTAATGTAAAAAAAAATATTAAACACAAGAGAAAAAGTTGGCTACGTAAATTACCAAGAAATTAATCATTGATCAGGGAGCAATTTCTTTTGCTGAACACGGCCATTAAGTCGTAAAATTGGAGCAGCTCTTTTTTACGAGTGGCCCTCATCTTAGACGAATTAAATTGGATATCAAAGGAGCCATAATAAGAGAAGGCATTGCAACCATTATGCTCCTCTGACGACAATAGTGACGGATCGAAATGTGGATTCTTGATTTTTTGAGTCAAGTCCATCTGGTCCATCCTAGTCAATGATTTGTTCATCAGAAAAAACGATTTCATTCCATTCGGTCTTCCATCTCATGTAACTTTGAGAAAACACATAGCGATCAGTGTTTAATAAGATCTTAAATTTGTCTCTGGTTCTGCTCTTTAAAAAAAATACAAAGGTCTGTGGCGAAATTTTGATTCATAAAAAAATAAATCAAATTTAAAATGACAAATTATGTTGAGTCTATTTAAATGATTGAGAATGTAGCTATATTTCATATTAATTATATTTATGTATAGATCACAAATTTATGTAAAAAATTTTTATTGTTAAATTTATTTAGTTAAGTATAATTTACAGAATTTCGTGCACCTAACAAATACCCCAAAAAGTTGAAGTGAAAAACTATCAGCAGCATTTCTCCCATTGTGAGGCAGCCATTCAGAAATGTTCCGAGCACATTTCAATTACAATTCCAATGCTTTTTATCCCATAAACGAGATATTCAATATGACAAGCGCTCCACTCCAGCTCTTTGGCATCTAATTCTATGGTTACCCAATGCTTGGAAAGATAATGAAGAGGAAGACCCACTCTGAGCCCAAACAATTTTGTGGAAGCCACAAAACTAACCAAGCAAATAATTTGTGAAAATTGAGTTTTCTGTATGAATATGAATATGCAAAATGTGTGTGTGTGTGGAGTGAGTAGTGAGTCGTGGCACAAATTGCACATAATTTGCTCAAATTTAATTTGATTTTCAGTTCGGTTTCCGCCAGCTTCAAAACTTTTCTGTTTCCGATTCAGCAGCAGCTGAATCTGAAAGCTGTTTGCGCTTCATTGCCAGCTTAATTGCAAAGTTCGAACCGAAACGAGTCCAAATCGAATCACGTTTCTGCTTGGGTCCTCTAGCCCCAACCACTTCAAGAAAAATGTCAAGTTGAAAAGCATTCAAATCTTTTTAGAGTACTTGAGCGCGCGGAGGGGCATCAAAAACTTTTTCAAAATCAACGCTCGACGCCGCACCGCACACCTTTTGTGGGGTTGGAAGGTAGAAAAGGTAAAGCCAGGACGTGAGTGGACTAAGCAATCAAAGAAATCGAAAGCGACAAAACTTAGAACTGCGGACTACTGGCAAACATTTTCGCTTAATGAGACCAATAAAAGGTTTTCGGCCTCGACGAAATCAAAAGTTTTGGCGCAAATTGCATTTGGCAGCTTAAATCTTTTATGAGCCTTTATTTTAAGTATGTTATACAGGGGGCGGATTGAAAACTTACGCACGTATTAGGAATCAAAAAACCCTTTTAAAAAAAAATATAATGAAAATTATATAATCAGGTTGGAAATGATTTGTTCTATGAATGGGAAACTTCTGTAGGTATTTAAAAAACCATAAGAAAGGCATAAAGCCAATTCAATCTCGGCCTTGGTGTTCTGCTCTTATTCACACACTTTTGTCAATGAGAGAGTTGGGTGTGAAAAATGAAATTATAAGCAAAATGACAGCAAAGCCAACTCCTTTGGCTCCAGGCAAAAGACCAAAGACCAGGGCCAGAATCAGGACAGGACAGGCAACCGAGAGTCCTGACAGCAAAAATACATCTTAGGCGCATTTTAATTTCATGCTTTACTTGCCACGTTGTCAGCTGCTCCTTTTGATTGTTGCTGCGTAATGACATTTAATGTCCATAGACCATAATTGACTGTGGGTGGAGCGGAAGAAAGATTGAGGCTGGCGTCTCATGCGCGACTGCACAGCAGTTAAATTTTGTGCTCATTCTTTTCTTTGGCCGCTTTTGGTCGCTTTTATTTGTGTTTAGATGGCACAAAGATTTCCAGGCCAGGCCATAATTTCAGACTCAAGGTGCAGCTTAGAGAGAATTTAATTGTGCGACAAAAGTTATGAACACGTGGCTGACTTCCCATTGACAGACAATAGAGAAGCATTATTTTTTATGTTGAAGCAGAATATTTTCCAAAATTAATTAGAACACAAATCGTTACCCACAACAACAAAATAAGCATATAAAAGAAAATGTAATCCACTTAAACTGAAATTTGTCAAAAGCATAAAATTACAAATAGCAAACTACAAGAAAGCAAAGACGCAAAATTGACAAACGACAAACAAAGGGAAAGGAAAATGTTGCCGGAGGGGGTGAAACCAAACAAATGATCGCTCATCAAATGTGACACTTTTTGGCGCTTCAGTCCTTCCACTTTTCAGCGCATCCGTCACTGCAGTTTGGTTGCCATGGTCTCCGAGCACAGGGATATCAAATCACTCAAAAAGCGTTACTCGAGTTTATTGCCAAATGGTTATCATATTGTTTATAGATTCTCTTCTTTTTTTTTCCACCCACAGGTGACACTGATGGATCCAACTCTAACTTTTATTGTCTGACAGCTCTTTTTTCTCGTCTGATGTCTTTTGTTATTAATCATTCGTTCCACTTTTGGTGATTTTTTGGGCAACAGTTGGCCAAGAAAACTTTTAGCGTCCCAGCTTCATGTATTTGCCATTTAAAATTCGAGAATTTTCAATTCACAGTAACAAACAAATTAAAATACATTTAGGCAGCTGTGTCCTCGCTGGAAAATTTACGCAGTGCAAACTTATATTTTATGATTTTGATTTTGCGTGCGGAGAGAGACTCCGCCCAAAAAAGTAGGCAACGAAAAATATAAAACGTTGAGGAGGGTGCAAAAGTTTTTCGGGCACTGTCTGTGTGTTGTGTGTGTGCGAGAAATAGGGGGAAGAAACATATGGATGTTGTTCTGGGAATCAATTTCACTTTGATATTGAAGGAAATAAGGGAGATGTAATATATAAAGAGGACATCGGCATTTATATTAAAAAAAATACATTTATGTTTCTTTAAAGTTGAAGTTTACTGGGAAACTAGCTTTTAATCAACTGCTTGATTCAGAATATATGCAGGTATTTTAACAAGTTTTGATAAGAGATTTATTTTTAGGAGTTGCAATGCTAAATAAATTATTGTTGAAAAATAAATTTTTACTTTAAATCTGAATTCTAATTTTATATATTTGATATTTTGAACGATATTTTGATTTACTGTTAAACGTGAAGCTGCAAATGAGAGCGCTTGAACAAACTTGTTTGAACACTTCGCTCAAGAGTAAGCGGTACCTTTTATCTTAACTCTAGAATGCTTAATGCTCAATGCTTCATTGGTCAGTCTAAATCAGGATTGGAAAAATATTAATAAAACTAAAAAATTTCTTAAATTTACTTATAAATAAAAAAATACATTGATTCATTTGAATAAATATCGTGAGCTATGAAATAAATTGAAAAGCACACAAACCAAGAGATTGAGAGTAACTCGGCCTGGCCCTTTGGGCCTATAAAGACAGATATTTTTTATTTAAAGTACTAAAAAGACTAAAAAAAATCAATCTCAAAAACGTATCCATAAAAAAATTTTGGAATTTCATTTTTAAGTTCGTCAATCCAAAAAACAAAAATAAACATACAAAAATAGGGTTTAATGGGTCATTTGAATTGTGTAAAAAACATATTTCCGCTAAGGCAACATTGCGTATACGTGATAAAATTTAAAACCATTGCGCAGACCCTAAAATCGGAGAATAATACCGGAACTGGAACTCTTAACCGAAATAAACCTTTTTAAGGGGGTCTTCTACCTTTGAAAACTAAATCTTTAGATTTTTTTGTTTTGCATTATTATTATAGCATTATTATATATCGAAATAGTTAAGCAGATATAGCCTTTTTAGTAGAGTAATATTCTTGCTAAAGTGAGTATATTTTACGTTGCTCAAAACTTTAAACGCGTTTTTCTCGAATCCACGTTTTTTGACCTGGTAGCCATGATTGCGCCAGTTCTACTGAACCGATTTTGATCAGCCATGTTGCAATCGTCGCAGAATTGACGTAATTTTGGCCCGTACCTCAATCAGGAGGAGAAACATTTTTTTAATAATTTTTTTACACTAAACTACAAAAAAAAAATTTTAAAATCTACATTTTTTTAAGTGGCTGCAAGTTTTTAAAAAAAATATTGAAAAATATGATTGAGGTACGGGAGAGAATTTCATCAATTCTGATCATAACCTCATTTACCGTTTTCAATTCCGATAACCTGAAGTCCCGGAATCATGGCTACCACCTCTACACCTTTTTTTTGAGACCTTAATTGGCAGGCTGATAACTTTTTGAACAGCGAAATCCAACATTTTTTTTGTTAATTTTTTTTTTTATTAATAAATAACATAAAACAAAAAACCAAATTAAAAAATCTGTTAGGGTTTTCCCTCCAGAATTTAAAAAAAAAAAACACTCATAAAACACTCGTCAAAGTCACGTACCTGAACAATATTATAATTTGTCTGAGAACCGAATACCGTTAACCGTTATAATAGCATCCGAAAAACCAGAACCATACCGAATACTGTTTCGATTTTTCATTATTTTTCTTTGTGATTATGATTATTTAAATAAATATTTTATGATGTTCCTTTGATGTACATGCAATTCGGTAGTCGAATCGACGAACGATGACCTTCCAAAGTATACTTTTTTTTTATCTTCTAAAAAGGCAATCCGACTGAAGCGGCAAACATTTTTACAGCTGTGCTCCATCCGCGACTAGAATCTTGGATAGATGATCAAAACACGGTGGACAGCCTTTTCGTGCTAACATCCACGGCGATCACGTATTTGAAAGAAAAACGCAACCTTTATTTCTCTTTTTCAAACTAAGCAGCATTGGAGTATCAACGAAGTTTTTTTTATCAGTTTTTCAAGCATTATATAAAAATAACTCAACATCAGTATGTTATGGTTCAAAGAGACATTAGAAAGACGTTTGACCAATCCGAAAGTCGTCTTGTATATACCATCGCCAAATTTTTACTGAAACAACGGTATCACTGCTTTGCGGGTTGATGCTCACTGGCTGAAGAACCTAATCTACAATTCAATTTAAAGAATAAGGCGTCCTAAAAAAAATTTCATAACCAGACACTAATGAGCATTGATGGTAGGAATCATGCTAAGTTCTTTGAACAAGCCTTCAACAGTTCAAGCAGGATGTTATATGTATAATCAGCTGAATCTTTCTACCACAGTCTTCCACATATTTTCTTTTTTTCTGCCACAGATCATATGGAAATACCCTTAATCTATGCACCCTAAGCAATCTCAACTGCTTTGAGGACACAATGCATTTCATCGCAATCTGCGCATAGAAAATTTGAACCTTGAACAGGCGATCTCAACTCTAAACAGGTCTTACTGAAACACCAATTTAATAATAGTACCAAAAATTCGAATTTAAATTTTAATTGACCGCAATTACCAAAAAAAAAATTAATCATACATCATGTACACCCAATGAATATTTTTTTTACTGAATCTAGTAGTAGTTTAAATCGTTGTCAAATTTTTTTAATGTTAATATAGTGGGTGAACGGATCCGAAAAAAGCAAACAAATGAATAGCCAACACTGCGTACTCGACAAAAGCAACAAATGGGACAATTCGACCTTTAAAATTTCTAGAATAAAGAGGTCCGGCTTCAAAGACTTTTCATTGTGTTTCTTATCTCTCTCGTCAAGAACAGAGCTTACCGTTAATGCCAGCAAGCTCACTTACTCATTCTCATTAGCAGCTTCGTACTTACTATTTAAAAGTTAACCTTCTCTGATTAGAATAAACCAAATTTGATAATTTCCTTTGGAAATTCGACGAATTGGCAGCGAAATCATTTTCTGAAACTGGGTCAACATTGATGAAAATAAGATTTGAATAAAAATAAACAAAAGCACACATATTCAGAGACTCACGCACAGACCACACAATTCAAACGTCAATTGCATTTTAATAACACAAACACAAACACACACACACGCACACAATCATCGCAGGCTGCAATTCAAATATCAAAACAAATAAATTGTGGCGTCGCATCTGTTGCCAAGTTGTCTTCGTTCACTCACATTATTTATGCTCAATTTCTTTCTGTTTTGAGTCACATAATTTAAAGAGCAATTACCGTTAGCTCCAAAGTATTTTTTCAATCTAACATGATTTTTTTTCTTTTCTTTGGCACTCTGAACAAAGGGACAGCCCCAACAATTTGATGTAATTTAATTAAATGAACACAGCAGCAGGCCAAAAAAAAAAAAAAAAAAAAAAATAGATATATATATAAAAGCGAAACGAAGCAGCAGGGGGCCAGCAGAGAGCGGCCCAGTCTAGACCAGCAGCAGGTCCTGGCCTGCCAATTCACATTGCATTGTTCACTGCTCCCAAAATGACAAAAGTTAATGCCTGGCAACGTTCGGACAAAAGAGGAGCCGGGTCGGCCGGGTGCTTCCGATGATGACGATGCCCGTTGATAGGCAAGCTCCCAAAAATATAAAAGAAAAAAACCAGAGAGAATGAAAATAGAAAGGGAAAGCCATAGAGGACACCTGCTGATTAAGATCACAAATTGAAAATCATGAGCAGGACAGGACAGTGACGGCACACCGGCCAGGACTAAAACATTTGTGCTATTTTCATTAGTGAGTCTTGGCCGGCAATTTCAATCAATTGCCTGACGACATTCGACAAAACAGGAAAACAATATTTTTGTATCTCGCTTTAATCACAAATTAGTTCCTTTTTTCCATTTAGACCACTCTGGTCACTTTCTGACACAACAGCACATAAAGTTGTCCCTTAATCCATTCCTTGCTATAGGGCATATAGCTTTTCGTATGCGGTAGATACACCAAAAGGCTGATGTCCTCAAAGGAATCAATGAAGTCAAATAGATCGCCCACGCTATAGGTTATAATATTCTTATTCTCCGTATGACGCTTCAAATGCTCCTCGAAAACCAGACACAATGTTTCCATGCATAACTTGACATTGCCATAGTCGCAATAAGTGCGCGTTTGGGGCGACGCATTGGGATGCAGCAGAAGTATGGTGTGCGAGTTGACATCCATTTTCGTTGGGCTAAAAATTGATAGTAATAAGTTATGTAGATATATTTGCAAATGTTATAGTTACTTACCTGTAGGTACTTGTAGTTGATAACGCTAAGGATTTGCTTTTAAATTGTTGGTCTATTTAAGAGAATAAATCTTTTATTTTTGTAATTTGACGTCCCGACTGCTTTTGGTTAATGTCGATTTGCTGTCCAGCATTCAACTGTCAAAAAACCCAGTGTTGTATAACGTGGTAAATAACAAACAACGTAACACTGAAACGCTGGGAAAAAATGTTAAATTAAATGTTAACTAAAATAAAGCACTAACTGTAAAATGCAGAAGGATTTCTTTTTTAATAAAATAATGTTAACAATGATCGAAAATATATATAAGAAATTAGCTGACCCGACACACCTTGATCATTTTGGTTCGGAACCAGTTTTGTTCCAGAAAAATATCTAACTACATATAACCAATCAAATTTCAAGTTTATAGCCTAAATTAATTCTAGTAAATGGAATCAAAAAATCGATAGGTCATGGTACAGAAAACTATATAAAGAACATGTAGAAAAAAATTCGGTAGTGATCGGTTCTTTTGATCATTTGTTTTTGAGTAATCACTCCAGCAAATTCGGAAAAACGCGTTTAAAAACGCTAATGGATCTCTCTAGCTACCGAGCGACTTCTCTTTAAGTGGCTATAACTCAAAAACTGTTTGAGATATCGATTTGAAAATTTTATATGTTATTTTTAAAGGTGTAATCTATCGATATATGAAATAAAATCGATATTTTTTTAATTTCAGACTAAGTGTGCCCCTTAAATAATTACTGAGATATGGCTTCGAACCACTTTTAAAACTGAGTGACTCGTGCGTGTTAAAGTGAATATAAGTCATGCAGTATGCACGAAATTTTGTTTTTTTTTTCTTATAGTTGATTAATTGTAGTATTTCTAAAACGGATTTGCTTTTGATTTTCCAAAGATAAGAGGCTTTGTGTGTTACAGATATATAGTTACAGAACTACATATTGTTTTGATGAATATATTATTATAGGGATGCATTTTAATTATTCGTGACCCCTCCTTAAGTCGTGCAAAAAATGTTGTGCTGGAATAGTGTGTTACGTAGAGAAAAAATCGCTCACGCGCGCACCTCTATTATCAATCCAGAGACCAAATTTAAAGTTCATAGATAAATAATTTTGGTTCACTTTTTAAGACTGTTTCAGAACCAGTTTTGATACCAGAAAGTAATAAACTTTATGTTACCAGCCCAATAATCAAGTTGTTAGTTAATAGCTTGAATAATTTATGTGAAATGGGCTTGAAGCACTTTTGAAGCGGCTTAATCTTGTTCGGATCCAGTCGAATAATTTCTAAGAAATGGCTTCGAATGGCTTTTAAATACTGTGTCAGAACTGGGTTGTCTCCTCGAAAATAAACAACTTCATATTATAAACCCAATCACCAAATTGAAAGTTTATAGCTTGAATAATTTCCGAGATTTAAGCTAGGTACTCAGACACGATTAACATTCTCGCTGCCTATCTAATTAAATGGCTCTTAGAGTGCGCTCTTCGAATTTTCTCAAAGCATTCTAAGAGGCCGTACTCAGACGCCAAGAGTGCGCTTTGATAATGTGCATGGGGCTGCCAGATCGTTTTTCAAAAACAGCTAATAAATTCTCGAAGGTCGTCGAATTATGAAACATGTTTGATAATTCGAAGAGGTACCTCATAGAATTGAGGTAATTTATAAAAATGGATTCATAGAAGACCAAAAAAAAAACAAAAACAATTTTGAGAATTTTGCGGAGCATGAACCCCTTGCGCTGATCAAAGCGGTCGAGATGCAACCCATTTTATGGGATTTGGCCAACAATTTGGCGTGCTTTCGTCACTTCATCCTCATTCTGCGCTACACGAAATACACACAAGAAAACAACCATGGTAAAGCCCATGACCTCTGCATTTCACATAGAGCCTTCCATTATCAATTTAATAAACATTTATTTTACATTTTACATACACATTTTTTGCCCGCTTATTTTTAAACAAACCACAGCTGACATAACCAGACTGACCATTTCGGATTCAGTGACTTTTTGCTGATGCCTGGTCACCCTACATTCTAAGAGTTTGCTCTTCGAATTATGAAACAATTCTAGCAGCGAGAATGTTATTCGTATCTGAGTACCTATCTTTTGGCTTTAAGCTATTTTTTAACCTGTTTAATTTGGTTCTGCAGCAGTAAAATATTTAACTCCATATTTCACACCCACACACCAATTTGGAAGTACAAAATATAGCTTAAATAGTTTCAGAGAATGGCTCTGAACCACCCCTTGATCCTGGTTTTAAGCCGATTGGAACGCCAACTATCAAATTCAATTGTGCACCTAAACCATCAACGGACTCACAAATATATTCACAGAAAATATTATTCAAATCGGTTCAGCCTTTTAGAAGGAGTTCAGTGACAAACACTGGGACAGAAAAAATATACATGTATATAAAGATAACAATATTGCCCAAAAATAAGCTTTAAAAATATTTGAAAATTTCTTCAATTTTCTTTATAACATTAAATTGTTTCAAATGTTTTTAACGGTATACAGTTTTGTTCTGATTTATTGCAAATTAGACATAAGAAAGGCAACTCTAAGGTGCCCGATAAAACAATCCTTAAGTGCCTGGGATGCTTACTTTGACGGCGAGGAATATAACGATTGAAAACCACTGCAAAGCAAACACATAAGGAATGAAATAAAACGTGATTAACGCCCGGATGTTATACCCAAATTCCTCTAGAGCAAATATGTACATATTTTTACATGTTATTACAAATCGAAAAATAAAACACTTTTATATGCTGGGAACATTTTAATTGTTTTTTAAGGCTCTTTTAACTTAAAAATTTAACAAATTGTAAAAATTATTGAAATTGATTTTCGAGTTCGACGTTCCCCACAACATTCGTATATTTTCTTCCTTTACGACAATTAATTTGTTTATTGAATTATTACCAGAAACAAAAGACAAAGGCTTTATGCAAAATCTGTTATTTGGCCCAAAAGAAGTATCATCAGCATGAACAACAACAACAGCAGCAAGAAGAGGCGTAACCCCACAACTGTAACTCAGAATGCAGCCTGATAAATATTAATGCCGTGCAAAGTGCGCACTGAGCCATTGTGGGTAAAGGACTTTGGCTCCGCCAGCCTCCTTCCTCTTCTGCATTTTGTCCAGGCATCGACTGGCATTAATATTCATTTCCATCGCTACAATAACACAGGATGCGGCCACAGGAGGCGACTGCCATAAAGACAACAACAAAAGGGAGGACACAGTAGCCTCCTCTCTCTCTCTGTGTGTGTGTGTGTGTCAAAGGAATTGCTAAGGGACTGCCCAGCAGAGAATGCTTTGCTCAGCAACGGCTGCTCTTTGACATTCATTTAATTGACTTTGTTTTTTTGGTTTTGCATTTTAAATAAAGCGAGAATTCAATTTATGTTTTGAAAATTAATTCAATATTGGACCAAACAAATTGAAAGGTGTCAAGTTGAGTTAATTATGGAACAAACTGTGGCAAAAGCAAATTTCATTTTGAATTTAGTTAGAGAACTGAACAATTTTTAGAAGTTGTGGGAATTTGAATATTTTTTAAAATTTTTGTAGCATTTTTTTTTCCAAATCTCCGACATTTAACTGAAATATATTCTAAATTTTGTACAAAAGCATCTCTTAAGAATGAGGCTCATCTTCCCTACTATCATTTTTCAGACTTCATTCTGAACTCAATTGATTATTATTAAATAATTATAGCCACTTCATTAATGGCTTTAAAAAACTTTAAAAAAAACTTTAATTGTTGAAATTTGTTGATAATTTCTCGTTGGCATTTTCGATTGATAAAGAATAATTGAAATAAATTTAAATGCTGTTCGGTGTCAGTTGTTTTTCGATAAAAGTAACTCTGGGGCTCATTTTAAATATCATCAACCTTATCACTTAACCACGCATACATCCTGCTTCCTTTCCACCACCAACACCTCCCCGCGGGCCACAGTCACCCCCATTGTCAACAGTAATGAAATTTACTTGTACATGAAATGAAATTAAATCATTAACACCTGAAGCGTGTGGAGTCATTGAACGTTGGATCGACGTGGTCCACGTGTGAACCCAATGACAACCAGTGCCAGAAATTCGAAATTCTTTCTTCTGCCTCATCCGCTGTGCACATATTTACTCTGTCTGCATTCATCGAGGGCGACTTTCAATAACATTTAAAACAAGTGCCTGGCGAGGGAAATTGACGCCCTTAATACAATTTGTTAACACTGGCTATGCCGTGTTAATAAGTCGACCCCAGCCAAACGGGAAATGCAATTTCCCCATTTCACAGAAGACGAAAAACCCCAACAAGTATCCATTGAACTTGAACTCTGGGCTGCTGCTGCTGTGGCTGCAACTTAATTAATTAGCTGCCTAAACTTGCTGCTGGAACTTTCTTTTTGCGGACCCACAAATCTGATTTCTTTGGAGATTTTTGCACAAAAACGAATGAGGTAACCAAAACCAAACCAAAAACAGCTGGCCAAAAACCAAACTCTATCCAATCTAACAACAAAAATCAAGCCAAAAGGAAACTTTGCCGGTATTTATACCTTGGCTGAAGATTGAGGGTATTTAAGGCTGGGTTAGGCTAAGCGATGGGATATTGACAAGAAGATTAACAGTATTAAAATATATTAAATTTAAGTTGAAAGTGTTTTATTGTCTAACCAACTGCAGACCACTGCACAGTCAAAGTTACAGCCTTGGCCAAACAATCTGGAGGCCGAAAATATTATTAATAACACTAGTTTAGATAAGTGTATTTTGGAATGCTGAACTCAAAAAGAATTTCAAAAATTTTGTAGGATACGTTTTGAGTTAGAATTTTTTATTTTTCGGTAGGTACATACTTTTAAGCCATATTCGGTTACAACTTTAGATAAAGTCAAGCGATTACAAGGTTAATTTAATAATCAGGAAGAATTCAATCGGTTTAGTAGTTTAAAAGTTAGAAGAAATATTTCAAAAAGATTTTTCTCAAAACGGAAAATGTAAAATCGTTGGTGAAAAAAAAAAAAATTTTTTTATTCTTACAATTGCCCTATTACGAAGAAAGTAAGCGTTGATGACGAAAATCTGTGGATAAATAGAAGTTGTAAGCAATTGTGTGAAAAACTAGGGTCAAATTTGACTATTTCACGTGTTCATTAAAAAAATTTTTTTACTTTGTTTTGCTCATGTAAGAGTTCCAATAGAAGCCAAATCACAGAAAAATTAAGAGCAAGGCCAAAAACGAAGAAAAATAAAAATATTTTTTAATAAATACATAAAACAATGAAATTTGACTGTTAGTACTTTTACTCAATTGCTCACAGCTCCTTTATTTATCCATAGATATTCATTACCAATGCCTTATTTTCTTCGTAGAAGTGCTATTCGTAAGAACAAAAGAAAAAAACAATTTATTTTTATCAGTTTCAACCTTTTACAGATTTTAGGAAAACAAAATTTGCACGTTATTGAGAAAAATCGATTTTTCTAAAATTTTAGCTGTAGCATTTTTAACTATAAACCGATTGGAAAAGATCTTGCTTGATTATTGAAAATTGCATACCCTGCTTGAGACACTACAGTTCTATCTCGAGATATGTCATAAAATGTAAGGGTACCTACCGAAAAAACTGAAAAAATTCTAACTCAAAAACGTATCCATACAAAAAATATTTGAATTTAATTTTTGAGCCAGCATTCCAAAGTACATCATTAAAAAAACAGCTTTAATGGGCCTTTTTTTTTTATTTTTGTAAACTTGTGTTACTTTCGTTTTATATTTTACGATTAAAATTCAAAATTTTCTTAATTTAAAAAAAAAATAGAGATCAACAAAGGAAAGTTTTTTTGTTCGACCTATTAAAATTATTAAACAAATTATAAATAAAATAAACGCAGACTTTTATATTAAAAAATATAAAAAATAGGCAACACTGCGTATGAGTGATTTTGTGTTCGACTCATTAAAATTTTCAAAACAAATTTTAATTCAATTCATTAACTTTTAACTAAAAAATACTCATACGCCTCGTTGGCACCGTCAAAATTCCATAATAAAGACAGTTCAATATTGTTATTTTTGTCCATTTTTTTAATCTGGCATTTCATTTCGATTTTGTTTAGATAATTTGTTTAAATATGAATTCACGCTGCGTCTCATTAGCAGAATCCTTAGCTCAGCAGATAGAGCGTCGTGTAGGAACTTGATGTTCGCATATGGGAGACAATTGTTTGAGTCCCAGCTTTATTCATTATATATTTTAGTTTTATTTGCTATCATCCTCTATTCTTAACAAACTATAATTAAAATCAGAGTGAAAGTGGGAAAATCATTTTATAGTGAAAGAAAAAGTGTGCTAATGGTACAAAAATGAAATGGGCAAATATTTAAGTTTGTGTTAAACTTGGGAAAAATTTCGCTGAGACATACAAATTAATGAAACAAGTTTATATGATTAATTTTAAAAATTGTCGTTTTCAGTAGTCTTGAATCAAGACAATGTTGACGATTCGAAAGGTATTGTCTACATGGAATTTGTTTTGGATATTCAAACTGTTACTAAAGAATACAAAAAAAAAAAATTTTTAAGGCAGAAGACTCCCTTAAATATATAAATTAGTCAGCTTGCCGGCTCGAGGTCGGGTAGTTGTGTTAGCTCACAACATAAACAACTTAGCACTCGCACACCACCATTAGAAAGATTGCCAAATAAAAAAAATATGAAACACTGCGTATGAGTGATATTTGAAAAACTTTAGAGCCATCTCTCACAAAAACGGAAAATCTAAAGGCAGCCCTCTGAAAGGATTATTTCTGTTATCTAGTTAATAAAATGCCAAACAAAACAATTAAATTTTCAGTTTTATTGGGTGCGAAGCTTTTACTAAAAAATACTCATACGCGTCGTAAACAACATCAAAGTTTCGACAATGTCGACGGTTTTATATTTTTCTGTTTGTCAATTTTTGAAATCAAGCAATTTATTTCAATTGTACTTAAAGAAATTGTTTAAGCAAATTGTTAACGCTGAATCTTTAGTCCAGCGGGTAGAGCATCTTTTCGAAAATTGACGTGAAGGAAGCATCTCCGACCCTATAAAGTATATATATTCCTAATCAGCAACGATACACTAAAGGAAATATTTAAATTTTTGTGGCAGAAAGTCAATTTTCAATAGCGTTGAAGTCCACAAATTTTGTTTGTCATTAGTTTATAAATTCATCAATCCTCAATGATACATACCAGAAATGTTAATAGACTGCAGCCCTGTGTATATAACAGCTGTTAGAGATAACGTTTGTATTCGATTGACAGCTGGATGTAAAATGCGTATATTATTACGGCGATTTAGAATTGTTAAAAGTAAGATAACACAATTTTCGGCCAAATGTATTTGTCGGAATCTGAACATTGTGTCTTTTACAATGTGTACCTTCTACCTACCTTTTGAACCTTGTAGAGTCATCAATTCTGCGTCCGATGCAGTTTATCTCAATGTGCAGATTTTTGAACTTTTCGCGAAATTTAATTTTTTAAGACATAACCTCATCATCAATGACATTTAGCCGAATTGACAAAAAACTCCGTCTTATATATTAATTTTTCAAAAAGTACCGCCGCTTTAAATTTCTTTTCAATTTTTAACACATTTTATATTTCTGCTTCCAGGGCATCGCCTAGTCGACCCTTTTTTATATACTTTTTCTGCGTCCTACTTGCTACTGTTTTTCTTGGGGATTTTCGGCTCGGTTTTTTGGGCTGTTAAGTGCAGGACCTGCAAGTGAACTGAAGCAGCTTTTGTGTTTTAGGTTCAACTGCAAGCCGGAAACGGATGGCGCAGATAAGAGAAAGAGAGAAGAGGGAGAGAGGGAGAAAAGCAACCTATAGCTGAGTCCTGACCGCAATCGCATTGTGGCATTGTCCACATCGATGTTGTCGCCTTTTATTTTTGTTACCGGTTGGTGATTTCCCAGGGCTTAATGGCCTGCGACCGAGACGAAGAGAAATGAATTGATTTTTCACTCAAAGTTAACACAAATTTTAGCAGAAAGTTCCCAAAACGAACTTCTTGAAATTAAATCTCTTAATTCAATCAGAGACAATTAGGAAAACTTGTCAACCACGCAAAGTTTTCGGTTTTCTCATAAACTTGCTGACACATGTGGCCAGAGTCAAAAGCCAAACATAGTCAAAAACACGTTCAAACTTTGACACCAATGAACAAAAATATTTCATAGTTAAAAACTTAATTTGGCTAAGAAAATTTAATTTTGTGGCGTATGGAATTTTGAGAATATTTTACGTAAAATTGTGGGCATCAAATTTTTTGATTAAATCAGAGTATGACTTTTTTATAGAGAGGAGGTCAGTGACTGCTGTGCTTATGTTTTGTTCAATTATATATTGATTTTCATTTCATTAAGGCTACAAATTATGCATCCTTCCCCTCCTGATATTAGAATCAGTTTGACAGCTGTTGTCAGCTGTCAGTTTATGTTTGACCTCGGTAAAGTAGCAGCTGGTAATGACATGAGGCAAAGATGCTCTGAATGGGTCAAGTGTTTATCTCATCATTTTTGGTCATGCTAAAAGTAAGCCATTTCCAAGCAAGTGTATATAAGAATCGGTGCAGTAAAAGTTGGCCTTTAACTTACTTACGTTCACTGCAAGTGAAAAGTTCATTAACTGAATTAAAGTTAAATTCTATTAAATCTAATTTAAGTGAATTTCATACTAGCCAATGGCAGATATTTAAACTATTCCCGCCCCACCGACACCAGTCAAAAGCAGGCCAACAAGTCTTAAGACTTAACCTCGCCTCGCCTTGCACTTCATCAAGTCAAACTCCACCTTCTCACTCAGCTCACTTTCCAATCCAAATTTCAATCCAAAAGTGCCTGCCACTAACATGCGTATCCTTCGCGTTGCAGTCGAACAATGAGCCACCGCAGGGCAGCAGCAAAAGCAGCAGCAACAACAACAACAACAACGGCCACAATGAGTTTTCCTTTTAGCCCGCTGCTAAGCAACTAGAAAGCAAGTCAGATCCGATGAAATCCTTCCCTCCTTAAGCTAAAACGAAACCTCAAACCAAACCACGTGATGCATTTGATCTGAATACAGCAAAATGGCGGAGAAGAGTTTGGTAAAGGCAGCGGGTGGCTATTATCAGGCATGCATAACCACTTGCAATTTGTAAAGTTCAACCACTAAACTTTATTGAAACTGAGATTTGAGATTTAAAGAATTAAATGTTTAGACTTAAGCTTAGAATTAGCCAAATCAAAACTGATTGCGGATTTCGATATACCAAGTCAGCGGTGGGCAACTTTTCGACAAAAACAAAATGCATGCAATTCATGGCGCTAGATCACCGAATACACACAGTGTGCTCCGTGATAAGAAGACAGCGGACTTGGCATATTTTTAAATAGAATATAATCCTAGTAGGCCAGGGTAAATACGTATTTACGAAACCATTTTGTGGTATTAGCAGGCCGTTTTGTGTTTTTTTCTGCCTCTTCAACACCTTTACTTTTTACTAAAAATCCTCTGTCTAGTAATAAGCCTAACCCAGTGATAGGGAGATCCTAGGTATTTGAAAAATCGAATACCCTTTACCTTACCTAGATTCAAATTTTTACTTACCTTGTAAAAAGATAAGGCAAGGTACCTAAGTTTCGATATTATTTTTTGGCTGATTAAAGAATTTTAGAAAAATTATAAAATTGTTGAGAATAAGAGATTAAAAATGATTCTAAAGATTAACAGTTCCAGTAATGGAAATTAAACGGAACCGATAATTAAAATCAAAATTCAGGAATTAAAGTCGACAGATTAGGTTATTCGAGTTAAGCTCAGGTGGGTAGTTGTCTGCGTTTCTTCGGAGGAGGCAGACAATAACTCCACAATCGAATCGATATCGAAAAATATAGAAAAGCCAAGTAAAGTGGAAGAGAATCGTTTAAAAAATTTTGTAAGCTTATTTTTAAAAAATATTTAAAATTTATATTCCACATCTCTATGAATTTGCGTATTTTTTTAATTTTCTGTAAATTGCACGTAAGTAAATTCCATACTTGTTGATCCCTGAAAAAAATCAGGTTTATCAACTGCTAACTCTTTAGTTGTTTGTACCTCTTTATTGTCCACTTAAAAAAAAAGTGCGCGTTATTCCAAAGACATTGTGGTTGAAAGTGCATATATTTAATAAGTAACTAATGCAAGCAGCTGATTTTGTGCACTGGTCAATCACAATAAATCATATTCTCTATATATGAAAGAGTTTGTCCTTATTTATTCCCTGACTGAATGATTGTCAATTTACGCAATGCCTTAACGGCACCACCAGACGGTGGAAAATTCCCGGAAAACTTTTTAAGGGGAATATTTTTTTTTCATCTGATGCGGCATACTTGGACACTTGATTTCCCGACTACGGAAAACCAAAGAAAATTGTCGTTTTGTATTCGATTGACTTAGTCCGTGTTTACACTATGAAGTTCGCTTCATGAAGCTCTCTTCGATTTCGTTTTCAAGCATCTTCAAAACTTCATGCGCATTTACATGAAAAAGTTGGCTTCATGAAGCTCGATTTTAATTCACCTGAGAACACGTGTTATCGATAAGCAAATAACCCACAAATCAACCCTACATCAGTTCAATCGGAACAAAGCAAAGGAGAATTATCGAAAAGCTTCACGCCACGGTAGGTCATGAAGCTTTGCCAGTTTCGGCTGCCCCTCTTCACCTCTTTCCCACAAACAAAAACTTCATGAAGAACTTCGTGAAGGAAACTTCATCGTGTAAATGCGGACTTAAATTGATCGAAGCGGTATGTTTGATCTAGTATATATGAAATTCGGTTTATAAACTCTATGGGGAAAAAAAACGAAAAAAACTCAGAGAAAAATGTCATTCTATATTTAAGTATGACCGTGATTGAAATAAGATCGTTTATTTCCTTAAATTTTTAGATTATTTTGGTCTATTTTAGCATGGCGCATGAATTAATTTTAAATTTAAAAAAATAAATGAGTAACAATAAAAAACAATCATTTTGATGAATGCAAAAATATCTTGTTTCAAGTTTAAGTGAATCTATCAGGCCTGTTCCCATTTCCGATGTCGATCAAAATATGCGGAATCGGTATTGGAAAATGCTATGCTATCCCTATTCCTTAAACTAATATACTTCCAATTTCCATTTATCTTTATTTAACTGTCTTGATGGCAATTAAAGTGAACCGAATTATCTAATCCATTCTTGGAAATTAGACCTTTTACCAATTCCTATCGATCAGATTCGGAAACGAGAACAGGCCTGTATAATACCGAATCGAACTTGAAGTGATCATTTTGTTGTCAGATTTGGAAATTCGAAACTTAGGGCGATTTCTCATCTTCTAGATAGCTTTTTCTTGTCAGATCTGAGTAATCGGCTCTATGTCAGCATCTGAAATCGTTAGAAAAGTTAAGTACAACGTGCTTGAAATAAAATTCGGTTTGTTATATATATATAATTTTTTAATATGGAAAAGTCCATCCTTAAAACCGAAAAATGAACTTACGGAACAACTTAATTAATGTACAATTTTTTATTTGGGAAAAGTTTGATAATAGGGGATTTACGGTTAAAACATATATATCAACTGCGGTGGCGGGGTCGGGGTTTAAAGTAAATATTTATCTTTGAATCGATGTTTTTAAGCTGTAAGGAAAATAACGTTCTATCGAATTGAAACTTTTTTCCACTCTCATATGGTGAGTTTATGCTAGTATACTATATACCATGCAACGCTAGATCCTAAACTTGCACAATTAAGTCAATGTATAAGAAGCTGCAGGGAATAATTTAACCCTTTACCAAGTGAGAGAACATAATAGTCCAAGTTGCTAAAATAATATTAGTCACATTACCAAAAATTGATTCTATCCTCTTTACAACAGTTTGGTTTTATCTAGTTGTTCCATCCCTGGTTGTTCCCATCCAGCTGCATTGCCAAGGAAATTAATTACAAGAGCACACGCCCCCAGTGAGACAATGCATTTGGGTTTCTCTATTGTTTGTGGCCTTCTCTTGTTCTTCTTGTTGTTGTTGTGGTGAATACAGGAATCCTGTTGTTGTTGTTGTTCAAGACAAATATTAATTTTCGCACCTTTAGATGAGCACAATGCACAATTGTTGATGACTGTGGCAAGAAAAAGTAAGTAGTAAAGGAGCAAGACAACAACAGCTGCAAAACCCATTCAGACCACACTTTCTATATCATTTTGTATGGCAACCCCAACTTTTGTAATCAAATCGAGGTGATGCACACATTTGAATGCATGTTGAGCTCATTTAAATCTACTCGAGGCGGTACGTCACATACTCCACAGCAAGGGGTCAGTGTCAGAGCTAAAGCTTTTAGAGCTAACATTGTACCCCAATTTTGAACTGAAACTGGGGCAGGGTGAGATGTTTGTGTGTTAGAGATGAGAGAAATAAGTGTAGGGAATATCGAAGGACCAAACAGAGGCTAAGGTGAAGGTACTAAGCACTTCTGTTGAAAATAATATATTATTCAATTTTAAGATACTTTATTTTATTCTGAGACTCCATGTATCCGCGTAATTTAAATTGAATAATTGTTCTTACTACACAGTAAAAATTTATTGTATATATCTGACTCACTTGCCCATCTCCAGCACATACATATATATTTAACTGTTGACTGCTTTCTCTACGTGCTCTAACAGACAGCTTTCATCCTGGAACCGGACTCGGCATAATCTCGCACGTAATTTGTATGTATGCGACAGAAATGTCCGTTGCACCTGGCGCCTGCTTTTACCTCTAACCTTCAGTTCTGCACTTCCTCCCCTCCACCTCGCCTCCCCTCCTTATTTCAACGAACCTCTTGGCTGTCTGTGGGAAAACTATTGTCTGGCCAAGTTGTTGACAGGCACGTTGATGTCATTGTTTCGTAATTTGTATCCTTAGCCGGTGCATTAGAGCTTAGTTTATGCAATGTCCCCCCCTCCGCTGCCAGTGAAATTGCCAAGGATTTTTGGGTGAATGAGTGAGAGATTTTAGTTGTCATTCTTTTTTTTAATATTTTGTTTGTATTTTGCTTACCACACATTTTGTTGTAGAAAAGTTCTCAAATGATTTAACTAAGTTTGGTCATACGGTGCGTATGATTAATATTTAAATAAATGCATGAGATTAGGAGGCAAAAATAAATCCGTTAAAATCCACAAAGCTTTGAGCATAAAATGTATTAAAAATAGCTTACAAATTTTAAAAACTAATGGAAAAAATAAAAATTTATACAAGGAAAAATGCTTGTGAAAATTTAAAAAAAATTTTTTAAATTCCCAACTATTTATCGTTTTCTAATGGAATTCTGTTAGATATCTGACATACTTTATATCTATGGTTAAATAAGATGTTTTCACCTATTTATGATGCAGCAGTGACCTCAGGCCAAGCTAAGGATTTATATCAGTAAGTGGACCGTAACAGTTTTAGTTTTATTCAAAAGTCATTTTTTACAGTAAAATTAATTAAATTAAAAAAAAAAATTAAAATTTTTATATATTATCTGAACATTTTTTTTTTATAAATTTTTAAAAAAAAATAAAAATATTTTGAAATTATTTTTAGTCATAACATAAAAGATTTACATATATCTTATTGAAAGAGCAATTAAAGACCAAAATGCAAACATAAGACTAACAAATTATAAACAATTTTGTATACTAACTAGAGAAAATCAAACACAAACTATCGCAACTTCTCACTAAGGGCCGTTTCTTATCTTCATCTTTTTTAAATTTAGTTGAATATTAAGAAAATGAATGTTGTCTACTTCTAGACCGCTTTTAAAAAAAAGCTGCCTTAAAGTAGGAACATAGATTTTTAATATCCACCTAGATTCAAAATAATGAAGAAAAGAAAACGTACCTAAGTTCAATTGCCCCGAATGCTTATGTTATTAAGGTGAGTTTTAACTTTGTCAATTTGCCTCTCGAGGTTGTGTTTACTCCAACATAATCAACTAACGCACTACATGAGTCACTGTTTCATGGACTTCCCAGCCTTGCAGGACTCAGATTGTTCGCATCATTTAGTTGGGAACTGAAAGTAATGAGAGTTACCAAGAAAGAAACGTGTGATTTTGAGTGCTTAAGCAAAAGAAAACGGTGTTAAGCGTTAGTGATAAAAGTTTTTTGTGGTTTTTGAATGGTAGGGTACAGAGTAAAATAGTTTTTAGAAATTTAAGAATGAGTTGTTTTAAAAAGAGATGGTGTGAATACTTTGTAGGTGGTTGTTAGAGAAAATACAAACAAAAAAGCACAAAGGATGTAGTAAAAGAAGTATTTTAGAGTGTGGGATAGGTTGGTAAAAGCGGGTATTGCAGGTTGGGCAACTACGTTATTTATCCCCTTTATTTATCGGAAAGATACATTTTTTAGCTTAAAAAAATCCTTTTTTCAACGAAGAATCTTGAAACAAGTATCGTTGTATTATTGGTGTCGTAACTTAAAGATTGTTAGCTGGCAAAGGCAAAATAAGTCAAACCTTATGTAAATTTTAACAGATGCATTCAAAATGGTATATCTTTGTTTAAAAAAATCACAAAATTAACTGGGATAATTTATTTTGAAGCTAAGGAATAATACTTAACGATAAAATCAAAGATATTCAAAACAGACGTATTGGTTGACCACAAAACATGCCTAAAAGGCAAAAATTTACCAACTATAGGCTAAAACAAAAATCGCAGATGGGGCATTTTGGCAAACAGATTCAGTTATAAATATTTCAGAACCACACATTGATAACGTAAAAGTTGATTTTGTTGCCGTGTATGAATCTTTTTTCCAACTATAATACTGGTCTATAAAAACGGGGGGAACCAAAATAAAACTGGAGAATTAATTAAATTTCGCTTTTCTGATCTAAAAGAACTTTAATGTGTTCAAAATGCACTTAATAAATCACAAAACGGTCTAAAATTAAGTATTTCAGGATTGAAAAAAACAACATTTATACGAGAAATAAGGATTTTGTATTAGAATCAAGTATTGTTGTCGTTTGAATTTTGATACAAGTACAACAAACTTTCTTTTTCTATGAGTGTACCCTTCAAGTAGGTGAAGACAACTAAATTGTGCTCCATCCATCTATCATTCTTAACTCATTCAAACCTTATTCCTTACTCTGACAAATGTCTGACAGACAAATTTCTTAAACCAAAAATCGATTGTCATTTTGAAATTTTCAAAGCTTTCTGAGCGATTAGGTGCCACATCAGGAGCAAAAATTTTGTGGCATATTTCGTGTGTCGATGTCGATAAGAACATGATAATGATGTCTAAGTCGCAAAATCCAATAATGAAAATTAATTTCACACACACACACACACATGGCGCACACAGGGTGTTACCCACCCGGCCCTAAAGCAATTTATGCCAATTTCTGAAGAGGCAAGCGGGCGGGAGTGAACAATTCCATGCCTGAAATATTTTTGACACCTGCCTGAATTCCTATTGACAGTCTGCGTCAGTGGAAAATTCGCGTTTGAATTTGAAGCGGTTGGTTTGGGGGGGTGGGTATATAGAGAAATAGAAGGCGTGGCTTTTGCGGGCTTATGTGAAATTTTTGACAGTTATTTTAATGAAATTATGCAAGCACACTTTCACACATTCACAGGGTTTAGAATTTCGCTTCGAGCTGATTTGTCAGGAATTGTGACAGGGGGGAGGAGGTGGAGGTGGGGGCTAAAATTTAGTTCGTAAGTGGGTTAATAATATGCAGTGAGGCCAGCCAACATTTTGGCACTCACCACTTTTTGGTTATTTAATTAGCGATGCGACACGAAGCCAAGCGGGCCCTTACCGCAGTCATTTTGTGTAGTTGGCCTAAAACATTTATTGCATTTTTGGAGCAGGATAATTGATAAGCACAAAACTTGGCAATTGGGGCTTGAAATTGTGACAAATGTAATGGAGGATTATCGAGCTTTTGTGCTTGATTAATCAATCAATTTGGCACAGTTGCAGTCAGGTTAAAAAAAATTAAAGAATTTCTCTTTTTCCACCCTTAACTTATCACATTCCCCTTCTCTAAGATCTCACCCACAAAGTCTAAATTTTATTACCAAATTCTCAGTCTAGTAATCAAAAATCTACATCGCTTAGGCATTTGTAAAAAGAACTCCCCTTACAAGTGAGCTCACTTTTTTCGAATTTTACACTTTGATTTTTTTCTTTTTTTCTGATTTGACAGTGTTATCGTGTCTTTGCTTTCTGATTCTGCTTCAATTCCCAAGTGGTCTAAACTACCCTCGAAAATTACCTTTAGTTTTGTGTGTAGGGGGATGGCGAACACGTGTTGAGTGCGCACAAAAGTATGCTACGAAAACGACAACTTTTATTTGATAGGTTTTTGATTTGCAGACAGAGAAATGTCAATGTCTCCGGCTAGTCTCCTGACGAAAACAAATGCGCCAAAGTCTCAAGTGCATGAATGACACGTGAGTTTTTGCTTCTTTGTTTGGTAATTTGAGATTTGTCAGAGGGGCGCCAAAGTTAACGCTACATTTGATGCGCAAAAAAAAAAAAAAAAAGGGAAACGTGTGCGGAATTTTCAATTTTGATTCTCTACCTGTGTATAATTTTTGCATATTGTTTTGTGGGCTAATAGAAAATTTTCTGTTTCGATTTCTCTCGACTGTGTGTAATTTGTTGTGTCAGCACTTTTCGTTAAATTTACTGTCACAAATTTGTATTATTTTTTTTGTTATTTGTAAAACTGCGCACGTATTTGTCGTTTCCATTACAGTTTGTGCTGATTTTGATTTGCTACGCTTACAACGTCGTCCGTCGTCCGCGCGTCTCCATCTGTCAGTCAATCTCAAATTCACTCAATCAGTCAGGCCCAGGCCAGTCAACACTTTGCCAACTGCCGGCGGGTGAGCGCAGGTGTATTGTACACATTTTCGGTTATATGTTTTTGTTGGAAGTCACGTTCATTGTTGGAAACATTTTTTTTTTTTTGGCGCCGACTTATGACTTTTGTGCGCGTTCATAGGCAATTTTCTATGTCGTGTGGGTGGGTTGGCTTGGGCGTGGCACATTTGTCATACTCAAATTTAAAATTCAATTTACTTGCGTCATAAATTTAATAGCATAGCCGGCAGGCAAAAATAGCAGTTGATTTGTACCATGTGTGTTGGTTGAGGGGCCCCTTAAGGGGTAATCATATTTCTTCTATCCCACTTTTTAGAGTGTGTAGATTAGCAAGTAGAGTACCAAGAAATGGAGTTTAATAATTTGTAAATATTTTATTCAGTTAAATGTGTTGAACGTAATGAAAAAGAGATCCAATTAAACACAGCAGAACAAACGATTTTACCAATGATCTAATTTTGCAAAATTTAAGTACCCTAACACTTTTTTGTTATATTTTTAATGATTTTAAGCGTAATAAACGTTACAAATGCAATCCCCAAAATAGTGCAAAGTTATCAATGGGCGTGTTCTGCAAAAAAATGATGACTGACTGACTTACGGGTAAATCTCAATTTCAAAAGAATGCATATATTTTAACACACATTTAAAACATAACATTTTCTACAAGTAATGCAAATGAATACAAGTGGTAAAATAGTAATACACTGTAAAACTATAATCTTGAATCTTCGGTGTACATGCAGGGTGGCTAATGAAAGCCGCTACCAAAAAAATAAATGTAATAACATTTTTTCTTTTAAGTAATCTGCTTATTATACACTTGAAAAGTGTATATTAATTTTGCCCAGAAGTTTGTAACGCATAGAAATATTCATCCGTCCGTCTGTCCGTCTGTCTGTTTCTACGCGAACTAGTTCCTCAGTTTTGAAGCTATCGAGCTGAAATTTAGCACAGAGTCTTATTTGTACTGCACGCTACTAATATGTCGGAACCGACCGGATCGGATGACTATATCATAGAACTGCCTTTTAAACGATCGGTCAAAAAACTAGTTCTAGTAAATAAAATTTTTTTGTTTTCCATCGTAGCGTCACTAATCTTAGTATATGTTAGTTATATATGCTTCCATAAAATGCAGGAAAAATTGATCAAAATCGGATGACTATAGCATATAGCTCCCATAGAAACGGTCCGTCAAAAAACTAGTTTTAGTAGGAAAAACTTTTTTGTTTTCTATCGTAGCGTCCCCAATCTTGGTATATATTAGTTTTGTATGCTATTACATAATTTTGAAAAAAATTATCAAAATCGGATGACTATAGCATATAGCTGCCATATGACCGATCGGTCGGAAAATGTGTTTTACTAAGAAAAGTTTTTTTTTATGGTATCAAATTTTTATTATCAATGATTTAAAAATTTTTAATATTTGATATCTATATCCTATATATATTTTTCCAGTTAAATCAGTTGGAGTAAAGTTTTTCAAGTGTATTAAAACTTCGGCACAGTCGAAGTTAGCTTAGCCTTCTGTTTTTAAATAATTTCAAGCATAATTAGTTGGAAGAGATTTCTGTGACTTCTTTGATAGATGTTTAATCATTTTTTTTTTATTTAAGTAATCTAAAATCTAAACTTGCGGCTTGCTAAGTTGCGCTTTAGTTCTTTGTACTTGCTCCCGTTCCCGATTACCATCTGTTCTTCAAACTGATTTCCATATGTAATATTTATATTGCTAACACATTTTTTTACCAAATTGTCTGGTTAAGGTTAGAAAGCACATTTGGGTTAATCTATCATATCCAACAGTAGTATCGTCATCTAACTAAGAATGGGAGCTCTGGATACATCACACTCCCAAGAGTATGGTTAGTTCTCCAGCATCTTGGGGTGCACAGAATTTAGAACGTTGAATAACTTTCTTCTTAGTTCAAAAAATATTAAAAGTCTGTACAAAGTGTTCTGAAGTAAGCCAGGCACTTATACTCTAAGAGCAATTGTTGGGAATTACTGAAAGATTCCAAACTTAAACGCTATTGAAATATATATAAAAAAAAAGCATGACTTTTTCGAGTTTCTTTTGGTTTCTGAGATCAGAAGCAGCCGTATGAATTCTTCAAAGTGATTTGTCCGTTTCTTTAATATAAAAATTTTAGATCTAAAAGATAAAAGTTCTTAAGTTATCTGGATAAATTTCATAAATTATGCCACAGACTAGCAATAACTCTGTGATCGAAATGGACTCCCTTAAATTTTTTGAGTGCTAAGTTTTACAAAAGCATTTAGCTAAATAAAAAACTTTTATTCATATTCTAGTACCCAGCAAGTATTTTATAAAATCTCTTATCATATTTAAGTCCTCTATCTAATTAGAATACTCTTAATGAGTTCTTTTTCTGATCATAAATGATACTTTCGTTGGGAGAAGGCTACTTCTTGAAGTGTTTGATCAGTTTGTGAGTTAAATCACATTTTGAGCATATGAATGAATCATTTTCGAGTTTTCTTAAAATCGTATATGAAATAAATATTTTTTTAATCATCAGGAGGACTTGCAAATTGGACGCAAAAACTTTAAGCACATTTATGGTTCTAAGCTTAAATCATGTTGAATTTGTTATCGTATTAAATAAACTAAAAAAGTAAACTGTATAAAAATATAAACAAATAATCATAAATAAAACCGTAGTCCATATTATTGACGCTTTTATTTAATGTTTCTAATCAATCCACTTCCGAAAGTAAATTAACTAGTAATTATTCTACATCTTTTTGTGTCAGAAAGTCTTCTGATTCTATAAAGAAAGGGTTCTATCTATGAAAAATACTGTACACATAAATAATATTTTATGCAAAGTTACTTAAGTTAAATAATTTTACAGCACTCTTTTATTAGTCAAGCAGTTTTTTGAATTTTTAATATATACAACATGCTAATTGCTAAGCTGGTTAGACATTTTCAGGACTTTTAATCCACACACACAGCCACACACCCCCCACTCAATCTCACACTAAACTCCTTAAAAAAAAAATACTCAAGGCGTATACGTAATATGGTAAACAAAAGTGCGCCAATTAGAAGGAAAATGAAATTTTTAAGCTTTCTCACACACACACACACACACACAAAACTCACAACTAAATGTGCGCCCAACCACAAAAGCCAAAAAGTTGATTTCTTAACAACTCCGAAAAAGAGACCACAGACCGCAAAAATGTGAGGAAACCGAGGGGGTAAAATTTTAAGCCTTGGACTAGGAGACCCGAAAAATGTTGAGAATGAGACCACAGCATTAAGCCGAAATATGTATGTGGGTGCATATGTGAGTGTGTATATGTGTGTGAGTTGTCAGTAACTTGTCTACTTGTTGTCTGTATCGTGTGGCAGTTTTTTGAGCCGTCCTGGGTACCCACATTTCAAAATCCACAAACACACACTCACACATATGAAGAAAAAAGATGAATGCATTTTAAATGAAGATAGTCAGTTCTCAAAAATACTCTAGAAGAAGTGTATAATGATTATTTGTAAAGGTTTGCAAGGCAAAGAAATAATTTAATATTATGAAGATAATTCATCATTCATATACTCAATAATTCTAGGCAGTGAAATTTTCTTAACAAAACCAAGAGCATTTAATAGTCGATGTTACAGAATCCCCTTTTCCTGCTTGTGTCTCTCATATTTATATTTTACGTACATTTTGTGGCCTGGCCTAAAATATTCCTGATTTGCGCCTTGTCACGCATAAAATAAAACTAAGTCCATTTTAATTGAGTTTTTCTCTTGTTGCAATTTCATTTATGACAGAAATTTCAAGTAATAAAATGCATTTTAGTCATTCTGTCACATGCATTTGATTTCATTTAGATTTTTGCCTTTCATATTTTTCGGTTTACAGTTTTTGCCAGGATATTTGAGCACATTGTATTTACCAAATGAAATGTGAATGAAAATTTAATTTCTCCTTCAAAAAAAAAAAGGAAATTTAATCTGATTTCCTCTTTTTTCCCCCTGCATATGACAAAGTTTGCTTTATTTTACTTTTTTTGATATCAAAGAAAACAACTTGCAAAAGATTTCAAGAGAACGCCGTTTTTCAGCCCCCTCAATCAGCAGCGGCTGCTTTTAATGTTTTTGTTTTTTTCTCGCGGCTTCTTCATCTACGTAATCAGAGGCAGCAAGAAAAAATAAGTTTTGCTGCGAAAATACTTGTAAATAAATACATAAATAAAATGAAAAAGAAAAAAACAACAACAAAATATTGCTGCTGTTGGTTGGTAAACAACAGGAAGCAGCCAATGCCCAGCACCTGCACAGGCACTAGAAAGAGTTGAGAGAAGAAAAAACAGAAGAAGGTTGACTTGGAGTTTGATCTGATTAGGCTGCTTTGGACGGAAATTTTTAAGTTGTTGGTAAGCAAGAATGTTTAGCTTTAAATTAAATCAATTTTTGAATGAGCAGTAAATTTCTGAATAAGCAAACTTGTGCAGTGTGAAAAGGCATAAAAATTCACGAAAATTTATCGCTTTCTAAGAGCACTTTAAACTTGTCTCAAAAATAACCTTTTTTTGTACAGGGTGTATCTTATAGTGGTACCCGATGCTTTTTTAAATAACTTGACAACCCGGTGACAGATCGCCATGTTTGTTTATGTTTTGGAAACGTCAGTTCAGAACAATTTAAGCCATGAACCACTTTACACCGAAACAACGTGCTGAAATTGTGAAAATTTATGCAAAAAAACTCCTCTGTTAAGCTGACTCAACGCCCGTTCAGAGCGAAGTATCGTGGCCAGAATGCTCCTACTCCAAGGACATTCTTGCTTTAGTGGCAACAGGATCTTTGGCAACCTCTACTCTACGGAATAAACCGCGTACCAGACGGAGCTTGGAGACAATAGCAGCCGTGAGAACCGACGTCAATGGCGACCGATATCGGGCCATGTAACGCGATTTTGTGGCAGATGACTGGGCGACTATTGGTTCCAACAAGATGGCGCAACATGCCATACAGCCCGTCTAACCACGGATTTACTGCGTGGAATGTTCCCGAATCGATTGATATCGAAATATGGCGATTTCGACTGACCGGCGCGTTCGCCAGATTTGACAGCACCTGACTTTTTTCTGTGGGGATACCTGAAGGAAAAGGTTTATTCTGATAAACCAGCCCCTCTCCAACAAGGCCAATATACGCCGAGTAACGCTGCCATTTAACCCGAAACACTCAAAAAGTGATGGAAAATGCCGAAAAACGGGCCGACTTGTGTATGGCATCTGGAGGTGGTCACTGGCCGAAGTCATCTTTAAAAAGTGACCAAACATATGGAAAAGGACACAATTTCAATAAAAAAAACATTTATTTTAAATAAATTATAGGTTGTCAAGTTATTTAAAAAAAAAAATTCAGATACCACTATAAGATACAGCTCGGACTTAGTTTTCTAAAAATAATAATAAATTTTTAAGGTTGTTTTTAGTCATGGTCATAAGATGCCAGCCCCACATTTTAATTTATATCTGTCATAGCTTTACACTTTTAATTTAATGAACTTTTTAATTGACAAAAATGCTTCACAAAAGTTTTAGTTTAGATTGGCTGATATTAAGCTTTATAGTCAAAATGAAAAGGCTGCAATAATTGGATTTACGGCAGTGTCTTTGTTCAATGTTTGTTTCTGCATTTTTTTATTTATTATTTTGTGATGTCCGTAGAATGGGAAAACCTAAACAAAACTATTCGTGCGGTGTGGAGTCAAAAGAATTTTCGACAATTTTTGCTGAAATGTTATAATGTTTACGTGTATTTGGAAGTGTGCATTCCAACTTGTTTTTTACACTTTTTGCCCAATTTCTGTCAATTTTCGGTTTTATAAAAAGTTGAGTTTAGCCATGCGACCCTGTTTGACATTAGGAAGAAATCTTTTATAATTAAAATTTAGTTGTGTATTAATTGAAAATAGATAACAATTTGTCTTTTAAAATGAAACTCCTAAAAATTACGCATACGCAATGTGGGCTCATATGAGCGGCGAGGGTAGGAGTGGTGGAATCGGTTCCACAATTTTTCTCACATGATATTTTAGCTCTAAGGCTACATTGTATATGGGACGTAGACGTGACATTCGTACGATAAAATATTAAAAAAAATATGAAAGAGACAAGTTAAACAAAAAATTTTTTATATTTTGGTAAAATTAAAGTACAAACTTCAAAAAACTTCTTTAGTAGTTTTGAATAATATAGTTTATTTTCAAATTAACCAAATATAAATCTATTTCCGTTCTTTTTTTATTAGCTTCATTATTGACGTGACGTTACTACGCGGGCAATTTTTAAGTGAAGAAAATTTTTCTTTAAATTATTTAACGCAACAAAAAAATCATTTTTAGTTGTAGCTAAAATTTTTGAAAAGAGTGGAATAACTTAATGGCTCCGAGCTGTAAATCGAAAGAGAAATGACTAAAACGTAAATTTGTACTTTCTAGCCCGATAAAACTACCAATTTTATTAAAAGATTTAAAACTCATTAATTAAAAATAATTTGCATATTTACTTTTCTACAAAAAAAAAACAAAATAAAAAAAACTTTAATTTTTCTCTCGGGGGAACTTTTTGGGGAAATGCCCCTATTCCAAAAAATTTGGGGGGACCAAGTAAAGGGAAGGGGGGATCGGTCAGAAAATGAGATTTAGTAAAAAGAAACTTGTTGATTTTAATGTTAGCGTTCTTAATCTCATCAAAAATGAATATTATATTCTAACTAAAATTAATTTTTTGACAGATTGCGCCTTTGGCAGCTACATGATATACTCTTCCGATTTTAATCAAATTTTGCAGATCTGTTTGAGAGCATAAAAAATCCACAATTAATGAGTATATCATCAAGACGATTTGGGTAGGCCAAACCAAATTTTGTAATGCAAAAACAACAAATGTAGTAAATTCCCCATTTAGATCTTTTAAGCCAAATTTTTTCAAAATTTGCCAAAGTTTTCGGACCGGAACTACAACTTTACATTTGAGAAAGGCTAAACATAATCTTCAACATGTTGAATGGAAATCATATAACTTGAATGACTCTAATAACTCCACAAAGACTCTCTTCCCCTTTATTACTTTTCTGCTTCATAGCTTTTCATCAGTCCATTTCTCCTAATTCTTTACTTGAACTTGAATTAGTGGCTTAATTATATTTTAGCATCGCACAAAATGATTTGTTAAATTTTAGTTTAACTTGTGGTAAATCAAAGAAAAAATATAAGGCTTCCCTCGGCTTTATTAGCCGCTTTTGTAACTGCCCCAGAGCCTCATGCTCATGCTATCCCAAGCTCCACTGCCTTAATCGCCTATTTGGGGCACTAAATTTTCGCACCAACAACTACCAAATTGGTTCATGTCAGTCCATGTCTAACATATTGGGCTGTTTCAATCGCTTCTCTCCCTCGCTCGCTCGCTCACTCACTCACTCACCCTTCTCCACAGCCCAAAAGCAGATTAGCAAAGTTTGTAATTACGTTGGTAATTGATTAGGTTCGAACAACAAAACTGCTAATAAGATTATTGCAGTTGAGAACAAACCGAGCTGAAAAAACAAGCCCATGGGCCGGAACCCTCCCCTCCCCTCTCCACCCCTTCTGCCACAAAATTGAAGCGATTTTGCATGGCGTGGGCAAGAACGATGCTGTTCAGTATCTGCTCCTCTTGCTCCTCCTTCAATTGTTTGCTGGGTCCACAATAAGCTCACGCAAGCCGGAAGAACAACAATCGACCACCGAAATAACAATGGATTTAGCGGCGTTTGCTCGTTTTTGGGCATTGGGCGTATTGTTAATGGCATTGCACGCACATCGATGGGACAGCATCAGAGAGGGTAAGGGCGAGAATAAAGGAAAGATAAAGAGACATACACAAAAGACAAACAATTTAGCGGCGTTGCATTGTGGACAAACAAATCAGTGGACAGAACTAGAGCGAAAAACTAGTCAGAGAGTCGGGCATTAGTATCTATTGAAAGGCAGAAAAACAATGTTTCTTAGACAAAGCCACTTCCTATGCATTAACTGCATATGGGCTTTGGCAATGCAAGCAGACATAGGCTGGGCATTCGAATACACACACTTAGTAGGGTTAAGCCTAATTGTTGAACTAGTTCAAAGGAACTAGTGAACTTTGACTTAATGTTTGAACCAGCGGTGGGCAACAAAATTGAACGCAAGGGCGCTGCAACCACATCTAAATCATCTACAACAAAAATAATTTTTTGTCGTAATTTTTTTAATTTAAGAAAAATAATAAAGCATTTTTTTAAGCGAAAGGTTAAAAAACAAATAGTTTTAAAACTTAATAGAAAAAATAATTAAAAGTTGAACCACTGAACTATAGTTCAAAAAAAACGAACAGTATCAAAAACAAATAGTTTAAAAACTAAATATTTAAAAAATCGAATAGTTCAAGAAATTAACTAAGGCTGGGCTTACATTGTCTCAAATTATTTAATTTTAAGTCAAGTTCATGTCATTTTTAAGGCAAGATATTTGTCATTTCAATAACTGTGAACTGAACCTTGATCCAAAACTCTTTTTGAAAAAAAGTTAAACCTGTTCGGAACCAAAATTTTTGATTTTGTAAAATACGATAAAAGATTTTAAAAGTTTCTGGAAAGACATTTCCTTTTACTGTTTCATTTGAAGCCTATTTACCTGCTAAAATTTCTGTTTACCCAAAAAGGGCCCACTTTTGGCCTAGTTCTCCCATGAAATTCTTTTTAATTATTTGTGGGTTTAATTGTTGGCAAACTTCTCTCCAATCCAATCATATCCCAGTGCCTCTATATCTGCATCTTTCATTCAACTCTCGGCGGCAACTCCCCAGCACATTTGCCAAATCAATATGCAATATCCCACAAGTAAGCGATTTGGCAACACACTGAGAACTGCCTGTCATAAAAGCCACACCAATTTTTGTCTCAATCAGAGTGCGGCGGCAATGGCATGGAAAGCCCAAAACTGGGTTAGTTGCAGCAAAAAAAAAAAAAAAAAAAAACAACTAAAAAGAACAACCAACAATTGCAAACACAACGCCGCATCCCCCAATCCCCATCCCCAGCAAGTGCATTTCAAAACACAGCCGACCCGAACAGGAAAGGCGTTTCTGGGCCACGCTCCCACCATATCTGTCAAGTGAACTGGAAGTGATATGGAGGAGACCAAAGAATTGGAGAAGGACGATGAGCGTGTTCACGTGCAAAATTGCAGCGATTCCCAAAAGGTTCCGTTTTTTTTTTCCAGTTCGCTCAAAATCGAATTCACTTTGCTTGTGTGCGTGCCTGTGTGTGTGTGTGCGTGTGTGTGTGTTTGTAATTCAAGCAGCATTTCGAGTGTGATCGATGGAAGTGACAGGATGCTGGATGTGCAGGCTGCAAAGGATTTTTAATCAGCTCTTGGCCATTTCAATGCTGCAACTGGATGCCGATCCAATGCAGGAGAGACAAAACATGTGACCTACAAGCCTGAATTTCGCGTACATGGAAACAAAAAGGGTTATGGTTATATGGGTTAATTAATTTGCAAAAGTTTAAAAAAAGAATGTCAAAGTTGTAAATATTTCATCTTAGTACAAGACTTTAATTTCAACTACGTTTTTTAATACCAAAATAAATCTAAGACAGTTTTTGAAATGCATCCACTACATATTGGGTTATTTAAAAAAATTTATTATTAATTGATGACAGTGCAAAGAGGTTTTGATGAAAAGTAATCAATCTGAATATAAGATCAGAACTGAACAGGTTTTGGTGACCCCGAAGTGGTTTTAAAATTTTTTATATAAATAGTAAGACTCGGTTTGTGGGAATTTAAATATTTAAGTTCCGGAAAGACATGAACCAACTTTTCTATAGGCTCGTTCGATACATTGTTTAGAAAGAAGAGCAGCAAGCCACACAGAAAACAAATGTGGAGCTAAATCCTAGATGAAAGGAATTGATTTGATCCCGACCTTTAGATTGAAGTTTGAAAACATTCCAGAATTCTTGTATCAATCCGAGAAGGCATCTTTCAGGTTCTGATAATACTTAAACATTAAATCCAATAATATAATATGAAAACCAATGTTAATCACAAAAAAAATATAATAAAAAAAAATTAATTTTTTTTGATCAGCTTAAAACCAGGACCGGTAAGAGTTAACTTTTATAATAAAAGTCTACGTTTTAGAGTTCATTTTGGAAATTTATTTTATTACGCTTCAAATAACAGTTATTAAGTACTTTTTAATTTTTTTACTACGCAGACAAGAGTTATTCAAGACTATTAATTTTTTGACTCCAAGTAAAACAGTTATTATAGCCTTTTAAATAACTGTCGTAAAAATACTTTTATGAAAAACTCAATAAATAACAGATACTTAAGACTTTTATGTTTTACTTAGAACATAACAGTTATTAAAGACTGTAAAAAGAGCTTTTCAAACGGTCTTAAGATTATCCCAGTTCAATTTGAAAACCAAATACCATCCTTCTACGTATCAGTAATTTATATTGCGAGAAACCTGTCAGTTGGTATTTTTAGCGTAAACTTACTCAGAACGTTTTGTTATACGGGAAATTTATAAACTTCGTAATGGAAAGCAAGGACCCATAAATATGTAAATATATATATAATATATCGCGAATATATTGCGACGCTTAGCGGCTCTGACCTACTTCATTGAACGCTAGCCAGCGACTGATTGGTTTTGCTGATTTATTTATTCTCTTGGCAAAGGGCTCGGCTTGCGTTCGGCTCTTTTCTTTGTGAATTGCCGATTGTGTTCGTACGTCAGGTTGTGTGGAGAACAAACTTTGAACTAGAACTATGGATCTTACCTCTCTTAAGTGGATTTTGCAGGACAGAATTTTGGTTGCCCTCTCTTAGGTTCCACTTTGCATTGGTTGATAAATACTTGAATTTCATTCAGTGCCAAACCTCAGATTATGCATATTCTTGTATTTAAGACCGAACCTAGCCAGTAGGTTCAGAAAGAAGAGGAAACTACCCACTCTCCAAAACCTTAAAATATTATCGAAAAAAGAAATTATACTAAATGTTTACCCATCTACCATTTCTGCCTGCCTTTTGACAGTTTTTCAGTTAAATGTCTGACTGGATAGAAACTTCTTTTCTCCAGTCATAACTTTTCATATCTGTTGAAAGTCAGCTAGTTTCCCTTAATCTTGTCTTACCCATCTCAGCCCAGCTTCTTCTTAGCATCATCTTTCTTTCTCTCTCTCTCTTGTGGCATAAAGATGATTCATCTATATTACCTTCTGCTTCTTCTAAGTACATAGATGAGCCGCTTATCAGACGCCGGCAATCAATTTCTTCTCTCACTGTTGTTGTGCGCCATTCAAGCATTTACTAGGAAAATGCCAAACAAAAAAAAAAATAATAAAACTTTTTCTACCATAATCAAAAGTCAAAATATTTGAATATGCCAGAGCAGAATGTATGTGTGTATGTATGTATGTATGCCGACTCTTGGTGCCATTTGCTGTCGACAGCAGCAAAAACTTTTCCACGCATGATTTAAATGCGAATAAATCTTGCGTTAAGACCTCCTCTTCGTCTCCGAGATTATGCAATGTGCTGCGTCACGTAGTTGGTAAATTTTGTTTACACGTTTTAGTTTTCGAACTAACTGTGGGCAAGGGATGTGGCAGCAGGATGGAGAACTCTCCTGCGTCTTGGCCACAATTGGCATAAACTTTTTCATATGCAAATCGCAAGTTTAGCAAAATATTTCGTTTATTGTTGAAGTTTTCTCTTTATAGTTGAAGCTCGTCAACATTTTTCCAGCGAAAGAAAATTCACAAAATTTTTATATAAAAATCATGACACCTTTTATTGATTTAATTTTCATGTTGAATGCAATATACAATATACAATATATATATATATATATAATTTATTTTATCACTAGATTTACGTTCTCGCTATTTACTGTCCGTTTAGATGGTATCAGCAAATGGGTTTTCCTTTTACGTTTTCTTATGGCTTAATTCAAAATTTTTCACTTAATCAACTCTCTTTCTCTCTAGACAGAACACACAGCCTTGCTTTGTTTCTTTAAAAAATTACACTTACATTTCTAGTTATTTAGTTAAATTTTACACATTTAAATTACATCCAAGAAAAATGCCTATGTGAAATTATTTTGTTTTAAAGCCACATCCAGATTAGTTTATAAAATTTATAGGTAGATAAAAACTGCACACATTTATATTTTAGACTAGACAACAAATGAAAACTTATGTTTCTTTTTTTTTATATACTTTTTGTGAAAGCTGCATAATTTGGTTCAAAATATAAATTGCTTACTGATTTGTCAATGCCTTTCGAAAATTATACAATAACACACACATACAGTCAAACAGACACACATTTCCATATAGTTTTCATTTATTTCCATAAAAATTATTTCCGCTTTGCAAGCACTGCTAAGAAAAGTGGCTTTATATTGTATTTGTTTTTGTTTTTGTTAAGCCTATTTTACAGACATTTTTTTCTTATTTTTTTTAAGTTTTTCATTTACAAGTTTCTTGAGAATTTATATGCAACAGCAATGCGATAGGTAGCAAGTTTTTTGGTATTTGCCAAAAAATAAAAATAAAAATAAAGAAAACTTTTAAGCGCATAATATTATGTACACTATGGGACCGATGATGCTCCATTGAAAAAACGATGGCATACAACTGAAATGAAAGAAGGGTAATTTCAAATTAGAAGTCTGCTCTAAAGTGGGTTTTTCTTCGGTTAGTTGAAAACTTACATTTTTAACTTATTGGCAGCATCCAACCATTTGACATTATTCGCCATTCAAAAGAGTAAACTTCATTTCGGTTAGAGCAATTTAAGACGTCATCTGTGGAAAAAGCAGAATAAAGGCAATTTTTAATAATACGAAAATTATTATACAAAAAAGTTATATATGTGTATAGATTATGCATTATAAATTGGTTTAAACCAGCAAAACTAAATACATTTGCTTAAGAAAGAAAAAGTATACGAAAAGAAAAATCAGGCACATATTTTGTATATTGTATGTATATTATAGAATGTGTGTCGTGGTTGCAAGTAGGTCTGGTCTGTCGGTCTGTTTTTAATAGCTGCATGGTGTTCGTTTCATATTTTAATCATCTTAGATATATAAGAAAAAAAAACACTAAAGTCAAAACTACTATTGATAAAAAAAGTTGATCGTCATTCGATAACATTTTTTAGAACGCCAACAGCAAATTAAATGTTAAAAAAAAAATCAATTTTCGTTACTCATATACTTAGCCATTTTATATCTGAAAAGAAAAGAACGCGACTCAAGATCGAGATTAAAACCGACCTGAGGACTGATGACAAGACCCTGGATTTTATATTTTTCTTTCAAGATATTTGCATTTGTTTGGATAAAATGCCAAAAAATACCAGGTCTTGAACCGAACCTGTTCAAACCCGAAATTCTGACTTTTCTAATACTGTGAACCGAACCTCTTTAAAAAAAGATAGTTGAACCTAAACCTGTTACGACCAAAAATTTGTGTTGGTTTAACAAAAAGCTACAAATCATATATTCGGTCTTTTACCACCCTTAAATTGAAGGAGAATATACCAAAAAATACTCAAAGACATACTATTTAAAAGTTAAAACATACGAAAAGTTAAGTCAACTCATGTTTAAAGTGGAAAAGTTTGTAAAGACTTATTTCGGAATCTATTTGATATTAGGTAAGTCATAACGCTTTTTCAATGCATCTGACTGTCTCCAAAAATTATTTCCTCAGTACAAGCTGAATTGGTGGATCTGATATCATATGTTCTAAGAATTTTTGTTAAGTGGGAAGACTGCTTTAGGAGGTCTTAAAAATGGGTTTTTCCCAGATTTTTTGGAAGGAAATAAATTAATTGAGCTCTGCAAAAATTTTTATGTGATTTGAAGAATACAAAACAATTAAATTTAGTTTAAATCAAGTGTGCCCTGGACATTGCTAGAGATTTTCGTATAAACGACTGCATTTCAAACTAAACTTAAATGACTATATATGTGTGAAGTGACAACAATTTGTTCGCTTACTAGATTATATGGACGGAAAACCGTACGAATCAAATCTACTTGGCTTGGAGCAGTCGGTTTCAAATCGCTTAACTTTCGCATCTGATCTAGTAACCCGGCATATTTGAGTCACTTCCCAAGTCCAACGGTTTTAATTCGAAGTGCAATCGTTTAAATAAAAATCACTAGTGATTTCCAGGACACCCTCGATTATAACGTATTTTCTATGTTCCATTTGTTTGCACTTTTGGGGCGCTAAGGAACTTCTAGAATTTATTGCCTGCTTCTCGGGATCAGCTGAGAACTGACATTTACATTTGGGGCAGCCAAGTGTAGTAGTCACAGAGAAGAGAGGAAGAAGTGCCTTAGAGGAAAATGGGTGAACACCGGCCATAAAGTTAAATAAAATACCTAAGAAATTTGTTATCTATACTTAAACTTTAAGAAATATCGAAGTGCAATCGTTTATACGAAAATCACTAGCTACTTTGCGAACACCCCAATATATTTGCGGGCAATGGAAATTTGCAGAGCGCTACATTGCAAAAGTTTTCCAATGGCGGGAAAGATACAGGTCGCAATTGTCTGAACCATAAGAGTCGAATAGAATTTAAATTATTTTAATTGTTTCTTCTATTTGAACTAAAAAAAAAAACCGGAAGAAATTTACAAATTTTAACTTTTTGGGGGTTTAAAAAGAAAATGTGTTTTTTTTCAGAAAAAAAAAACTATTTTAACTTGGTATAAAAATCGTTAAACATTTTTTTTTTTAAATAGAAGATAATTTAGTACTGACGAAAACAAGCTAAGATTTATTCCACTAAATTTGCTAAATTCTTATTTAGTCATTTTTTTTCGCGAATTATTATTACGTCAGACACATTCTTTATTTTCTGTTCTATATTCTTAACCATTGGTCATCCATGAACTAGTCAAGCATGGCAATGCAGTTATGAGTGCTTTTATATTTAGCGGTTTTTTGATGACCATGGAGAACCCTCAGCTAATAATTTTTCTTTTGATTGGCAGTAACTTAAATATTACTATTTGAAAGTATTTTTTGGCCATTTTCCGTAATTTAACGATTCATCAGTCATGGTTAAATGTTTGAAATATCTGTAGCTGACCTGCCACAGGGTCTGTAACTAAAATATTTCGCCCGCAGCAGTGCTGAACACTCCGTAAGGAGGTGGAATAAGGAACATGGCGGAATATCACGATTTAAATAAAGTCCTCTTTCCTCTGGTTCTTAAAATATCAATTCTGATTCTAAGTTTCGGTAAGCAGTCCCCGTTCAGAGTCCGGTTTTATACACTGAAAATAATCCTATTCTTTTCCCATATTTTTACAATTTAAAAGCTGAGTCTTATTTAAACAAAATCAAATAAAAATAAGTGAAATAAGCTTAATGCCTACAAAAATTGAGTAACCCCATAAAAATGAAAACAAAAATTGTAAGAACAAGCAAAGTTGTTTTTTTTTTTTGATATTGTGCAATTTTTAACAGAGAACAAAACTTTATTTAGATATATATGCAAGTATGGTATGTATACATGTGTGTGTTTTTTAATGTGTTTGTTTGTGTGTGTGTGAATGTTACATAAACAAAAGTAAGCCAAGTTGATGCACTACCAAGTTTACTAGATAAATGTATTTCGTTTTGAAAACAACAAAAAAAATGTAATACCAAAAATGAGAATATGTGAAAAAAGTTAAAGAAATAAAAATAATAATTAAAAAATAAAAACTTCATGAACAAATTATATATCAATGATTTTCAAACATAAATAACATAAGTTCTTCTTTGATTTCAGGGTTGATAATTATAATAATAATAATATTCATTACAAATCGCCCAAATAACACTCAGAAAGCGCATAATTAAAACTAAACGAGTTTCTTTTTTATAAGATAATAGGGTGTAACAAAAACATATTTGTTTCTTTCAGTACAAATACAATTATTATGAGTTTCAGTTAGTAAATGAGTAACAAAAATCAATAAATCAAAACTAAATACTAAATGTTATACGTGTAGTCCGCATATTTTTTTTATATATCCATTGAACAAAACAAGTAACTTGTATTTAAAACTAGAATTTTTTTTTGTTGTTTTTTTTGTTTTCGTTTGAACTTCATTGTGACTTGCAACATGAGTAGATGAACAAATCAAACAGAGAGAAAAAAATATAAAAAAGGTTGGTTTTTTTATGGTATTATCAAAAGAACTTAAAGTCTAACAGATTTGAACAGATTTGGGTTTTTTTTTGTTATTAGGTGTCATAGAAAAGCTTTTTAAAAAAATTATGGTACGACAGTTTAAAAAAAAGAATAGAGTCGTAAAATGTGTGGAAAGAATGACAAATTTTAACTAAATCTAGGGACTAAGGGTGAGGGGTGAGTTGTGGTTTTTTTCTACTTCAAAACTTTTTAACGTGCTAAATTATAAACTGTGTGTGTTTTTAGCTGCCGCTGTCTCTATTTGGCACAGATTTCATAGGTCTTTTTGTTTCAATTTGTTATACGTACAACGTAGGCTCTTGACTTTTCTTTTTGGTTTAACTCTTTAAAGGCGCGCGCGCTCTACACGGGCAACTTCATTCATAATTTGTCGACTACTCCATTTGACAATCTTTCAGTTTAGCTAAGAAAAACATTGGTTGTTGCTCCATTTAGTTGTTGTTGTTATTGTTGTTGTTGTTATTGGTTGGTGGTGATGCGGGGTCTATTTCTCTTCGGTTCTGTTTTCAATAGGGCTTGGAGGCATCCTTAGGCTTCTTCAGTTGCACCTTCAAACGCTTTGTGCCCACTTGGAAACCATTCATGGCCTTGATGGCCACTTGAGCCGAATCCGGATTATCGAATGAAACGAATCCAAAACATTTCGATAGACTTGTTTGTTTATCAATAAAAACTTTGGCCGAAATCACATTGCCAAAGGGTAGAAATGTTGAGGCCAAATCGGTATCGGTGAACTCTTGCGGCAGATGATATATGAAGAGATTACAGCCCTCGGGACCTGGAAAGAACATGCAAGAGAAAAGACGCGATATTAGAATGTTGTTTACTTAAAGAATATAAAATCTTATAGAAAGGTGAAAATAGTTTCATAAAAATCATATTACAAAAATTTATTATTTAAGACCGACCAAAGGGTAAATAGGAGCGAACGGCTGTTCACTAAAAGAGTATAAAAGTTTCGACTTAGCGAGCTGGCACTTCGCCCAGGAGAGTACAAATATCAGCAAAGCCAATCAGTCGCTGGTTAGCGTTCAATGAAGTAGGTCAGTGCCGCTTTGCATCGCATTATATTCGCACATATACATATACTCTCACTTTTTCGTCTTGCTCTTCTTGACAAACGCTGATTTAAACTACCGACAGCAATGTGACCATGCATATTTGATAACTTTATACATTTTTTGCAAGACTAACAGAGTTTCGCTCAACATAGTCCATGATAAATAATACATTTAGGGCTGATTTCTCATCTTCTGCATAGCACTATCTGCCACATAAACTATCAAATAATAGAATAAAATGTATATTTATCTTACACATAGCAGCTATTTAGAAGAAGTGAAATCGGCCCTTAAACGTATTCCAGCAAAACTTTGACAAAATTTAGGAATTTGACTTTTTCATTTAATTTTCTTTATATTTTTAACTATCAAATAACAATAAGAAAAATTTAGGATTTCGACTTCGATTCGCCTGAACTCAAAAATGCTGTTATGTGGCCTTCCTTTGGTATTTTGACGAAACGATCATCATGAGAATAGGTCAGATTATAGAAATAAGAAGAAGTTTGAAACAAACTCAATCTTGTAGTCTTTGAGATTTAGGTGTATGAAGACGGAAGAATGGACGTATAAGACGGCAGATGGACGACATAATTCTAACATCACAAAAAAAAAAACAAATTATGTCACTTTAAACCAACATATTTAGACTTTGCTATTTTGTGACGGCGGCCATTTTGGATTTACAATTATTCTGAGTATTCAAAATTACATTGTGTAAAAAATTTCAAATCAATCGGTCAACCGAAAGTAGGTGATATTTAAATTTTTAGATTTGATCCGATTTAAACCGATAAAACAATGAACTGGGCGAAATAATGACGAGGTGATGGACTCAAGAATTTTTAAAAAAATGTAAGAGTGCGATTTAAGTCCCGTACTCACTGCACCGCGTTATATATATACACTGTGAAATAAAGTTTGTAGTTTAGTCACCCTGTTCCACTGGCTCTTTCTCGGCAACATTAACTGAATTTTCTGAATGTTTATTTTCTCAAAAGTCACTATGAAAACATTCACCATTTGCCCGAACACGTTTAGCTTTCTTCCGCTAAAAAGCTAGATTTACTTTCGATATATTATCGAATAGTTAACTGGCAGCAATTGGAACAGCTGATGGTGCCAAACCGCGGTGGAATTATTTAATTAAACCATCTGCAAAACGCGATGCCAAAGCGAGGGCGAAAACAAAAGGGTCTTCCCCTACCTAATAAATATAAGGGCTGCAAACCCTAATCATTTTTTCGGAGGTCCGGTTCGCGATTTCGAGCCAAAATGTACCAATGTTTAAGGTTAAAAAATTTAAGGTTCAAGGTTTTTGTGATATGGTTTTGGTTCGAACTTCGAACCTTCGTTCGTCCCAAGTTTTTCCGAATTTGAAAAGAAGAGTAATTAATTTGTTAAAAATATAAATTTTGGTTAAATTTGAAAGTATTATTTCTTCCAGCATTTCATGAATAAATTGCCCGCTTAACTGAGATTTGTTCAGGTTCAGCTATTTTTTTCAAAAGAGGTTCTGTTCAAGGTTTGGTTCACAGTAAAAGAAAAGTCGGATAAATATATATTTTAATGGTTGTGTTTGTTGTAGTGATTGTGTCATATACTATGCTTATAAAAAATCATGCTTTTTGGTCCCTTAAGGTATGCAAACTTTTAATTCATCATTTACTATTTTTGAACGAGATAATTTAAAGTCAGTTTTGGCAGCATCTTACATAATCCACATAATCCGCATTCACTCAGATTGTCGGGCCATTTAAAGGTATAGAAAAAGAAATATTTCCTTAATTATTTAAATTCATAAACATAGCATACTTTGAAGGGCAAAAATCATGATTTTTTTTTTTTGTGCATAAACGTAGTAAGTCTCATTGTTTGGTTTCTGGTGCTAATTGATTGAAATTCCCTTGAGATGAGTAAACAAATTTTCCAATACAATTTCATCAATGTGAATGTGTTCCATTTCAATTCTTACTCAAGAAGTAGGGCTTAAAAATTATAGAAAAATTATTTATTAAACAGGTATTTATATTTTTTTCAACAATCGGTAGAGCTTATAAGACATTGAATGGTATATTTCTATTTTCTATCTTAAATTTCATCTACCCTTACCCATTAAATTCAATTGTTCTCCTATATTTTGCATCTCTGTAAATGGGCAACTAATTAACCTGGCAAACAGCTCTCCTCACACATAATGACAAGCCTCAAATATGGCCACTGCAAGCCAAGTAGACAAAAGCGGTAAATTAAATGCGTTAGCCGAGGTCGAGAGTGGGCCCGAAGATGAGTAGTTGGTGTAGAGTAGGGTAGAGATATAGAGTCAGCTGATTGCCAAAACGGATACGGAAATGAGGCAGCCAAATGTAGAATGTGTGTGTGCGAGGGTGGGGAAGGGGGGGCGAGCCATTTGACATTTTGTTTAGCAGCACGTGCCAACTGCTGACGGCATCATCATCATCATCATCCTTGTCGGGGACCTGGCATCGCATATTAACAGCTGCCGCCTCGCGTCGTGCTGCGGTTGCACTTTTCGTGCAAATTACTGTCAACGTCAGTAGCAATGAGCAGTCAGCAGTAATACAGCCGAAGCCACGTCAGCAGACGCGTTTTCACTTTCGTGCGGATGAAGATAATGATGATGCTGCCTTTTTAATGACAACGAGAGACACATACAAGAACCCGCTTCAAGTGGCAGGTTGGTAAATGCGGTTTTCAATTTTTAAACAAAAAATAACAAGAACAAAACATGTAAAGGATAAGAACAAACTTATTAAATTTCCACCTCAGCTGTTTACTTCACTTTACAATTTTTTATGCTGCTTACATTGCACTTTTTGACAACTGACACCCTAGAGAAAATTGCATTACCCGCTGCGCTTCAAAAACAACAACAACAATCTCGAATGTCTGCACATAATCATAAAAACAAAAGGGGGCACACACACACACAGCCTATAAAGGGAAACCGCCTGCCTGTCGTGTAATCAAATAAGTTTGTCATCAGCAACTCCATCATCGTTTGCCAAGAGCGCTATTAATAGCATTGATACATTCCCTTGATGTTCTGAAATGAAGAAAGGCTTCTCTCCTGCTGCTGCTGCTGCTGCCCCTTCTCTTCTTAGATTAATTGACTTATAGGTGAGGCCGTTGTTTCTGTTATGTCACTGATATAATGCCTGGTGCTTTGTAATTTTGTACACCTATCAATTAATTTAGGCTTAGGTGCCAGTGGAACGCGTGGCAGGTGGGTGAAACAGGGAGAGATCCTGTCTAATTAGAGGCATGAGTGCCAATTAAAAATGCTGCTGGCTATTGAGTTACGCGACTAACAAGCAACACGTGTGAGGAGGAAGGGCAAACGTGCCCTTACATATACATATTTAATTAGATAAGCGAAGCGAAAAAAAAATTTAGATAATTGTTGTCAAAGTAACAAATGAAATGCTACAAAATATAGCATACTTTTTAGGGCAGAAGGAGTGAGTGAGTTGGGGTAGACTTTAAAGACAAAGAAATCACATATTGTAGATAAAATTGAAAGGAAATTTTAAATATGGAAATATTTGTATGAAATGATGGCCTAAATAATTAACCAAAATAATATCAAATTGGTTTTCGACAAAGCTCAGTACTAAACAAATGTAAATTAGTCTACGCTAAGTTTAAAAAAAACGAGAAGGCAAAGCTAACTTCGACTTTGCCGAAGTTTTAATACACTTGAAAAACTTTACTCCAACTGATTTAACCTGTAAAATATATATAGGATATAGATATCAGATATTAAAAAATTTTAAATCATTGATAATAAAAATTTGATACCATAAAAAAAACTTTTCTTAGTAAAACACATTTTCCGACCGATCGGTCCTATGGCAGCTATATGCTATAGTCATCCGATTTTAACCAATTTTCCCAGAATTATGTAAAAGCATAGAAAACTTATATATACCATGATTGGTGGCGCTACGATGGAAAAAAAAAAGTTTTTCTCACTAGAACTAATTTTTGGACCGACCGTTTCTATGGCAGCTATATGCTATAGTCATCCGATTTTGATAAATTTTTCCAAAATTATGTGAAAGCATATAAAACTTGTATATACCACGATTGGTGACGCTACGATAGAAAACAAAAAAGTTTTTCCCACTAGAACTAGTTTTTGACCAACCGTTATCGCTATATCTAGTATCCGATTTTGATCAATTTTTCCAGAATTATGTGGAAGCATATAAAACTAATATATACTACGATTGATGACTCTAGGATAGAAAACAAAAAAGTTTTTCCCACTAAAACTAGTTTTTTGCCCGACCGTTTATATAGCAGCTATATGCTATAGTCATCCGATTTTGATACATTTTTCCAAAATTATGTGGAAGCATATAAAACTAATATATACCACGTTTGGTGGCGCTACGATGGAAAACAAAAAAGTTTTTCTCACTAGAACTAGTTTTTTGACTAACCGTTTATATGGCAGCTATATGATATAGTCATCCGATTTTGATACATTTTTCCAAAATTATGTGAAAGCATATAAAACTTATATATACCACGATTGCTGGCGCTACGATAGAAAACAAAAAAGTTTTTCTCACTAGAACTAATTTTTGGACCGACCGTTTCTATGGCAGCTATATGCTATAGTCATCCGATTTTGATAAATTTTTCCAGAATTATGTAAAAGTATATAAAACTTATATATACCACGATTGGTGTCGCTTCAATAAAAACCAAAAAAGTTTTTCCCACTAGAACTAGTTTTTGGACCGATCATTCCTATGGCAGCTATATGATATAGTCATCCGATCCGGCCGATTCCTACAAATGTGCTGCCTATTTGTTTTTAAACACTTTTTACAAAGCTTGGTTAAGATAGCTTTAAAACTGAGGGAGGAGATAGCATAGAAACAGACGGACAGACGAAAATGAACTTAGCTCGTCATGCTGATCAGGAATATATATACGTTATGGGGTTGGAAATGCTTTCTTCTATGCTTTACAAACATCGTGACAATTTTAATATATCCTCTGCAAGGGTATAAAAAGTTCTAAGCGTACTCCCTGTCATGAATTACCGGATCTCATTTAACAATCAGCCACATTTTATAAGTTTGTACTTCATAGGGAAGTACCTCACCTGCCCTCTAACCATTGGCATTTAGCCTAACCACCACCCATAAATTCCAATTCAACCCTAAGAATCATAGCTTATTCTCCACACATGTCGATGCACAAAAATAGCCACAGAAAAATATCACCGCAAAATATGTTACAGTTTGCGCTTGTTTCCCTCACTTCATACAAATAAACTTCCCGTTTTGTTTTTTTCCCCATTTTTTTCTCCAATTTTTCTGTGTGCGAAAAACGATTTCCTATATTGCATTTTCCTCTTCCGTTGAGCAAAGATGCGGCATCCGCCAAGTCAATGTCGCCATTTCTCCCATTGATGTAAGTTTGGAGAAGGGTTTTTTTTTTTGCCATTTTCTTAGCTGACGCCTGCCAGCAGCAAAAAACGTTGCTCTCTCTCTCATTCTCTCTCAAGGGCATGACCGAAGCCAAATGGAATCTATGGCACATAAGCTACAGTTATAGTTGCATATATCTCTTTGGAATTATTGATTTTAATGCAGCACAACAAGCAAGAGAATGCAGCAAATACACTAGGCGAAATATATGCGACATTGTAAGTAAAAATAAGAATTTGGAATATATAAATATAAAATATTTTATAAGGAAATTTATAGTGTCAAGTTAAAAAGGGTCTAAGACTGGACTTACACGAAGTTTTTTTAAAAAGCTCTTGTTTGTAAGGAAGAAGAGGAGGTAAGGAGGTTCCCAGTGAAAAACACAAAACAGTTTGCTTTATTGTGTAAATTCTCTTAATTCATTCTATGTGGACAAACGATTGATTTTTAAAGTTGCTTTAAATTAGGGATGCCGAAAAAAGTATCGATATATTGAATATCGATATTTTTGTTGAAAATACGATATATCAATATCGAATATTTTACTAACGCGATATATCGTATATCGAATATTTTTAGGGATATTTTCGGCGATATTTTAAGGTTCCGGACTAGAGATGAGCGAGTGTCGAATACTTTTAACACGGCACGACTCCAACACGAACGACATTATTAATACAGACACGCACCGTCCTAAATTTCAAAAAACACGACCCTTCACGACACATCACGATACGTGTCCTACATATCGCTTTCGATATGTAGTCAAGAACACGGTATAACACGACTTAACACGACAAAACACGACGAACACGTCACTATTATACCCATTTGATCTACAAATCACTTTCGACCCCAAAAACGACCCAAATCATAAGGGAATACTGTCGTTCTTGGGGTCGAAATCGAGTTGTAGAACACACACATGGGTATAATAGTGTCGTGTTCGTGACTTAAGGGCAACACGAACACGTCGTGCTGAGTCGTGCGTGACTCAACTCTAATCCGGATCCCGCTTTTTATTTTTTTTCGTTTCTATTTTTTTTAGAATTTGTTCCTCCCGCACCTTTACACAGTATTTCTCACTTGTCCTTAAGAACATTTCTCTCCGTGCATTCGACGGCTCATAATCACTCACTTGCCGTCGTGGACTTTATGGTAGTAGGATACCGCCTGCCAACATAAGTCGCAAATCTTTTGACTTCTCTCTACCCTCTCTATATCGCTGGGCCTGCTTGCTGCTTGCACTTGCTTATTTTATATTCCAACTTCCGGCTTATGCACATGACTTTAATCCGGAAGGAGAGGAAGGTCCGCTTTAGGGTCACCCGGCCATGGCCCAAGCCCAAGGAATAAACCAGACCAGGATTCCCATCGTCTGTCACTGTCATATTTGCTGTGTAGTACGCTTCCTTCCTCCTTCGTGCGGCGCTGCACATTTAAAGCGTTATATTTATTTACTTCATATTTTTTTTTTGCTTTTGCTGCTGCTTCCTGCTTAATTTTGTGCCTGTCGTCTGGGCCTGTCTACATGCTTATAAGTTGTTTCCTGTTGTCGTCATTTGATAAATTTCCACATGTTGAGAATTTATCTGCCCCTTAGACATTGTTGCTGTTGCTGCTATCTTTTCTGTGCACAGATTGCATTTTTTTTTCAGAAAAAAAACATATTTTTTTCCACTTTTGCTAGTTTGATTTGGTATTGGCATAACCAAAAGGGAAAATGAAGTTGGGTCTATTGTTATGGCGTAGGAAAGCAATTTAAGCGGCTTAAGGAACAAAGGCAAAGAAATGAAATGCTAAAGAAAGACTGGAAAGTTCTTAGAACAATTATTTTGGGGGTTACATGAATTTGATTTTGTAAAACAGTTTTGATACGAGGGCAGTTAAAGCCAGCTGAATGTTTGGATTCACACGAAGATGCTTTTAAAAAGCTTTTGTTATCCGGCTCGAGGGACCCGAAAACTTAAACCGAAACGGTTTCCAGTCTCGAAGACTTTGTTGAGAAATAAATATCGTAATCTAAGTGCAAGCACAATGGACTCAAGATAACGCTCACACCTTCACCTCAACTAAATCCCTTTCCACCTCCCTTTTTTTTATTTTCCATAAATAATGCCCAGGGCCCAGCTAATTCCCACATCTAATCCCACATAACCTCTAATGCTTTCTTGCTGCTTAAAGCTTTTACTGCTGACACAAATCCTTCAATGCCAAAAAAAAAAAAAAACGAGATAAGAAAAATCAATAGGATCAATCATCTTACACACTCAGACAGACAGTGACTCCTCCCAAACGTATCCTAACGAGAATTTATGAGCCAACATTTCGCAGATGAAGCTTAAATTTTTATCAGCTTTTGACACAGTGTAAATATTACACACTTGACACACAATTCCATTAGTCAGAGACCCCCAAGAACCAGCCAAGCAGTGGTCGTCGATGTCGATATCAGAAAATATTGCACACAGTTGCAAAGTGAGAATTTTACTTTTGGCACACATAACATTAAAGTTGCAAAGGGAGGGAGGAGGAGGAGGAGTAGAAGAAAAATGCAACGGAAAATGTTTTGGCATTGCACTTTTTGCCATATTTCCGGTTATACAAGCAGACAGTCAGGCCATCACACATATGGCATGTATACAAGTTTACATTTATATGTATGTATATCTATATAGTGAGATATATTTTTGCAGTTGAGTGACTTGGGACTCCCACTTCTTTGGATTTACGCTGACTCATGACGTCGCCAAAAATTCACCTCGAGGGACCAAGGATAGCAGAGTACTCCCCCCTCTCCACCCCCTAAAGTGGGTTTTGTCTAGAACCAAAACAAATTGCTCATGTCATGCGACATGTGAGCTGCCATGTTTACTTCGCTTGGTTAGATTTTGAAAACTATAAGCAACCCATTTGGACTGCAAAATGTGCAAGAAAGGGATAAGACGAAAATCCAGAGATAATTAATGGAAAGTTAAGCACAAATACACAACTAACTACAAGTGGGTTGAATGGGGGGAGGGAAAGTCAACAGAGAAATGACTAATTGTTTGAATGAAGACCAAGATTTTGCTGATAATTATTTATAAATTTAGCATAGCCAATTCTTCTCTTGACCCGTGCACATGGGAACAGTTATTAAGAGGTGGAGCTAGAGAAGGCCCATTCTGCTTAAATGTAAATTAAGATTAGATACTTAAGGGATGAATTTTCCAGTTTGACCGCTATTTAAAACTTCACTGATGCTACTTTTATTCCGAAAAGTAAATCAAGTGTTTTTTACATGAACTTAATAAAAACGGTGTCCATAGTTTGATAAGTAAGAAACTACTTCATACAAGTAAAAAGTTCTCAATTTAAGACCAGTACTCAGATGAAATAAAAATTTATTTCAGCACAAAACTTTATATTAATAGAAACACTTCCGAACCGCTGTGAGAGCTGAAAGCATTTGAATAGCTTTCTTATTTATATGCCTAACGAAATTTTAATCTCATCTGAGTACAGGCCTTCAACAACGATTTTTAAAAATTACGAAGCACCAAATATGACACTGTTTTGGGATATATTAGGTCAATGTCGGACATTTCTTTTAAACATATTTTAGAAATAAGACCTGGGGTCGGCAATGTGAGCATTAGAGTGTAAAATCGAAAAACCTTACTCTCACCATCTGAATTGGTAGGTTTTGTTTTTCAAGGAATTTATATAAAAACAAAAAAAAATTTATTTTAAGTTTTAGACGTTGCGAGATGGATTTCAAGAAACCATTTTTTGGGCTCCGGTTTTGCTTAAAATAATCTTTACTTCATTTTAAGTATTGTATGTGATTCTCACGATAACTTGTCAAAAAAATGGAAAACGAAAATATTTTTCTGGTTGGGGAAACTCAACTTAAAATTCGACAACTCGACCGTGAAGCTGATGCGTCATATTCAACAAATAAAAGGACAATTGAAAAGCTTGTACCAGGAGTACTACAACATGAGAAAAATATTAATAAAGTGGGCGAACTTTTCCGCAATCGGGATAAAACCTTTGCGATTGCTTTAGATTCAGGAAGAATGGGATTTTTCTATCGATCTTAGTGATCATAGCGTTCAGTCCAAGATTGCAAAGAAGAGAAAATAATTTTTAAGAAAACATTTATAGTAGAAACATGGTTGCGGTTGCGGATAGATGCCAAGTAAGCGCCCGAAATGCCGTTTATATTATGGAAACTACTGCTGAGTCATTAGGTATTTTTTGTTCAAAAAAAAATTTGGTGAGAAAAGTTGCATACTAAACATTTTTCCTTATCCCTCGTATTTGCAGAGGATCCACCAAAAAACCTGTAGTAATCTTCAGCCTACTCACAGACCAGAACCAGACTTCTCCTTGGCTTAGTCCCTCTTCTCTGTTAGCAATTTTTGCAGCAAAGAGATCTTTAAACGGTATAGGTTCGATGTTGGATACAAATTTGTACTGAGAACTTAAGCAAACCTCTGTTTGAAGCAATTTTCTCTCTCAAACCATCGAACAATAGCGACGCAATCAAAAAAGCAGCGCAAACGTTTAGTCCTGATATTCGTAGTCTGTGGCCTACTAAAGTAAGGACCGGGATGACTTTAAACTGTATACCTCTTATTGGTATTCAATGCATAAGTTGTTTATGAAGTAAGCAAACACAACTCCATGACCTCGAGCCAGCAAAACTCGCTAAGACAACTGAAACCTTTGAAATTTTACTTTTAAAAACAATCAACATCGAAATTAATTTCTTCACGTAATTTACGGGATTATATATTCTTAACGTAAATGCATTTGGAGTGGTTTATCTTATAATAAATTACCTAAAATAATTTACATCTATCATTGCATTTTTGGGTTGGTATTGTGCTGACGTCGCTGTCGCTGCGTAATTTTCTATGCACAGTTGATAGGGACGTGCGGAACACTGATATATGCGTATAAAAACACACAAAACCAATAGTAAAGAGTATTTTTCAGTCGTGGCACTCCACTGCAGCGCTCTTACTTGTTTTAAATAAAATTTATAAAGTTAACCCTAAGCTCCCCCACTTGCCCCCTCATTCTCTTTTCAAATTAAATTGCATTTCTCTGTCATAACTTTTGATAGATGACTCGTTCATATAATATATTACAATTTCAACCATTTCTCTTGCTCTCTAAACAATTCCACAAATAGTACATACACTAACCAGACTAGACAGGCGCATTTCAGAACTACGAAAAAAAAAAAGAGACAAAAAAAACCGCATCATGGACGAATGAGTGACGCTGACAGCAATGAGCGGGTTAATGCATTTGCTAAAAAAAAAAAAAAAAAAAATGCAGTCAGACATTTTGTAACATTTTGCCACATTTATCAAAATGTCGGAGCATTTTAGACATTTCTATTTTGCTATTTTATCCCCCTCGTTATTTCACTCACCTTCAATCTGCTTGCCAGCGGCAGCGGCTGCTGCGGCACTTAGAGCCACGCTGGCCAATGGCGATGTGGACAATGCTGTGGCGCTGCCAAATTGCGGTAAACCGGCGGCTGTTGACATATATGCCGATGCCAATGGATTCGGATCGGACCCTGTTGGAAATTGGAGGGAGAGAGAGGGGAGAAATTGGGGTTTTAGTTCGAGTGTCATGCCAAAGTAAATTACATTTTGGTTTGAAAAAAAAAAAACAAAATTGCATAACGAAATTATAAATGCGGTGGAGGTTAGTATTTGAGATAGATAGAGAGAGAGTTGCTCAAAGAAAAACTAGTTCTTTTAGCAGGGGACTCACACGAAAATTTAAAATTCTTATATTTATGTTTACTATAGGGTGAGTTCCGTTAATCTCTAGAGAATTTGGTATAAACGTGTGCCATTTGATATAAAATTGTTTTCAATCTCAAAATGTTTCGAGTAGTGGTCGGCAAAAAACACCATCAAAATAGTTGAATGAACTAGTTCGAATGAACTATTCATTTAAATGAACTAATGGAGTCCAGGTTTGAACTAAGTGAATAGTTTTATGATTGAATGAACTAGTAATATTTATTTAAATGAACTAATGAACTAGGTCTCAGTGTTTCAACTATAGTTCATTTTCATGTGCCGATTTTAATGAACTAGTTCGAATGAACTATTCATTTAAATGAACTAGTGAACTAGGTCTCAGTGTTTGTCATTTCATGTGCCGATTTTCATGAACTAGTTCGAATGAACTATTCATTTAAATGAACTAATGAACTAGGTCTCAGTGTTTGAACTATAGTTCATTTTCATGTGCCGATTTTAATGAACTAGTTCGAATGAACTAGTTCGAATGAACTATTCATTTAAATGAACTAATGAACTAGGTCTCAGTGTGTCATTTTATGTGCCGATTTTCATGAACTAGTTCGAATGAACTATTCATTTAAAAGAACTAATGAACTAGGTCTCAGTGTTTGAATTATAGTTAATTTTCATGTGCCGATTTTAAGGAACTAGTTCGAATAAACAGCGAAGAAATTCATTTAAAGAACTAAGAATAGGTCCAGTGTTGTGTTTTAGTGCGATTTTCAAACTAGTTCGAATGAACTATTCATTTAAATGAACTAATGAACTAGGTCTCAGTGTTTGAACTATAGTTCATTTTCATGTGCCGATTTTAATGAACTAGTTCGAATGAACTATTCATTTAAATGAACTAATGAACTAGGTCTCAGTGTTTGAACTATAGTTCATTTTCATCAATAAAACTAGTTCATTTTCATTCATAAAATGAACTATAGTTTAAAAATGAACTATAGCTCGAAAGTGAAAAGTTCATAAAAAAAATGCACTAACGAACACTGGTTTAGAGCTTATACCCAATTTTGTTTACCCTAAGTTCCATTTAAAGTTCTTCCCTCGAACTAGTTCCCCATTTAGCGTCAGCATTTTCCATTTCTAGTTTATAATTATTATTTAGTTGGCATTTTGTTTCGTTTGGGACGTAATTAATCATCGAATTTTACACGCCACATTGGACGAGGGCGACATTTGATTATTTTACCCGAGCGTACCAACAACAATAATAAATCTAAAATTAATTTGCAATTGTGTGTGTGTGTGTGTATTTAAGTTGGTGTTGGTCTGGTTTGTGTTTTGTGTAATTTGACGCCTGTTTGTTTGTTATTTAGTTGTTTTTGCGTGTTTTGTTTTGCCATTGGCCGTCATGCAATGCAATTTTGTGGTTTGTATTGCGTCCCCCCCCACCCAATCTCATGCCCCTCACAATGGCATCATACATATATGGTGGATAGTTATAAATGAGCTTTGGTTTGACAATGCCCAGAATTGCATTCAATAACTAATTTGGGCTAATCACAAACAAAAACTTTTTAGAGAATAACACTTTAGAATCAACACTGCAGATTTTCTATATGTGATAAAAAAATATTTTGAAATAACAAACAAAAGTTCAAGAGCTGGAGAAGTTTTTCTCATACAGTTTGTGCTTAGATTAGAGGTGAGGGCGTGATATGAGAAGGAAAAATTCGAATATCTAAATCACAATCAAGCAAAAAACTTGCTGAAATACAACATACTTTTAAAAGAGACCTGAACAACTTTATTCGTGCCTTCGAGGCGCTTGCCCGTGCTCAGCTAACCCGGCACGAAGACGTCACGAATAATTTACTAATTTACTACTACCATTTTACTATATTGTATAAGAAAGGACGTATAATTATAAGGTGATTTAATGGAGCAAATCAAAAAGTACCAAGTACGAGAAATCTTTAATTAAAACCCCTTTGTGATTGCTGCCCAAAATGTAAGAGGGTGTTTGGGTATGCAGCAATAAATGGTACGTGGGTTGCTATTTATGTTACTGGCCTAGGTCACCTTCTAGGCATTTTTGGACCAATTGGCCTTTTCTAAAAAAAAATTTGGACTTTTATCGATAAAAGCTTTATACAACTCTTTCATGTGTGACCACGTTTGATATCGATTAACGATTAATCAAAAACGTACCTAGGCAGAAAAATGGAATTAACTCGTGAAAATTTTCGTACAATCATTTTTCATAACTTTCGACGTGGATTATCACGACAAGAGTGCAACGATGAACTTAAATTTTTGATTGGCAATGAAGCACCATCCTATAGCACTGTGAAAAATTGGTTTAATGAATTCAATCGCGGGCGACGCTCGCTCGACCAAAACAGTCGTTGTGCCAGAAAACCTTAATGCCGTGCCTGAACTGATAATGCAAGATCGTCATGTCACATACCGTGATATAGGGGCATTCTTGGGCATTTCTTCCACTAGCATACATTCGATATTGCATGAACACCTGGGCGTAAAAAAGGTTTGTTCTCTTTGGATCCCGCACAATTTGACAATCGCTCAAAAAAAAGGCTCGTGTGGATTGGTGCAAAGAAATTTTCAAAAAATATAATCGCGGTGTTTCAAAAGACGTTTATAAGATCGTCACAGTTAACGAATCATGGATCTATGCTATCTATGAATCGACCGTGTGGGTCTTCGAAGACGAGACCAAATCCAACGAAAGTCGTTCGTGGAAGAAGCACTTCGAAGCAAATGGTCGCCTGTTTCTTTGGTAAAACTGGTCATGTGGCTACTGTTCCGCTTGAGCAACGTAGGACGGTAAATTCTGATATGTTTGCCTGAAGTCTTCGTAGAAATTCGAAAAACGAACAAAAGAAGACAGATCATTGTGCACCATGATAATGCGAGCTATCACACATCAGCTCACACCAGCGCCTTTTTGACCGCCGAAAACGGCGAATTGATGGGTCCCACCGACGCTGACTTGGCACCCAATGACTTCTTTTTATTTCCGCACATCAAGGAAAAAATGCGTGGTCAACGATTTTCGTCGCCAGAAGATTCTGTTGAAGAGTTAAAAAAACCATGTTTTGGAGGTGTCTCAATCGGAGTGGGAGAACTGCAACAATTTTTTGGAGCGATGCAAAAAGTGTATAAATCTTGCTGGAGAATACTTTGAAAAACAATAAAACCATTTTTGATCATAAATATTCGCGTTTTCATTATTAGGCCAGAAATATATATAGCAACCTACGAATAGCGCTTAAAACGATAAGTCTTAGATCTATGCGTATAAGCCCGAAACTAAAGAACTGTCGATTGCTTGGTCCTTTGAGAGAAGACAAGTTCAACATCTTTAAAGAAAATGGTCGACTGTTTATTTTTAAAAAAGAATTCTTTAAACGTGGGACGATCATTTCTGAATGGTAATCAACCCAATTGTTTGCCAAATTTTTTTTAAGGAATTAAGAACAACCAACTGCATAATATGGAACATTCTTTATCAAGACCCTAAGAGCCCTCATTCTTGGTCTTACATAAGCGTCTTTGAAAAGCGGTATATACGTTCAAAACGTTTGTTTTGGTATGTCAAAAGTGTTTCGAAGATTGGTTCAAGCGTATGCAAATATTTCGATTTCAGTAAGAATATTCAAAAATCTTTGTTTCTGGGAAATTTAGAATTTTTTAAGGCCTCCAATAACAAAGAGCAACATACTTTCAGATTTTTGATTAATTTCAAAAGGACATTGACTAAGAAATAGCAAAGAATTTAAAATACCTTAGAAACGACATCTTATACAACATTTTTTGAATCTCGTCTTAATTTTGCATAATGCCGGGGGACTGATAAAAAAGGGGGTAAACTACTTCCTTGTTCTATTTTCAGTCTGAGTGATGCTTCGCATCTTAATATTCTGTTTCGGCTCGTGAGCTTAATGATAATTGGTGGCAGGACCCGCCTTACAAACTTGTTTGTATCAGATGTCGCTTCTACTTAACAAAAACCAAATCTTTCAATTGACTCCCTAAGGACCAGTGTATTCACACAATACCGCAAATGTAAGAAATAAAGACTTGGGAATATCAAATTCAAACGCATAACATCCGGCACGTATAATACTTGAAAAATTCTGAAATTTTCTTGCTAAGATTTTGTTATCACAAAACTTTGTACTGTTTTCCCCCAATATCACGCTCTCATCTCTAAGGGCAAACTTTGTGCCAGATTTTACAGATTTAATTTCAAAAGTTTTGTGATGTGCAGGAAGTCTTCTTTTACCGCTCTCCTGCCTGCCGCCTCTGATGCCTCTGTTGGGGGTGTAGAAGGGAAGGTGTTTGCCATCAATTTTTGGAAATTTTTAATTTAACACACAGAAAACTTTTGTGTCTGCTGAAAACTGTTTTAATTGTTGCTCAAACATGCAAAAGTCGAGCGCTGCTAGTGCCAATAATAATCCACATGAAAGGACAAAAAGTAGGAAATTGCCTATAACTATTTCTGCAGTTGTCTGTGAGGTTTGTGTGTAGTTCAAAAATTGTTCGAGTAGCAAAATTTTACAATTTCAAGTTGAAGAAGACTTTTTGTTGTGTTGTTGTTGTTGATTTTGAAGTGCAAAGAGCAAAAAAGTGTATAAACAAACGTAATGGAGAGCCAACAAAAAAGGCAACGAAAGAAAAGGGAGTTACTCCAAACGTGTTGAAACCTTAAATCAGTTGGACAGCCGCCTGTGGGGCGGCAGGGAGGTGGGGTATAAACTACATAGTTTACTGCACTTCACAAAACTTTGATTAAGATTTTCGTTTGTTGCTTTTGCCCGCTTGGTTTGGTTTTTTTGTTTCTTTTTTTTTTTTTGGCGGGGAAGATTTGGACAAAACTTTTTGAATTGGTTGCGTTTGAGCTTGAAGCTTTAGAGTTGAAGATTGTGGCAGAATTTCCATTTTGTTTTTGTTTCAATTTTTGCGGGATGGACTTGTGTAATGTTAATAAAGAAAAGTGGCCAGCAAGCAGGTGATGGCTGCTCAAAATGGAGTTGAAAGTTCCTTTGGGTTAGTTGAAGTAGTTGCTAAAGCATGGAAACAGACAAATGAATATCAAAGGCACTTGAAAAATCATTTGCAGAGCGAAAAATAAATTATAAAAAATTACATAAATATTTTAAGATCGTCCTAAAAGTAGGCAATATATATTTTCTAAATATCCACCTAGATTTGAAATGCCCTAAGATAAGAAAATGACCCTTAATGAAAGTTTTGAAAGAAAGAGGCCTTTCCTTAAGATGAAAAAAGTTGTAAAATGATGAGAAGATCGGGAGACTCCTCAAATACCTAAACAAACAACCTGATCTTCTTGTTGTAGAGCTACTTAGGTACCTAAATTTGTACTCCAATGAGATTAAAATTAATTTCGGTCATATGAATAGAAACATTTTCGGACAGCTGAGAAAGCTGACCATTAAAGTCATATTATTTCCCCACGCTTCAACAAGAAGCAATATTATATGTTTTTTTTCTCGACTATTGCCAATTAAAATCTAAAATCTATATTAAAATCTAAAAGTCGACAAAGCAAAGTGTGCGAAATTCCTTGCACATTTTTTTGTAAGCTCGAAAATTTTCTAATCTTCTAAGCTGGCTTACAAAATTTTCAGTAAGTATTTGTGCAATTTATCCCATTTCTAATCTTCAAAAATTGTAACCCCAAACTGAAAATAAAATCGCCCAACAATTATTTATCCATTCTATGAACCAAACACACACACACAAATTGTTTGTTCTTTACTTTTCTTTCCCTTCGATGAGTTTTTCATTAAAACAAAAAAAAAAAAAAAATACAACCAAAAATTGTTGTGTTGTGTGTTGGCCAAACACAAAAAGTCAAGAGCGCAATTTGTTTTCCCATTTTATGTGTGGCAGGCAAAAGCCAAAACAAAACCAAACCAAACCAAAAGCGATTTTGTACTTTAGTTTATGTAACCCGGAATTTCTTTTTTCATTTATTGGCCAAACAGGAAAACAATTTTCCAAACTAGAAAAAGCCAAAAAGAAATCAAGAAATAGGCGCGTCGTCGTCGTCGTTCCTGTTGTCAGTTGCAACTCGGAATCAACTTGGTTTTTAATATTTCATTAAATTAAGTGCTTAGGATGAGCACGCGCCGCACGAGTGCAAAGGAGCAAGAAATCCAATCCAAAGAATAAGCTTAACAAAATACGTTTAATTTTTGGCATTTTTGTGGTTAAGTCAGCCGCAGACTTTGGCTCTCTTATTTTTTTTTTTTTTTTAGAAAAATTAAGTTAAGGGTTCAAAATCTCACAAAAGGAAGCAAGGGAAGGGGGAAGGTTTTAGCAAAGTATTTTTTCTTTTCTTTTGCACGCGCCTGTCTTGGCCACATTTAAGTGGAATTTTTTGTACTTGGTGGGGAAAAAATGCAAGAGACGGGCCTTAATTCTTTCAGCAAACTTAAATTTTAAAAGCAAGGACAGCAAATGTTGAGGTTTGGCGAATATCGTAAATTATGGCGACCGTGACTCCAAGTAAAACTCGTGAAATACTTAAGATAGATAAGGAAAATTATAATTTTACTCCTTATTTGATTAACTGATTTAAGATTTCACTATAAATTTGTTAAGAAATGCACATCAAAAGGTTTTCTTAACACTTTATTACAACTTACTTCATGAAATCAATTATATTCGTGTCACGCTTTCAAAATGTATTAAAAATGTGGAAAACGATGCAAGAGACAAATATTTTTGGAGCAAAGAATGCAAAAAAGCACTTAAATCAAAAGAGGAGTGAAGTATTGCGAATATCGTAAAATATGGCGACCGTGACCTTACGCCAGAATGATTTAAAAACTCTAAATAAAGGTGTACAAATTAGATTTAACATTAAATTTGATAAGAAGTGCACGTCCAAGGCCTTGTTTCCATGGCATATTAAGAAAAATTCTTCATATTTTTCAAAATCGTAAAACTGGGAAAGAGACTGACCGACCCTAATTCATTCAGCAAACTTAAATTTTGAAAGCAAAGAAAGCCAAGAATCGCTGGGGGTAAGCAAGTGGTGAGGAATCACGAATATCGTTATATATATGGCGACCGTGATCGAACGTCAAACTGATTTAAAAACTCTAGATAAAGGTGGAAAAATTTGATTTTACTACAATTTGATAATAAGTGCACATTATAGGCTTTGTTCCATTGCATAATGCATTATTAATTGCATGGCATGTTAAGAAAAATTCTTCGGAATTTTTCAAATCGTAGAACAGGGAAAGAGACTGACCTTAATTCATTCAGCAAACTTAAATTTTTAAAGAAAAAAATCACCAGGGTTAAGCAAGCGGAAAGGAATCACGAATATCGTTAAATATGGCGACCGTGACCCTTCATAAAACTGATTTAAAAACTTTAAAAAAGGGTGGAAAAAAATGGATTTCACTTTAAATGTGATAAGAAGTGCATATCAAAGGCTTTGTTCTATTGCATGGCATATTAAGAAAAATTCTTTATAATTTTCAAAATCTTTAAACTGGGAAAGACTGGAACTGTAATGCAACAGACTGACCTTTATTCTTTCACAAAACCTAAATTTTGTAAGAAAGAATCACTGGGGACCAGCAAGTAGTGAGAAATCACGAATATCGTAAATTATGGCGACCGTGACTATGTAAAAATAATGATTTCGCTTTGATTCAAGGAGCCCATTAATTCCATAAATTATTTGAATTCTTTACGCTTTTTATGTCGCGCTTTCTTTATGCCTGCAATTCTGAATTGGTACTGGGAAATGGGGAGGAACTGTAATGTGGCAAACTAAAGTAGCATTGCAATTTCCCCAAAGCAAAAAAAAACAGTCAATAAGGCCAGGGCACATTGCAATTCCCCAACCAACCTCCGTCTTGCACTGCCATAAGTTCCGTGTTGTTAATTTCACAAGAGAGTGTAACTTGTAATTTTGTATGTTGTAGGGTCTCTCCTCAGCGGCTGCTGCTGCTGCTGCCATCAACTTTGGCTCGTGACGTAAAACAAGCTCGCGTTACGCGCACGTGAATGTTACGTCGAACGCTTCGTTTGCTTTAACTGCCAGGAGTTAATAATGAAAAAAAAAGAAAGCAGAGTGTAGAGAGAGCAAACGCAACAAACCAAAAGAAAACTCAAAAATTTAACTTGAAGAGGAAAGAGATCGTGTGGCTCACCTGCTGATGATGCCTTGCCGGCAGCGGCCTTTTTCCCTAAGAGGCCTAAAATCCATTTCATTTTTTGTAACATGTTTTTTTTTGTGGTTAGCATGGGGAGGAACAACAAATATTTGTTAGTAGATTAGTTGAAATATTATAAATAGCAGCTTATTAAAGTCACATTTAATCATTTTAAGCTAATTGCTTTGAGCTGTCGTTAGAGGGATGAGGACAGGGACGGGAACAGGGGGGCGGATATGGCAAATTTTCTATCTATATTTAACTCAAGATTTAGAAATAAAGCCACTTAATTACTCATTTTGTATGTCAGCTGAGCAGAAAATTTATGGGGATGGAATATCATTAAAAATAAAAATATCGACTATAAGGCGATTTTTGGTACAGCTCAATAGACAACTAGAGTCATTCCGATAAAAAATAAAAATTTTTAGGCCTGTTCCGGTTTTCACTTTCGACACGATTTGTCGAATACGAATTTGGTACATTTGATTTTGTGTAAAATTGATTGGGTAAATCAATCAAAAGCGTATGATGTTTAACAACTTACACAACAAAGCAGCCGTATTTGTCAGCTGGGCACTGCCCGGCGATGATGCAGCCGCTGCATTTGATAGGCTCGGCTGTGTCATAGCCGCAATGGCGGCCAGATTCTGAACAGTCATCGGTGAGAGTAAGCTTGCGGCGGCGGCAGCCGATGCTGCGTCCGGTGTTGCATTGTTTTGCTGCGCAGCACCCAATCCTGTGAGGGCTAAAAAATAGAAAAAAAGAAAAAAATTATTTATATAGAAAAGAATTGTTTTAATTTTAATTTATTTAGAGTTGTTAAGATTTTGTTCAAAAAAAAAAAGGAGCCAATGCAAACTTCGTCTGTGAAAATTATAAATTCCCTTGCACTTGATCTTTCTTAAAGTTTACTTAGAAGAGCACTACACGAGTAGAGTCTAAAATCAGTTCGAGCTTGATACTGATCTAATTTGACCATGACCATGTGCCAAGTCAAGGCCCACCAAGTCAACGATTTATCGATACAATAGCTCCTGGACAAGGCATTATTTGATCGAAACAGCTCGTTTGAAACAGCTCAGCTTAAACAGCTCATGTAAGCGAAGCAGCTAGATCAATCAAGCTCATCTGAATAATTAATGATAATTATAAATAGAATTTCTATGCAAACGCATATTAGACATATTTGGAATATATTCAATGAAAATAGAGAATACAAAAGAATGAGTGTATTCTTTTTTGTATTTAAATACGAATGTGTGATGTTAAATTTGATACGGAATAAGAAAAAGGTCGAAGGAACAAGAAATCATATTGTCTTAATACATTTTTATAATATACCATCAAACAACTATAGACCACAAAATATAAAAAAATAAAATACAAGACAAAAAATAAAAAGATACGTAAAAAAAAACACAAATAAACCAGATGACAAAATTAGAAAATATTACGCAAAACATAAACATACAATAAATATCACAAAAAGATTTAATTTACAAAAAAAAAGTGCTAAATAAAGTGTTTTAACACTTGAAAAGTGTATATTAATTTTGCCCAGAAGTTTGTAACCATAGAAATATGCAAGTTCCGACCACATAAACTATATATATTCTTGATCAGGACGACGAGCTGAGTTCAATTCCGTCTGTCCGTCCGTCCGTCTGTCTGTTTCTACTCGATCTAGTCCCTCAGTTTTAAAGCTATCGAGCTGATATTTTGCACAGAGTCTTCTTTTTACTGCACGCAACTAATATGTCGGAACCGGCCGGATCGGATGACTATATCATATAGCTGCCATAGAAACGGTCGGTCAAAGAACTAGTTCTAGTTAGAAAAACTTTTTTGTTTTCCATCGTAGCGTTACCCAATCTTGGTATATGTTAGTTTTATATGCTTCCACATAATTCTGGAAAAATGTATCAAAATCGGATCACTATAGCATATAGCTGCCATAGGAAGGATCGGTCGAAAAAATAAGTCGATAGAGAAAAACTTTTTGTTTTATCGAGCGTCACAATCGAGGTATATGTTTGTTTTATATGCTTTCACATAATTTAGAAAAAAATGATCAAAATCGGAGGACTATAGCATATAGCTGCCATAGAAACGGTCGGTCAAAAAACTACTTTTAGTGAGAAAAACTTTTTTGTTTTTTATCGTAGCGTCCCCAATCTTGGTATATATTAGTTTTATATGCTTTCACATGATTTTGAAAAAATTTATCAAAATCGGATGACTATAGATATAGCTGCCATAGGACCGATCGGTCGGAAAATGTGTTTACTAAGAAAAGTTTTTTTTATGGTATCAGTGTTAGCTCGATCATATGTAGATATTGATACTATACCAAAGATTAAGATATTTAAAGATTATTAAAAAATTTCTTCGAACTCAAAAAAAAAAAAAAGAAAAGAACGTAACAAAATAAATTAGCAACTAAACTCCTTAGTTGTTACCGCAAATTATATATAAAAAATAAAAGTGCCTATTTTTATACACTTGAAAAGTGTATATTAATTTTGCCCAGAAGTTTGTAACGCATAGAAATATTCATTTCCGACCACATAAACTATATATATTCTTGATCAGGACGACGAGCTGAGTTCAATTCCGTCTGTCCGTCCGTCCGTCTGTCCGTCTGTCTGTTTCTACGCGATCTAGTCTCTCAGTTTTAAAGCTATCGAGCTGAAATTTTGCACAGAGTCTTCTTTTTACTGCATGCAACTAATATGTCGGAACCGGCCGGATCGGATGACTATATCATATAGCTGCCATAGGAACGATCGGTCTAAGAACTAGTTCTAGTTAGAAAAACTTTTTTGTTTTCCATCGTAGCGTCACTAATCTTGGTATATGTTAGTTTTATATGCTTCCACATAATTCTGGAAAAATGTATCAAAATCGGATCACTATAGCATATAGCTGCCATAGGAAACGATCGGTCGAAAAATAAGTCTTTGTGAGAAAACTTTTTTATTTTCCATCGTAGCGACTCCAATCGTAGTATATGTTTGTTTTATATGTTTCCCCACAATTCAGGAAAAATTTATCAAAATCGGATGACGATAGCATATAGCTGCCATATAAACGGTCGGTCAAAAAAAACACTTCTAGTGAGAAAAAACTTTTTTGTTTTCTATCGTAGCGTCCCCAATCTTGGTATATATTAGTTTTATATGCTTTCACATAATTTTTAAAAAAATTTATCAAAATCGGATGACTATAGCATATAGCTGCCATAGGACTGATCGGTCGAAAAATGTGTTTTACTAAGAAAAGTTTTTTTTTATGGTATCAAATTTTTATTATCAATGATTTAAAAATTTTAAATATCTGATATCCTTTATATATTTTACCGGTTAAATCAGTTGGAGTAAAGTTTTTCAAGTGTATTAAAACTTCGGCACAGTCGAAGTTAGCTTTGCCTTCTCGTTTTTTTTTTTAAATGGTCCGGTTTGGGTTCAGGTTCGAGGGATCTAAAATGTAAGAAGTTCGGTTCATGGTCCGGTTCGGGTATTTCATAACCCGAACCGAACCGGTTCCCCTTGAGTTTGGTTCCGGACCGGTTTGCAGCCTTGATTTGTACCATGGAAAAGTACACTCTAAAAGAACGCGCTGAAGTTGTTCAGCTTTACATTCAAAATAACTACCTTAATTGATGTACTCAAATAGTCTCAGTTCTAGACTACTCGTGCAGGGCTCTAATTTATAGGTTATGATTTTGGTTCATTGAAAATCAATATCTGATTACTTTGAAATTTAAGCAAGCTATCATTAAAAACTAAAAAGATTTTCTCACAAAGACCTATTTTGCGATCTATGGCAGCTTTAAGAAATAATCGCTAGATTCTAGTGACCACCGCTTATTTATAACACAAAGAATTTTGGTTTTAAAAGCCGAGGGTCATCTAATTGCATTAATTAATGGCTTTAAAATTTATTGAGCCTGCTTCCTCTATTAGAAAAAGTTACCGATTGCGAGACAGATGAAATCAGGCATAAGATGGCACTAACATCAGGTAAATTATGCTAAATTCTAGTAATTTTATTTGTATGCTCTGTGTCATGTGCTTACCTTGCAGCAATTGCTGTTGCAACACCCCAGCCTGCAGCTGTTGCAGCAGTTGTATTGAGGCAGGGGTCAAGGCATCGGCTCCCAGCACCGGTGAGGGCTGTTGCGGTGGGTTTGGCAGTATGGGTGTAGATACACTGGTGGCTGTTTGTCCCAGCGGTATATTAATATTGGTGGCCAAATTCCAAAGATTAGCCTGAATCTGTTGGATCTTCTTTTGTTCCTTCTCCTTTTGAGTATCGGCGAATTTGACTACCAGAGGGGAAGTGCAGCCCTCCATGATTTTGTTTTGGCTTAAAGTCTGTGCAAAGGCGAGAAAAGCAAGTTTGGTATATAAATGTTGGGAGGTGGGGGAGGAGTATGGTTTACTCACCACTTTAATGGCCGAAATGGCGGCGTGTTTGGTGGCAAATGTCACAAAGGCACAACCCTTGCTCTGACCGTTTTGATCTCTCAGTACCGTACACTCCTCAATGGCACCGTGTACTTCAAATAGTTTACGCACGTCGTTCTCGTTCAGTTTCTTATTTAGCATGCCCACAAACAGTTTGCGTTCTGTAAATATACAAAAATTAAAAATTAAGCATTTCATTTAAATATTTCAACTCAATTTAAAATTTCCCTCCCATTTGATAACAATTAATTTGTGCATTTGCGCCTTTTTGCCGTGTTTGTGCAAATAAATTAGCCTGCATTTAGAGTTGGAGGAGTTAGCAGGTAGAATGCAAATATTTGGCGAAATGTTAAATGCCTGCCAATTAGTTATCGAAGCTTTACGCTATCTCTCTTTCCGCCTGGAAAATTGCCAGTGAACAAAACAAAAAAGGAATGCAGTGAAATTGTAATTTATGCAAAATTAATTGAGCATTTTGCAAAATACCATCGTCGCCTGGTTGAGCACAAAAACAACAACAACAAATCAGCAAAACAGCAGCCCAGTGTCTGGCCCTAACCCACTTGGAGATTGCCATTTTCAATGTCAGCCCAGCCATGAGAGATCTGTGAAGTGTGAGATATTGAATTACACACAGACACACTATTGTCAATCCAAGTCGTGTGGAAGGCTAGCGCTGCTAATATGTGTGTGTGTGTGTGGTTGGAGGCTTCCGTGTTTTTCATGCTACGATTAATTTACCAAGGTTAAGGTTGTCGTGTCTCAGACAAATCGAAATTGTTTGTGGGTGACAAATCTTTTGAAACCGAAACAAGAGAGAGCAAAGCACATTTTATGCAGTGTTGGAAAGTAAATTCGTTAGCCACTAAATCAAATGAGGGAAATGAACGTAACACTGATTTCCAAAACTGTTTCCCAACAATGTAAATCAACATTGTTTTCCAACACTATTTAACAACATTCTTTTTTGAACATTGATTCCTGCACTGTTTTTTAACATTGTTTTCTAACATTGTTTTCTAACATTATTTTATAACACTGTTTTCCAACACCGTTTTCCAACACTGTTTTCCAACACTGTTTTCCAACACTGTTTTCCAACACTGTTTTCCAACACTGTTTTCCAACACTGTTTTCCAACACTGTTTTCCAACACTGTTTTCCAACACTGTTTTCCAACACTGTTTTCCAACACTGTTTTTCAACACTGTTTTTCAACACTGTTTTTCAACACTGTTTTTCAACACTGTTTTCTAACACAATTTTCCAAGACAATTTGCCAACGCTCTATTCAATGCTTTCTAACACTATTAGATAACACTGTTTTCCAACACTGTTTTTAACACTGTTTTCCAACACTGCTTCCAACACTGTTTCCAACACTGCTTTCCAACGCTGTTTTCCAACATTGTTTTCCAACACTGTTTTCCAGCACTATTTTCCAACACAATTTGCCATCGATCTTTTCAATAGGGTTTTAAAACAGTCTTTTTTGTTTTCTAACACTATTATAAAACACTGTTTTCCAACACAATTTTCCAACGAAGTTTTCCAACACTATTTGCCAACGCTCTTTTCAATAGTGTTTTAAAACATTCTTTTTTGTTTTCCAGCACTATTTTATAACACTGTTTTCCAACCCTATTTTTCAACACTGCTTTCAATATTGTTTTCCAACACTGTTTTCCAACACTGCAGTGCTGGACGAACTATAAGCTTAAATTCAGAATGCTCTTCAAAATGCACTCTATTCTTAATGTACTTTTAAAGAGCTTCAAGGAAATGCTTTCAATTTGTGAATGATCGAAATGAATGAGTTCAGAAACCACACAGCAGAAGATATGCAATGTTTTTGGTCATTCCCCTCTATCATGATGCCTGGCATTCCAACACCAACACCAACCCCACCCACACGACGAACCCACGGAACTGACGCATCAAATTCAATGAATTTTAAATTTCTCTTCGTGCTGCTGACTGAGCGCAATTTCTGTGCTGGTAGATTATGATAATATAAGCTCAAGTGCAGTTAGCTTTTTGCCCAGTATGATGAGGTTGTTGTTGCTGCAGTTGCAGTTGCACAATTGCAGAGTTGCTGCTGCTGCTGCTGCGGTGGCAGCGATAATCATAATAATAATAATAATGGTTGGGTTTTTGCATTTGATAACGTTGGAATGGCAATTGCATTTGCTGGGTGGCTGGCAGAGGGAAAAATACTCATCTGATATGACATCATAATTCGCCTCTCGATTAAGCTGGCCATTTTGCTGGCAGTTACTCAAAATTGCAATATTCATAATTTGGCTAAATTGTAAAATTCGCCATATAAAGTCAATGACCAAACTAAAAATCAATTTTTGTTCATAAGCAGCTTAATTATAATTTTAATTGATTTCACTAAAACAGATTTTTGGCTCTCACTAAAATTTTGGCCATTTATTCAAGCGATAAAATAATAATTTACTAATTTTTGGTACTAGAAATCATGAGAGAGATTATTTTTCAAGGGTTGCCTTTTAATTTTCTAGCTTAGGCTGTTTTATTGAAATGTGTGGCCAGTTCCATTATTTAAAAAAGTTTGGCATTTTTTAAGCACAAGTTTACTCAGAACGTTACTCTGACTAATGTTCACATTGACTTGGAAAAATTCATCTTGGTATAAAAATTGATTTTAGAACTTTACTTCACGAGTTTAATTGTTCACATTTATTGCGTAAGGACGAATTTTGTAAAGGACGTTGCTGGGTCCTCGCGGGACCCGAAAAACCAGAGGGATCGGGACGGGGACGAGATCGAATTTAAAATTTGCGGTCTGGATGGGGGAAAATTTTTTTAAACACTTGGGATGGTCGTCGGTTGATTCATTATCCAAAAATTTAGCACGATTTATTTAAATGTTCGATAAAGTTCTATGAAATGTTATTGCAGTCCTCAAGACTCATAAATTTCACACTAACAAAAAATGGTCACACTTATGAAAGCCAGAGATAGTAAATAAAGTGTAATACTGTGAGAAAGACTAGTTCATATTAACTAATCATTAAAATTAACTAATGAACTAGATCTCAGTGTTTAAACTATAGTTCATTTTTTGTTCTATTCACTTTTTGAACAATAGTTATTTTTTGTGAAGTAAAGTTAATTTTTTTAAATATAGTTAATTTTATAGTTAATTTTTTTGAACAAAAGTTCATTTAATAGTTCATTTTTGAACTAAACTTCATTTAATAGTTCAAAAGCGAATAGTTCTCTTAAGTTATATTTTATTAGATTTAACTCTTCTTGCTTAAATCTCTTTTTTAAATTGTTCTGCCCTTAAAACAATTTTTATCACAACTAAAGGATCCCAGACTTAGGGCCGTTTTCTCATCTTCATGGTCTTAAAATATAGGTGCTTTTGAGAAAATGTATGTTGCCTACTTTTACAAGCATAGATATTTTTAAAGCGTCCTAAAAGTAGGCCAACTTTTTTGCTTGTGGCAACAAGCGTGTGCGATTGTGCAGTACAATGAGACGCAATTTCATTAAGGGCCTGATTTTAATTCCCAGACTAAGCACTATTTTTATACTCTGTACCGAAGGTACACAGAGTATATTGGGTTTGTGCAAATGTATGTAACAGCCAGAAGGAAGCATCTCCGACCCCATAAAGTATATATATTCTTGATCAGCATCAACAGCCGAGTCGATATAGCCATGTCCGTCTGTCCGTCTGTCCGTCTGTATGTCCGTCTGTCCGTATGAACGAAGAGATCTCAGAGATGGTAAGAGATAGAGGTTTGAAGTGTATGGAACATATATTTCTTCTACTTGCAGGCAGATCAAGTTTAGTTTTGATTTTTGCCACGCCCCCTGCCTCCCCCGCAAATTAAAAAAAACTGAATATCTTCCACAATTTTGGAGTTACGTTGTTCGAACCTTTAAGACATATATTCTACTCATCATTTCTTATCAAGCCCCCATACATCGTTTTCCGATCAGATGAACAATAGTGGCGCTATATGTAAAAGAAAATTTAATGCAACGGCAACAACAACACTGCAGCCACTTACGAGAAGAGAGGGCGAGGGCAATAGCTTACTGGACTGCGCCGCTTTCAGTTTCCCCTCCCCTTCTTTCCAATAGATTGTGTAAGTAGGCAAATACGAAGTATGAGAGGAGCGATGCAATTGAGATGGCCTGCGGTCAGAAATATGATAGATATGATTATGTTAATTAGGGAAATTATATACAAATTTTATAATTTTACGAGTTATCGAGCCCGTACATCGTTTTTCAACCAGATGAACGATAGTCGAAAGAGGTTACCACCCCCAGATTTTGAAAAAACCCCTCACTCACTTTAAAGTTATCAGTTACGTACAAACAGGTACAGAGTATATTACAGTCGGGCTTGACCGACTTTCTTACTTGTTGTAATTTTATTGTTGTCAAAAAGACTTCAATGAACCACAACATATGATGGTTTTTTGAAGTAGATATCCAGGTCTGATTCTTAGGAATTTTGGGGAGCAGCGCAGCAGCGCTTTTAAATATTATTCAGAATACAACGACACATCTGCTTATAACCAGATAATTCTAGTTTCTGTACTCAGTTTTTGGAACTTTTAGTGTTAAGTATCGAATGTAATGAAATCGATAACTATCGATATGAAACTATTATAAAACGGTCACATTAACATGCTATGCACAGGGATATACGCAAAACAGACGAATAACGGCATGTAAAGAAGAGAAATAAAATCATGACTTTGATATCTTTTAGATAGGTTCTATGTGTGGGAAAAAACAAAATTATACTCTTGTCATTTGTTAGTTTATATGACAGATAGTGCTATGTAGAAGATGAGAAATCGGCCCTAGGTAATATTCTTTAATTTGTTAACATTTTATAAACTAAAAAAAAAACTTATAACCGAATTAACAGTTTTGTTTTTTTTAGTTTTTAAGTCTTTAATATCAATTTACTCCGCTCTTAAAATCTTCTAAATATTAGTTTTGCTTCTGGTTCCCAGTTTAAATCAGTTCTTTTCGGTATACGATTCCGGTTCTTGTTCCACTTTGATTCCCTGTTAAACATATTTTCGACCTTTGGCATTTTTCAAACTTGAGATAACAGATAAAATGATGAAAGCCCACTTCGAATAAAATTTTAAAATGAAAACTCTGCTGACACAAGTTTATTTGGTTATGTCAAACTTTTAATTTAATTTTAAAGTGCAGCAAAGTTAACTTCCCCTTTTTTTATATTTTTTTTTTAAATTATTAAGGGGTCAAGCCAATGAGGTAAAATTGCATATTGTGTGTGCAGTGTGCCATGTGGCTTATTGATAAGTTTACTGCTGATTTTGCTGGGTGGCCAATGCCGCAGTGCTTGATTAGATTTTGCCACTCGCCGCGCTGCTGCTGCTCTCCATGTGTATGTGTGAAAACCGCAGCCACAACAACAGCAACAAGAGCAGCACCAGCAGAAATGAGGCGACCAGTTTTCCAGCATTGGGACGGGGCGGCGGCGTTACACATTATTTTTGCGAAAATTTGTTAAATATGCCAAACACGCAGCGATGCATGCAAAGTGGTGAGCCAGCGAGGTGTGGTAAGGTGAGGCAAGGCGAGAGGGAGGGGGTAGGGCGGGATACAGGAGAGTAGGTAGCCAACCAGCCAAACCCTTACCCAAGACCCAACCAGCCATGGCAATTGCGTACGCTGCTGGCTCATATTTGTGACATAAATAAGCTAAGCCCAGGGAAACTGGAGTTGGAAGGGCAATATGGGCATAACGATGGCATATATGACCCGTTTCCTAGAACCAGAACCAGGGAACACGAACATCATCAATGTCCTCCTCCTGGCACTGTGTTGAAGTGGCTGCTATGCAAAAATGGCCAGCTAGGAAAAAAAAAACATAGCGAAGCTCTCTGAGTAAATGTGCACAAGTGGCTCGCACTTTACCCTGCCTCCTCCCCCTGCTGCTGCTTTATGTTTTCAAATTAAAGTCGAAAGCGTGGCAACACTTAATGTGCGCCACTAGAAGCAGATTAGTTGCATTACGGCGAGTCCGAGAGTCACCTCTCAGCACTCCCTCTCTCTCTGGGTAGCCAAGGCAAAATTAATATTTTAAAATGAAAACTCTGGGCTTTTCCAAGGAGGAACTTAAAGCCAAGTTAGTGAGTGAAAATTTAAATTATTTTAATGCCATTCACATTTTATTGCCTTTAATTTTTAAATTTCTAAAATAATTTTTAGAAATGAAAATATAATCGAAAGTTCTTGGTTTCCTACAAAAATCTCTTGAATTATTCACATACAAAATTGCGAATCGAAAATTCTCTCCCCTCCATATGCGAGCGAGCGCATTCCATTTAAATGAATATGCCTTCTCCTTTTTTTTCGAGGACCTTCAAAATATATCACCTCGGCACTTAATGAAATTTTCGTTGCATTATTAAATTTAATTTCGAGCAACCAAAGGGAGCGTCGCGTCGAAAGAAATTATGGCAAATATTTTGGGATTTGTCGGTGGATGAGGAGAGGGAGGGGCGGTTGAGAGGATGTATATAAAATTTAAATTTTAATCGCAGAAAAATGTTCTCTTATTGCACATGAGAATGTGAGTTTTTGGTTAAGGATTTGCAGTTTTTGTAGCCAGCCAGTCAGCACCCTGTGTGTGTGTGTAGGGGAGAGGACGAGACTTGGCTGAGCAAGAGGTTCAAGTGGGCAAAAAAAAAAAAATGTAGGAAAAGCACTTTCGTTTTTTTTTTTTTTAATTTTTTATTTGAAATGGCCTTTGCCTGCCACTTGCAATGTTTTTGTGAAGATAGCTTGAGATTGGTTTGGCATTGAGACGATGGGATGCTCTTAGAATTATTTAGGTAACCAAGATTAAAAAAAAAAATAAAATTCTTGTTTATTATGTCTGTTTAATGTTGTTTGACCGAAGTTCAATAAAAAAAAACCCCGTCTTAGCCTTTTGGTTGGATCATACGTCCCTCTAGCCAGTCGCTAAAACCTACATGAAACAATAACTATTAAAAAATTTAAGAACCAATATGTTCTACTGAAGTATCGATAACAAGCTTCCCTTTAACTTATTCCTTTCTTTGTGTTAAAAAATTAAAATAGTGTACTATAGTTGGGTCATAAGCTCTAATATTGTTCTTATATAAGGTCTTAGACTCGGTTTGCTAGTACCTAAAGCATAAAACGAAAATTATCTTATCTTATTTTTGATTCTCTTTTTATCTGCATTTACCAATTCTTTGCAGCTTTGAATCATATATTTTTAACATATTACTGAAATTTGGTTATGTTTGAACACTTTTTACAGTGAATCGAACCTTATGAAATAATTAATTTTCGAACCAAAAACTTTACCCAAAAACCTTGAACCTCGAATTTTGGTAAATTTTTTGGTTCGAAACTTGGTTATTTCATAAGGTTCGATTCACTGTAAAAAGTGTTCAAACATAACCAAATTTCAGTAATATGTTAAAAATATCCAAAACTGCAAAGAATTGGTGAATGCAGATAAAAAGAGAATCAAAAACTTTACCCAAAAACCTTGAACCTCGAATTTTGGTAAATTTTTTGGTTCGAATTGGTTATTTCATAATTCGAACCTCCAAAGGCAACTAACCAAAATTCAGTAATAGTTAAAAATATCCAAAACTGCAAATAGTTCAAATTCTTTAAAAATGTTTCAAAACCATTTTTTGATGATTGTTTTCGAATACATTCTAACAGGTTTACAAATTTTTGATTATATTAAATTTTTTTACAGATTTATAAGGTGATTATTTAGTTTTGGAGGTTCATTTGTCAATTTGTTGAATCAGGACATGATTTTGATAGATGAATTACTTTTTTAATATATTTAAACATTTTCTGAAAACTAGTTCAGGTTCACAATCCATAGTTTTACAGCTATGATGTTATAGAGTACAACCGAAAAGCATTTGGGTTTACTTTGAGCAAAAGTTTTTCTTTTTGGTTATGGTTAAAGGTGTCCGTTTCCTAAACAGTTCAAAATAGCTTTAGGCTTAAGTAAATTAAGCAAGTTTTGGTTGTATTACCAATTTAAGTAGCTCAAAAAAAGGTAAGAGCATTTAAATGAAATTTCAATCTAGAAGCTACAAAAAAACAAACTGCTCTCGCGTTCTAATGTGAATTTTATATGAATTTTGTATGTATTTTATGTTGGCATCCCTTCGTTACAGTGCTTCTCCCCCCTCCACCTAACTCATCCTCACGCCTTTCCAATGCCATCTTTTGTATAAATTTTGTTTTTTCTTTTCGTGTAGTCAATTTGGTTTTGGCTTCTGCATCCTTCGCATATCCTTTGGCCATACTTTGGCGCTTTTTTCGATTGCATAAACTTTCGGAGTAGAAAATTTACATTTTAATTGCATTGAAATTTGTTTTTGTCGGTTGTTGCTTTGTATTTTTTTTTATCTATTTTCTTCTTCAAAAAATATTGAATATCAAGTGAAAGCCGTACATATCGAACATAATTGGAGGGGAACTTTACGAATAAATTTCCATTATGCCCATAACTGCCAACACTAAAAGAAATAAATTCCAACACCCCTCAAAAAGAAGGGCATAAGAGGCAAACGAAACCAATTTCAACAAAACTTGCCTCATTTATCAACATGGTGCGGCAGGCGGCGGGCGGGCGGGGATAAAGATCCAGACGATGGACAATAGTAGTTCGCACAGGTTAATAAATCGATATGACATTTTGAGCCAAGCCAAAGCCACAGCAATGTCCTTCAACAAGCAAACTACTACAACAACAAGCCAATAAAATGAGCCATTCTTTTTCTCTCTCAACACAAACACGAAAAAGAAAACCATTTAAGGGCCAAACCCAAAAATAAGAAAAACAAAAGCAACACAACGAAGCTGAGATGCCCTTTGTTTTGGTGGGAAATAAGATCGCAGCAAAAAAAACACTGAAATATTTTAGCATAAATTCTACAGAAGAAACCTAGCTTACTTCTATAGTATTTCAATTGTTTGATAGAAGAGCATTTTTGTTATTGTGTTCCCAATGACCCTGTCCGTATATTCTGAATTTACAATCCAGTTAAAACTGTTGGTATTGTGTATTGCCAGTGCAAAAGTACCCATAGAACTCCTAGGCATTATTTGAAAAACTGGGAATAAGGTAATGCTTACAGAAGTCTCATCTTTCAGAATTTATGGGTCTAATACCAGGTTAGTCAAAAAAATTGGATTTTGTAGCCCTTTGGCCCTTTTGGCTCAGCAAGCCCAATATGTTATTTCTTCTTTAATTTGACGCCAATAACAAAATACAGGCGGTGTGCGCGACAGCGAATTTGGCAGACAGACTGCTGCTTGCTTCGAAGCTCTTTTAAAAGGATTTTTTCTGTTGCCCACCGCTGTTTTATACCGCTGAACCGATCTTAATAAAATTTCACAGTATGTTCATGCCAATTAGGAGAGTCTTAAGCTATGTCCCAAGTCTGTGAACCGGATCAAAAGCGATTTAAACCCGGTTCAAAGCTATATTACAAAAATTACTTAGACGGGATTTACATGATGAAGCAAACTTCATGAAGTTTTCTTAGTAGACGAGAGATTTAAATGTATTTTTTACTATTTGTTTAAAAGGTCTGAAAGATTTCCCTAAATTCCCGCCTACTAAGAAAACTTCATGAAGTTTGATTCATGGTGTAAATCCCGACTAAGTCTATAAATTTGAAATTTATGTGAGGGTTGTAAGTATCAAGTAAAATATTTTCCTGAATCAAATCCGCTTTCGAATCAGTTTAAGCCGGTTCAAAAGTGGTAAAAAATCCCGTGTATTGGTTGATAATATGGAGTAAGATATTAAACCGGTTTAAACTTAGTTCCGAGCCAGATTAAATCGGTTCAAAAATGGTTCAAAACCTTGTCTGATAAATTATTAATGCTGCACGCAGAAAAAATAGCTGTCAGGGTTCTATAACGAACGGAAAAAAATTTATACCGATTTTTTCTTCAAATTTTAAGTAATTAAATTAAGAGAAAAAATTCTTAGATCAAGTACAAAATACCTAAATCAATAAATTTCTTGAACTGAAACGTTCTAGAACGAACGCGATAGTATTTATATCGTTTTTTTATCTAAAATTTTAAGTATAATTCGTTCTTCGAACTATGTTAGTTCGAATCAATCTAATAAGAACGAATCGGGATTGGTTTAAGACCATTTTGTTCTAAGAATAAGGTTTAAAAAACCTTGGAATAGCACAAAATGTACTTAATGTATCCGGTCTAAACGGTCTAAAATAAAGTATTTCGGTATTTTGAACTTTTGTCCAGTATTTGGTACTTGTATCCAGTATTTGGTACTTGAACCAAGTGTGATGTACTTGTATCAAGTACTTTTGTACTTAGCATACTATTGACACCGTTCGTACTTGATTTAAGTAGAAAGTTCTGTTATTTCACTGAACATGTTAATTTTTTTTAAGGCGAGTTAAATAACTCAAATTGCCCAAGTGCCCACTTGCTCGGTTGTTCAGTTTTCTAATTTAATTAGGTACTCAGTTGTTTAGTTGTCAAAGCTTAATTCTAAATTTTTTTTGGGCTGGCTGAAACTGTCAGTCAAATAACTCAAACTGCTCAAGGGTTCACTTGCTCGGTTGTTCAGTTGCTAAGTTTTTAAAATGTGAAGTTGCTCAGTTTCTTAGTCGATCAGTTACTCAGTTGTTCAGTTGTTTGTTAACTATTCTAAAGGCAGTGTGACTCTTGGTGATCATTCTAACCATTCAAAAATTAAGATGAAACTTCATAAATGGTTCGCAAATGTTAAAAAAAAGGAAAGAAAATGTTTAAAATAGTTTAGAATCGTCGAGATAAATTCCATTTTTCTTTTTAGAGGCGACTTTCAGTATTTGTTTAAAAATTTCTACTAAACTTAAGTTAATAGAGAGCTTCAGAACTAATTATACCATTTATCAAAGCACTTTTATGGTTTCTCTTTAATTCAAAAATGTGTATACCCAATTTGTTGGGCAGAGCATAACAAGCAACTGGGGCACCAAGCATAAATTTTCATGTAAAGGCAATAAAAAGGACATGTTTTTCTCATATACCGTAAGGAGGTGGCACATACTACGTATTGCACAATATCTGTCTACCCCCCAAAAACAACAACAACATAATCAAGAGCATAACAATAAGCACAGGCAAACGAACGAGACCTTCTTTTTTTTATAGGAAAATTATTTGCATTTTTACACATTTTGAGGGTCAAGCGAAGGACAAGCCAAAAAAAAAAAATATATATAAATAACAAAAAATGAATGGATGTCCATTATATACTAGCGTGGGGTTAAAACTTTTGATCGAACAATGCCATTGAGTGGGAGAATGAGACAAATATGAATGTGTTAGTGTGTGCGTGTGTGTGAGTGCGTAACTGTGATAATGGGTTTCTATGTCAGGGAACTTTCAACTTCCTTGATTGTATTTTATGGTTTTAGGGTTCCTTTTCTACCCGGTTGTAAAAAGGATGTGTAAGGCATGTGAGTAGTTCAGTTTGATTATGATTATAATGTGTGTGGAAAGGAAGAACAAGAACTGAACAGAACAAGTGTGAAGGAATGTTCGGAACGATAAGAGGGTAGTTTTCTTCCTTAAGGGGAGGAATATTTATTGAAATAAAGAAACTTCTATTGATGTTATATGAAAATTATGCAAATTATTGTTGAGGGGCAGGGCCATTAAAATAAGTATATATTAAAGTTTAGTTAATGGTGGGATAGATAAAGAACTAGTTTCGAATGATCTATAAAAAACGGAGAGAAGGTATTATAATTATTTGAAGAAGGTATTATATTTTCTCAATCATGGGATACTAACATTTTGTACCGGGGTAATTTTGTACCCCAAAGACATTAAGCGAACATTTTTGTATTTTGAACGCTTTAAGCTTTATATCTCAAATCTAGCGTTGAACGTTTTTCGGGGTACAAATGTACCCCAAGGACGGTTTAAGTGTAAAAGAGGACGGGAGTTACTTTTAAAATAAATTTGTTTTTTGAAAAATTTACCCAAAAAGTGACACAAACATTAATTGCCAGAAGCGGCTGTAAATAACAGTGCTTCCTCAGTTTAGGTTAACTGAGCAATTAAAAAAAAGTGTTTTACTCATTTATTACATTTAAAATAGAAACGTTTGACAATGAATCATGCCTTAAAACCAACAATGGTTATGTAGATTTCGGTCATGCACTCTATTTCAAGAGAACAAAACGTCACTCAGTTGCAAGGCAGTCAGTCAGTCAGTTAGTCCAGCCATCATTCAGTCAGACTGCCACTCAAAACAGCTGCCTGCTGCCAGGCTATCTGTGTATGTATGTACATGTAAATATATATATACTTGGCTGCCTGCAGTCTCCTCCTCCTCATCCCAATCCCAAGGCCTGTCACGCTTTTGCCTCTGTCAGACAAGACGCGAATCCTGCCTCCTCGAGGGGCCAAACAAAGTGTGAAGTATTTCACTAAAAACCAATTCATTTGCATAAAATGGCAACTGGAAACGAAACTCGGGTGCCTCAGATTAGAATGCCATGGTTATGCCATACCAGAAGCACCAGGTCCAGCCCAAGGATGTGGGTAAATGGCACAATGTGAATGTGAAAGTGCATTAGGCGGCGGCGGCAGCAACAAAAAATTGTGGGTGGGAGATTCAACTTTATGCGGGTCTGCCTGGGCCATAGGCAATGTGGCTTTTGTGGCCAGTCTATGGCGGCCTGATGCTGCTGCTGCTGCTGCGTTTTTGGGTCAAAGCAATTAAAGGTTATAAATTTGTGTGCGAAAAATTACAGTTTTTTTTTTTTATAATGCAGAGTTGGCGAGAATTGGAAGGCTGAGAGTCACGTGCGGGCTACGTGGACCAGTTCATTTGCCATTTAATTTAGCAGAAAATTAAAGTCCAGTTAAATTTGCATGGCAATTTGGCAAGGAGATTTATGAACTTGCAACTAATGATGATGATGATGGTGGTAATATTTGTGGGCAAAGGGAACTAAATATAATTTAATAAAACAAAATTTCTTTAGATTGTAAGAAAGTAAATAAGGCAAACAAAAATTCTAATAAACCTTTTCACTCTGAAAAGAATTAAAACATATTTATTCGTACCTGAATTGTTAATAGTTTTGTATATAACGATATCAAGTGAGTATTCTTAACTCTTAAGTTAATAGATTTTTGGGGTACAAATGTACCCCAACTTTGAATATATTTTCTAATAAGTAGATTTTGAACTGTTCGACTTTTCCATAATTTGCTGATAATGATTAAATTACTTTCATTTCTCGATAATAAAAAAGGAAATGAGGCATTAAGAATTTTCAACAAACCTATTTACTCCAAAAAAAAGTAAAAATCCAATTTATTCGTTCTTGTATTTTAAAGAATTAATATTTTCTTAAATGATTTAAATGTACCACTACTATGATTATATTTTTTAATAAATATATAGGTTTTGAACTGTTCGACTTTTTAAAAAATTTGATAAAGATTAAATTACTGTAACACAGAGCAAGATTATTAGAGGTAAGATCTCTTAACAGCGAAATAATCAGCTGTTCTTTGTTATTGTGCTCGAACAAACTAACAGCGAAATAATGTTTTTTGTTATTATTTCGAGTACAGTTAAGAAATGTGTCTGCTCTAACCACCGTGTTTTCCTATATGATAAGACCCTAGCAACGTGTTGAATCGCTGGCAACATTTTAAAAGTATCTACATTGGTCATATCTCTTAACAGCGCCACAAATTGAGAGGCGTCGCAATATTTTTCTCTAATACTCTTGCTCTGTGACTATAATATTATCATTAAGGCTGCAGACTAGTCCGGAACAGAACCCTTGAGAACTGGTTCGGTTCGGGCTTTTTACATTGTCCGAACCGGACCATGAACCGAACCTCTAACAAATTTTACCCCTTGAACTTGAACTCGAATCGGATGATTTATTAAAAAAAGGTTCGGTTTACAATAAAGAAACTTTTACAACGAATCAATTTTCTTAAAATGTTTTCAAAATGAGACTGATTTAAAAGATATGTTTATGAGAGCAAAAGAAAGCAATTAACGATGTTATTAATTCCTTCGAAAATTGTCCATATCTTTTAAAATTTTGGGAAGGTCATAAAAATGAAGATTTTAAAATACTGCTTTTACTACCTGTTCCAGCAAGCCAGGTATCTGTTGAACACTTAAGTTTATTCCTTGTAATCTAAGAGCTAGTAGAGACAAACATCTTCAGAAAGATATAATGAAAATTAACTTAAACTAGGTTGGGTTAGGTAAGTGTAAGCTAAGGACATAAGGATTTGGTACCTTGTGCTGTCGCATACAGACACCTTACTGTCCATTCAGAAAGGTGAGGCATTAAGGAGGCTTGGATAAATCCAGATGTATTTCTGGTGTAGTCTTTGCAAAATCAGAGATGTACTTAAGAAAATGCGAACCGAGGTGATCTGTCTCCGTCGACTTAGGGCAAGGGCAGAAACAGAAGACTCTTTTTCTCGTTCCGTCGTCGAGATCTGTCAGTGCCCTTTCTGGACCTAAAAACAGCTGAACAGTGAGGTCTGCTGAGTCTGTATAGGTTGTTGAGCGAACTTCATGTCTGCCTTCCGATTCTACAGGTAAAGAATGTTTGCCATTTCTTTTTTTTTTTAAGATTAAAGATATTTCGTGAAATGGGCCCTGAACGTTGCCATAGGCATACCTACGATCTTCTTATTGGGAAAGGAGATTGGCGGTAGTGCTCAGTTATGAGAATTTTTCTGTTTCTGATGAAGGTGAATATCGAACTGTTCTGACATCTCTTGAAAGGATTTGTTAAAATAATTTACTGATATCGAACCAAGGGATATAATTGCAGCCTGGCTGTTGGAAAAAATTACAATTGTTCTTAAGGTTTGTATTGAGTGCTTAATCATTCGGGACTTAAGCTTAGCAGACCTTCAAAATGACCTTTGGAAGCTAATAAATATAATAATTAGAATAATTTAACTAAAAAATCTTATGTTACCAAATATGTTTACAAAAAGAAAATCTATTTCATTTTCTTAACAACAATTGAAACGTATAGATAAGTCGAAAAAACAAACTGTTCTTTTATGTTTATGTGAACCAAGGTACGAACCAAGACCTGGGGTTCTCAGGGGTTTTAGGAACCAGTCCGTGAACCGAACCCATAGTTTCCTCACGGGTTCGAACCCCAGAACCGAACCTCATCCAAAACTTTGGAGTTTTGCACCTTGGATCACCATTAATATTTGCTGTATTTTGATTGATATTGGCTTTTAAGTCGGATAAACCAAATTTTAATTTAAAATTATGGTTCACAGGCTGTGACCACCTCTGACTTAAATAAATTCGTTTAGATAATTTCTACTTAATTTTATAAAGTAAATTTTGTTCAATTAGTAGAACGAACATGACTTTTAAAGTATCAAAAAAATAATTTCACAACTTTTTGTAACATTTTCTACAAACAAATCAAAATCAAAGTTCGGTTCCTCTTCCCACTGCCACAACCCTCAACCCTCAGAGGATGATGAAACTTTTGCCTTCAAGTTGTTTCTCACACTTAAATGAAATTTCACACATGTGCATTGAAAATTAAATGGAAAATATATAAATTGTCACTTTTTCTCCATATCAACAACAGGAAAAACAACACCAACTACAACAACAACAATGACAATGTCAGAGGCCTTTTTGGAGAGTGTATTAAAAAGAGGAAAAGTGTCAGGACAGCAACACGTGTATGTCAATGACTCGCCCACACAGCCAATTTAACATTTTTGTTGCCTCTTAAAAACTGCAAAACCTTTGTTTGTGTATGTGTGTGTGTGTGTGTGTTAATAATGTTGAAGTCAAGTGTAAATTTGCGGCCAAGTGAACGGTAGTCGATCCTACCATACTCAGGTGGTGGGAGAGACAATGGCCAATTGACATGGTTTTTAATATGTTTGGCATATGTTGTGCTGTTTTTAAAACTCTTTTGCCTTTCCTTTTTTTTTTTTTTTTTTTGTTTGATGCGAACCGATAATGAAATAAAGAGCGAAAAATGTGTGTGGATGTATGAGTGAGTGATAGGTTGAAGAGGAGACAAAGAGTGAGAGATTTCAGACGAGATATGTATCTGTGCAATTGACATTCATTAAAGTTGAAAAGTGAAGGATAATATATATTTTAAGAGAATGAAAATGATGTGCAAGGAAATGTACAAAAATATTAAATAAAAATAATAATGGAAATTAAACCTTTTGTTTGCAAACTCTGGTGCATATCTATAGCCGCACCTAATTTTTTAAGTGTAGTCAGAGAGGGAAGAGTAACAATTGGTGATTTGAAATAAAAAGAGAATCAAAAATAAAATAAAATTTTTCAGTTCTTAGTATTTATATTTAATTTCGTAAAATCTTGCGTTAGTTGGACAAATCACAATGATTTTATATTCTTATATGTAGATTTTGACCTGATTATCAAATAATTTCCAAATGTTTAATCTCAGAAAATTATCCATGTAAAAAAAACAACATTCGAAAATATTAAATTCGCATTACCTCACAAAATTATAAAAGTTTTTTATATTAGGCTAAAGACATCCTAAAATTCTATTACCTAGAAATTAGAAACAATAGATATATTTTAATTAGGAACCGTTACGATAGTCGGCTGATGTAAGACTTCACTTGTAATCGTAACGACGATAGGTAGAAGGTAGCCCAATAAAGAGCCATATCTATCGGACCTTATATTTTTTATGCTTAGATAAACCGGAGTGGGATTCTCTAAAAAAAACTTTTTTTATTTTAAGATTTTATAAATTATTCTCTAAAAATTTAATTTAATCATACCGCCATTTAACGTGAATGCACCCAAAAGATCTGCTAGTTTTTGCAAATGACATTTTACTAAGAAAGTTGCCCCCTTTATCGGAATGCAATCCATTTTCTTTTTATTTCACCCTACAACAATTATTTTGGCAACAAAATACTTAGCTGGACCAATTAGCTTAATGACCATCTTTAATTTTGTGTGTTTTTTTTTGCCTCCTCCAATTCCAATTTCAATCCTCAAATCCCAATTTGCAGTGGCTCAACTGACGACTGACGGGCAAGGACTACGCGACCAATAAATTGCTTTAATTACCCAATTTTAAAAGTCAGGCAAATGGAAGGAGGCAGAAAGTGAGAAGGATGCCAATGTAATGTGTGTGTGTGTGTGTGTGTGTGTGTGTAAGGTGGCGCTGGCCAATTTGGGCATCTGCTCCTTCTGGCAACTCCTGCGACAAGGTAGATAACACTGCAACATCAACGGACCATCAATAAGTGAGTAACTGAAAGGAGGAGGGGAGCACGTGATGTCAATGAAGATGGACAAGTGTTGCAACAGAGTTGAAGGATGACGGCTGGCAGTGTTGGGCATAACTGCTCATTTCAGTAAACAAAATGCGTTGCTCACTCTTAAGTGAGTGAACAAGGTGAGTTGTGACTCACAATCAAAAGAATCCTAAAAGCAAAGTCAATAGCTTAGAAAGTGGGAGAGCAACTGAACAGAAAACAAGACAAGTGAACAAAGAGAGCAACTGAACAAAAACAAGACAAAAAATAAAACCTAAAAATACCCTAGTAGGAAGGAGCTGGGCACTGAGCCAAATAAAACAAGTGAGGGAAAAACTGAACATAGTAGCAGAATTCTAAAGCAAAGTCAATAGCTGAGAAAGTGGGAGAGCAACTGAACAGAAAACAAGACAAGTGAGTGAGCAACTAAACAAAGAACAACTTGGTGAGCAACTGAACAAAACTATCAACGAAAGAACAACTGAACATAATGGAACAAGTATGGAAGGAGCTGAACTAATCAACAAAATAGAACAAGTGAGAGAGTAACTGAACAGCTGAATAAATTGAGCAATTCAGGAGGAACATGTTCACTTGTTCGGTTTAATGTGACAAATTAAGCATTCCAATCCGATTTGCAGATTAAATTCAGTAGATGAACTAGTCGTTTGTTTAGTTCTTCGTTCAATCGTTCAGTTGTTCGTTTAATTAAATGTTTAAGGACCGTTTTCTCATCTTCATGTATTTGAAATCTAAGTGAATAATAAGAAAAATTATGTTGCATACTTTTAGGCCGCATGTAAAAGCTGTGCTTGTTCTTAAAACGACCCGCGTATGATTTAAAAGAGGCAATAGAGCATTTCAGGTAGAACTCGCTCAGTTTGGTGTGAAGAATTAAGCATTCCAATCGTTCAGTGATTCTTTGAATTAAATGGTTAAGAACCGTTATCTCATCTTCATGTTTTCGATATCTAGGTGGATATTAAGCAAATTTATATTGCCTACTTTAAGGCCTTTTTAAAGTCATACGCGCATCCTTGTAGACACAAGTATAGCTATTTTATTAACGACCTAAAAGTAGGCAACATGTATCTTCTTAATATCCAACAAGACTTCAAAAACATTAAGCTGAGAAACCGGTCCGGTTAATAGGAATAGACGGCGAAGTCCAGGTTTAAGAAGGAGTGGAAGAGATTCTAGATAATTTCGTAAGGCTACATTTTATGGGAAACCGTTTAAAAGTGAGAAGGTAAATATTACTATGGAGAACATTTTAGGCTTGCTTTGTAGAAAACTTGGGCCCATTCAGCAGGTATTAATTTCGATACTGATTTACGAAAAACATTTTAGATCTGGGCTATGCATTTTTCTAGCAAAACATTGGGCCCATATCAGCAGATATTTTTGATTTTTTGATAAAAATATTAGCGTTTACTGATTTACGATTTTAGCGAATTTAATAATAGTTAACAAACATTATCTTGTCTGGGGACGAACCTGCTAAAATGGAATACTCTCAACCTGAGCCACAATTTTTAGTTCAGCAAGTTTTCGTAATAAGCATTTTTGTCTCTTTCCTTTTCTCATTTTATTTATTATCTTATCATTAAATTATTTATCATCAAATGATTGAAAAATGATATTTGTATTATCATTAAGTCCTCGTTGGGTTCCAGTGTTTCCACAAAATCTGATTAAGTCCATTTTCTGCAATTGTCGGATCTTTTCTAAATATATCTATCATCATTTTGCATTCTTTCCTCGGCAGTTTCAGATCGAATAGTGTGAGTTGAATACTGCGTCTGTGGCACATTATTCTGCCAGTGATTCTCCACTCAAATCTTACTTAAGCAAGGAATTTATTTTCTACTGCTCTATTAAAGATAATGGGCCCATTCACCAAATTTTTCTAAACAGGGCTAAATAGGAATTTTTTCTACACTTTTGGAGCAGATTTATTAAGTATGGATCCATAGTAGCAGTTTTAAGTCCTGCAAAATTTAGATAAAAATTTTCATAGAAAATATGGCCAAATTATTTGCCTGTGGGACCACCTTAGCTTTAGCCAGCGGTAGGCAAGCATTGCTGTCAAGCTGTCATAGCTCCGCAATTGCGTCGCTGATTTGTCCCATCATCAAACGGCAGCAAAAACAAAATACAGGCAGTGGTGAGCGACTGAATCATGGGCTGACAGACGATTCTAAAAATACAATAACAAACACTCATTGTGTGTGAATCGCTGTTCGACTCGAGCCTCGCATGTAAGGGTTGTATTTCACTGTTGTTGTTGTTGGACTGCTCCGAAACTTTAATTTCAAGCTCACCGCGGTATAAGCGAAAGAGCTAAATGAATGACTATAGAATCAAGCTTGATTGAGGGAAGAATTATTGAATTAAGAGCGAATAACCGATAAACTTATGAACGTTCTAGCATTGAGAAATAAACTATTGAACTTAGAAAGAATGAACTAAGAACTTAACAAACTAAATAATGTAACAGCTGCTGCATAATTCAGTAGTTCAGCCACAAGATTAGTTGAATTGATATAGTTCAGCGCTGAACAACACAATTCTACAAGTGAACACACTCATTTTTGTTCACTTACTCAAAAACAAACCAAAATGTTGGCTTACTTTAATCTAAGGTTGCAAATATTTTAGTCCCACAATATTCAAGAGATTGAGAGAAGCTCGTCTTGGACCCATTTGGGCGACCTTTAGCCCACTGTCGATTAAGATTCAATCATTTCACGCTGTCATCTCTAATGCACAGATTTTTGCCTACCTGGCACTGCATACGGTGATGGATGCGACGATGGCAGCCAATATGCTGAATTTATTGGCGGATAGGATTTATGCGTGGCCTGCTGGTGCGTGGCTGATGATGACGGAGACAACGATGGCAAGGACAATGTGGCAGCGATGTCGCTATTATTGGATAAATTCTCAATTACTGACGATAATTGACTGCTGCTCTGGGCTATGTGCTGGTGGTGCTGTTGTTGTTGCTGTTGCTGCTGCTGCTGCTGATGCTCAGCATCATCTTCGTTTTCTCCTTTTTGGCTATTTACGAAACCAATTGCAGTTGAATTATTTATCATGTCAGATGACGACGACAACGACGACGATGAACGAAGAAGAGAAAATTTCTTGAAAATATTTCACACTTATTTACACGCACACACATATACACAGACACATACACGCACACACATACACACGCACACACAGCGTTAAAAACAACAAAGTATCGAAATTGAATGAGTGGAAAATTCAATAAGCAAATTTAATAAATATTAAACACGAAATCAACTCGCAATTATCATCAAGTTAACACTTCGCTCGTTCCTTTTATTTTTCGCATAAAAAAACACTTTTAGCCACGCACAACGAAAATGTATACTCTTGGTACTTTTTAGAGTTTGACGTTTAACAAATAATAATAATAATAGAGAAACAAATGATTTGCACAGCTCTTATTAAACACAACATTCAAAAGTTTTTCAATGTTCGCACTTTTTTTGCGTGTGATTTTTGTTTAGTCTTTTGTGATTCTGTTCTGGTTTTTGTATAGAGAGACAATTGCTGGCATCGAGTTTTCCCTTGTGATTGCAATTGAGGAATTAGCCATGGTCTGCTTTTATACCTATAGATAGGATGATGATGATGATGATCGTCTAGAATTTAATTTGCAACTCAAATCGTTGAATGGCTAATTTTAGAGAGACAAAACAAAAGATATTTTACCGTTTCGTTTCGATTGATCCGGCATGCGACATTTAATTGGACTGAGAGAAGAGAAAAAAAAAGGAGAAGTAGCGCTGCATTGTTGAAGCACAGGGTTGTCCCTTTTTGGAAGCTGGGCCACAAAAAATATATGAGAGAAATCAAGGAATTCTTAAATCTAGGCATGAAACTGAAAAAAACCCGAAAAAGCCTTACGCGAAATTTGTTTAAAAATTTGGTATGATAGTTAAAAAAAAATGTTAAAAAAAATTTTTTTTAAGTTAAAAAAAAACATTTTGATCATAATTTGCGAAAAGTTACTCAAATATTCAAGAATAACCTTGGAAGCTTATTTTAAATATTTTAAATTAATTTTTAAAACATTTTTGATAATTTAATTTAAGTCTTCGTGTTTTCTATTATGTGATCACAATATAACAGAAGAGTACTTTGAGCTAACGGAAGGGCGCAGCAACAACACCTACAACAAATATTATTTTTAGCTTAATTTTTCATTTCCTTATGCTCGTATGTAGTTTATAGAAGAGGTGAGTCAGTCTTTTCGGGATTCGTCCTTGTGTGGTTTAGTTTAAGCCCGTACGAAGCCCAGCCCGATATCGATTTTAGGAACCAGACGACAAGGCAAAAAAGCCCGGTCTTACCCGACCCGTGCCTACCTCTAGTTCATAGCTTTTGCACTATTTTCCTATTATCGTTTTCTCATGTTCCAATTTTTGCAAATCTAGCTGGATTCACTGAATTTGCTTTTCTCATGCACACGAAAAACACCAAACAATTTGTGCGCTCTCTCTCTTCCCAGTTCTAAGTTTATTAAGAAAACCCTGTCGCGGAGCTGCTTTCATTAGCACCAATTGCCATTTTTTTCACTGAATTTTTCGACCAATTTAATCTACGTCTCCTCCTTCTGTTTCCACAATTGACTATTTGTTCTTCAACACATCCTTATTTTCTCAACTAGATCTACAAGAATCAGTCTCAAAATCTACCCTTTTTTCTATTTAAGTAATTTGTTCGTTTTTTTTATTATGAACCCGAACCGGACCACATATTAAAAAAGAAGGTTCGAGAAGGTTCATAATATTAAGATAATTTTTTAAACAAAGTATTTTAAATTTTAAATTAAAATAATGCAAAAAATACGAACAATAGAAAGCAATGAGTATGTATCATGTAATAAATCTGTCAATGATGTTAAATATTTCTTTGAAAATTGTTAAAACTTACATTGAGCAATGTTTTCGAACTTTAAAATCGTAAATCCTGTTCCAGGTATCAGTTGTTCAAGCTTTTTAACAGTAAAGATTGTTCCTTCGTATCTAAGAGCTAGTAGAGATGAATGCCTAAGCAAGATATCCCAACCGATGTCAGAAGTAGGTCAATTCCGGAGATTCTCTAACCCTACAAAATCCTTACTTAAGGGTTTTTTAAATCACGGAATTCCTAGGCTTTCAAAAACGCTCATATTTTACCATCTGGTATTTAATATCCCAAAAATCTACTTAAAAGAGAGAAGCTTTATAATCTGAATGAGCGTAGCGTCATTTCATTGCCTTTCTTTTTGTTTAAGTGAATCAAAGTTCGAACCAAAATCAGGGGTTAAGGGGTTTCAGGAAATGGTTCGCAAACCAAACACAAAGATTCCTTACGGGAACCTCCGAACCGAACCTCTTCCAAAAGTTTGGAGGTTTGCAGCCCTGGTCTAAACCACTGAACCGATCTTAATGAAATTTTCACAGTATGTTTACCGGTTCGAAAATGGTTAAAAATGGTTCAAAAGTGGTTCAGAGCCATATCTCAGAAATTATTGAAGCTATAATCTTGATATTCGGTGTGTAGTTTAGTAATATTAAGCCAGATATTTTACTGGATCAAGGACTGGTTCCGAACCCATTGAACCGGTTCAATAGTGATTTAAACCAATATCTGAGAAATTATTGAAGCTATATAAGTTATATAGAAACAGACATTTCAGTGACTTAAGAATCATTCAATAATTAATAAAAAAAAAAAATGAACTCCATACATAACAAACAAAGTTTATTTAAGTTTCATAATGTAGCAAAATTCATCAGCCACCCTGTATAAGATGAGAGCACCGAATGCTTATATGATTATTAGAGAGTTAGTCGTTGACCGTTATGACGTTATGGCAAGCAGATAGTCTTTGGTTTGTAATCAAGCACTATTTTCATTAGTCTTCAATTCAAATGAGAAGTTTGCAGTTAAACAGGGTGACAACAATACAGCGTTCTACTGTAAATGTATCCAAATTTAAGTGTAAAGAAAATTGGTTGATGCTATCGATATTTGGTAATTAATGTTTTATATATTTTTTAGAATTGTTTCGCAGATAATTTTATTGTGAATTTTTGATATGCAAATAGTTCTTAATAAAAATTAATGTGGTCTAGTGAACAAATTAATAATTATTGTTATTATAAATAATGCCCTTCTACGAGATTTATAAAACAAAAATAGCCTACACAAAGTCGAATTTCTAGCTAAAATTATGAAAGGGTTTTTATTTTTTTAAAAAAACTGACAATGCAGCTTTTTAAGGTCTTTTTAGATGTGATTAGTTTATTTAAGATTACAATTAAATTAAATTTTCAGATTATACGATTGATATATAACATAATCATAAACATATATATGTATATTTCTGATAAGATAAACGTCCCGCCTCTGTTAAAAATGAATATCTTTTCAGAAACTGTTCATTTAAAGTTCGACTTCACACATTTGAACACTCACTCTTAAAACTCCTGGATCCTAGTTATAGCCCATATCTGCTATCCAAGCTGTAGTCACCCTGTATGATTGTATGGCTCCTGCTTTCTGCTCACTTTACATTTGCTTCACACTTTTGCGCAGCAGTAACACACACAATTAATTCTTCACTTTAAATCGATTTCAGTTTTATTTCCAATATTATTTTTATTTTTTACTTTTTTTATTCGCGACGACACAACACAAAGACTAAAATCAAACACTAAAAATAAATTGACATCAATCAGTAGAGAGAGAGGAGTGAGCGAGACAGGGGAGTGAAAATGAAAAGTCAGCCCCAGACATCGATGGCAACTAATTAAGCAACGTCACAACAGCAGCGCACATGCAACTGCAATCAGAATGAGCAACAACAAATGTGCTTTATGTTTTTTTTGGTATTTAAATACCAAACAATTGGCGCGAATTGGAATGTTTTTTTTGTTTGTTTGTTTTCCTCACGATAAGGGCCGACAACGATTTGGACTGATTGACGTTTTAGCTGCAACTAAGTGAGATGAACGCGAATACAAAGAATCTCATCTCGCAAAAGATTCTCAACTAGAAAAACTTGATTTACAACTTTGTTGCTGCTGCTGCAGCTTTGCCGCTGCGCTGCTGCTCGCATTTGTTTGTGAAAATTGTTGAGCTCTTTTAAATGACTTTTAAAGTTAGTTTTTTTTGTTGTTGTTCAAATATTTTTATTTTATTGCGTTCCTGTGTCTGGCTTAACCTCGTGTGTTTGCAGTTGTTGTTGCTTCTTTTGCTGCTAATGAGTTAATTAACACATTTTGCTTGATGTTTTTAAAAGTTGGTAACTATTGCGTGAGTGCTAATTATGATTAGAGCAAATGTGTAGATGGGGGAATAGGGAACGAAATGGGAACGGTAGAACCACAGTTTGAAAGAGACAAATCAACTTATATTTTTTTGAAATCAATATTGTTTATTTCCTTTACAGCTGCAAAACCTGCTCGTATTAAACGTAATACTTCCAAAAGCTAATTGATTTTTTAACCGAACTAGTGCAAAATATTATTTTTTAAATACAATGATGGATGTTGATTCACCGTCTACTCTCATCGGTTGTAATATACTAGATAGGGGCGCTGGAAAGATAATTCGATTACGACCCACGTCTATCTCGTCCCGTTCCAATCCTAAGCCCAAATTTGTTATTCATTCCCGTCTTGGTCCGATCTGAAACCCAAAATATTTGCCATTGTTAACAGTTGACTTAGCCATTCACCGGCATCAACAGTTGGCAGCACTGTGGTTAACGACTTGGGACCTTTCTGATCGATCTAAGCATACTGTGTTAATTTTGTTCAGATCTATAGTTAAGCTCGTGTTGCTGAGCGTTGTTAGCTCCGCATTATATATATCAAAACGAACGTCTTTCTACCCCAGCATTTGTATGAGAATCAATCTAATTCAATGGTTTTTAATCTGCTATTATTTCGTTTAACAAAACATATTATTTTAATGTAATTGTCAGCTTACAGAACAATTTTGATAAATATATGCTTTCGGTGAGAGACCGAAAAAGCATAAAATTCTTAGTTAGCTATCAGCAAGGTCGAGCTTTCTTTGGACTTGCTTCAATCGTCGGTCTTTAAGATTTGTTGTCATCGGAATATTCTTAAATATTCAAAGACGTCAAAATAGATACTGCAATTTGAATAGTCGGGCCAAAATAGCGTGGCCCATGATTTGCACTAACTTTTTGTACTGGGGTAATATTGTACCCCAAAGACGAATAGTGAACATTTCAGTACATTGCTTGCTGTAAGCAAGTTTTTAGTTATAGTTTAAACCAGCAAGTTTCTTAGTCAGCTCGAGGTCAAATATTTATAAAATTGATTCGTAAACTAAAAGTAGCGATTCGCAGTCTTGTTTTGGTTTCAAGATATTGAATTAGAACAATAAAAATTATTCAATAAATATTTGCATATATTTATGTGCGAAGCTGTTGGCATACCTGTTATTGATAAATTACGCGCAGTTAATCTAATGAACTTAACAAATGGCAAGCAACATTGAAATGCGCGATTGCGAAGACTCTTCCTGTAGATTTTGTTAAAAATTGGATTGAAAGTGGTTTGGGTACAAATGTACCCCATGGGTTCAATCTTTCGCTTAATGTCGACTCAATTGTCTTTTCTAAATATATATATGACTTTTCCCCGATTTTAACTATATTTTTTACCAATATATCATTTACGTGGAATTGGTAAAATATCATTTACAAAGTCGACGAATTGGTTATAATATTGAACCTTATTTGAGCTTCAACACCAACATTAGTGACATTTTTACACAGACTATCGATCTTCCTTCTCTTAAGAACCGTCGTACTTGCCATGGTGTGCTTTTCATTTATAAACTTCTATTAGTTGAAATTTACTGGAGTGCTCTGCTTAGCCAAATAAATCTTGAGATTCCTTTCCGTCTTACCATGAATTTCTTTCCAATCTATCTACAAGCCTTGCTTTCCAAATTATGCTCATTATGATCCTTTCGAAACTTATGTCATTTTTATCCATACAAATAAATCTAAAAAAAAGTATAAAAGTTTTTCTCCAAAGATTTGACAATGGAAAAATTTGTCTTATTCGAATATTGGATACGTTATAAATATAACAAAAAAAATTCAATAGTAAAACTGATATTGGCTCAACATTCTTATACTTTTAAAGAGTCAAGAGAATTAATCAATAATTTTTAGATCAAAGCCAAACACTTCTTTGAAGTGGTCATAAGGTTGCGATTTGATATGATAGCTATTCCATGTGCAAATATTTATGATTAATGTGATGTGACCGCTCAGTGGAGATACCTATAAGCCTTCGATCGTTCAATATCATTCCATGAATTTTATTGACGATTTCGGGTTAGACACTAATTTTGGGAGAAATATGGCGTCACTTGTGTTGATACAACCACAACGGAATTTGGTAAATCACTTCTTTACCATTGATAATATGATTGATAATATTTTTTACTGAACAACAAAATAAATCCCTTTTTTCTATTTTCGCCAGAATTCACAAGATTGTGTGCAGTTGCATTTGAAATTACTAATCGGTGATTTTATTACGTCACTAAATTATTTAAATTTATTCAAATCATTTTTTTTTATATTTTCGTCAAAATTCACGAGGTTGTCTGATTTCAGTTGTATTTAAAAATACTCATCACTGAGCATAAAGCTTCAAGATTCTAAAAGAAGACGTTAATGAGTTTCAAATTCTTATTTTTACGCTATTTTCGTTCCCTTGTGAGTAATCGCGGCACCCATCTTGACCACAATTATCCCCAAAACTTAAATTTTTACTTTATGAACAACCCTACCATATCTATGGAGTATTTTTTTTGCCCATTTTCCCCCTCTTCTTGTTATTTTCAATTTACATAATTCATTTCCTATTCCCCTAAAATTTGTTTACCTTTTGAACTTTCAATATTAAACAAATTTCATGTCAAGTCCCTCGCATAAATATACGACAAACAACTTTATATTTCCGCTTAAATTGCTGCAACAACTACAGCAAAGTGCACTTAACTTTTATGACACTCTTGTGACCTGACCCTGCGCTAAAAACCCACAGACATTGGTAGACAAAAGATATATAAATACATCAAAGGTGCAATGTGTTCAAAGGAAGCAGAAAAAAGTGCAGTAATAAAACCGATTTGCATTAGTTTAAGCAAAAACCAAGCCGAGCGCCAAAGTGTCAGCAAGCAAAAAACTGCCAAGCAAATCGAATGAGTAAGCAAAAGAAAGTGTGGAAATGGAAAGAAAACTGCAACGTGGTAATCAGAGCAATTTACATGCAAGCAAAACTTCAAACACACAAAAGTAGAGAGAGAGAAAGGCGGGTTATTAAATTTGCAAATAATCTGCAATTTTTTTGGGTGTTGCATACTTAAGGGCGGCGCGGGCGCACGAAAAAAAAAGTGCAACCCAAACAAGACAAGTCAACATTTTCTTCATGTTTATTCGCGGGGGAACATATGAATTTTTGCTTTTCACTGCATATGAAATCGATATGCAAATGTTGTGCGAGGACGAGGACGACGACAAGGATGATGATGATGATGATGCACGTATTGTTTGCTGGTAAACATGATAAAAATTCAAATTAGCCATTATGACATGGCGAATGTTCTTGGCGTTGAAATGCAAAATGTGCTCTAAAGAAATTACCGGAAGGCACTCACACACACACAAGTTGAGAGGTGGCTTACGAAACCTTGAACCAAGTACAAATTGTATTTGCATTTCTGTTGTGTTGGTCGATGGAATCAATGGTAATTTAAAACAGCCAACAGAAAAGGTGAAAGTTAACAAGGAAAATTGCTCAAGGAATTGGTAATTGAAAACCTTCAAATTAATGAGGTTTAATATTAATTTTCATGGATTATCTTTGACAAGCAGAAATAATCAACGCTGAGAATTATGCAATCGTCAGCTCTTGCGGATTGATTACCTTTTCCCATTTTGAAAATATATTTATTGGTAATGTTAATTATGCCCAGAAGCTTTTATGCAATGCATAGAAATATAATATAATAATAAATTAATTAAAACTGGGTCAAAGAAGAAGTTAGCTTTCGCCTTCTCGTTTGCAAGTGTTATGCTAGGTATTTCCTTTAGGCTTGCTTTAGGATTATTCCGCATACCTTTCCCTGCTCATTGTAGCATTTTCCATTGTTTCAAGAAGCTTTTTCGGTGCATTTGTACACACTAAACTATTTTTATAATAATTTTGGAACTGTATTGTAGCGCTTCTTGTCCTGGTCTGGTCCGTTAACTTTTTTCCTATATACTTTCCAAATAGATGGGAAAAAACCAAAAAATAAAAAAAAAAAATTAAATTACATAAACCGGGAAAAAAAAGGAAAAAAAAAAAAAAAACCTGGAAAAAAAGAAAAAAATTAATATTTTTTAAAAATTTTTTTTTTTTTTATATTTTAACTTTTGTAAAAAAACAAAAAAACTTAGGATAAAAAATTTTGCTATAAATGTCGGTGAAATAATTTTAAGTTTAATTTTAACGAGCTAAAAAATACGCAGACGACAATTTTGATGAAATCACAATCTTTTTCAGACCATTAATTTTTGTATAATACTTTTTGTTGAGGCAGAAGCATTAAACTGTTGTAAAATGTAGTAAAGCTCGGACTCGCGTTTTTGTCAAATTTTGTTGTTTTAGGTAATTAAAAAGTATCTTTTTAAGTTTTTGTTAGATTTTAGACCAAAAAACAATCATTTTCTTAAGTTTTGACCCTTAACTTTTTGTTAGCAATTTTTTATTATTTTTGTCATTTGTTTTTACATAGCTTGTGAACTTTTGGCTCACAAGTTCTGGCAACACAGAGTCATGTGCAGCAGTAAATTCAGTTAAAAATTTTTTTTTTAAGTTGCTGATCTCAATCTTCATTAAAAACTTAAAAAAATATGGAAACGGCTCGAGTCCTTTAAACAAATTGTTCATTTAAAAGTTCAGGTTTGAAAATGAACAACAGGCTATCTACCTCAGTCTGCAACTAAGGATAACGCAACAATTTATGCCGTTTTTATACTGCGCACAAAAATAACAAGGAGAATGAAGAGTTTGTACAAATGTTTGTAACAGCCAGAAGGAAGCTTTTTTTCTGACCCTTTTAAGTATATGTATTCTTGATCAGAGGAGTCGATATAGCCATGTCTGTCCGTATATCTGTCTGTCCGTTTGTCAGTCCTTACGAACATAAAGATCTCAAAGATGGTAAGAGTTGGAGGTATGAAACATACAGCAATAATACTTGCTGCCAGATGAATTTCATTTTGGATTTTTGCCACGACTACTACTCTCTCCCACCGCAATTATAAAAAACCTTATATCTTCCACAATTTTGGAGTTAGAATGTTCGGACCTTCCAGAGATTTGTAATGCATATCATTATTTATCGATTCACTATACATCGATTTCCGATAAGATGAACAATAGTCGAGATACAAGCAAATGAAATAATAACTCTGGGCAGCACCGGCCGCAACCGTGATGGGCAGCACTTTTATAGAAAGTGTGCCCCACACTCATAATATTGCAGAAATCTCTCCAAGGAGAAAGTTTTTTGAGGGAATGGGCCAAATTTTGACAAATTCAGCATAAGTCCTCATAGACGGAGCAATTGTCAAACATTTCGGACAGCACTGCAGGGAAATTGCGATATGTAACGAACTCGTTTTTTTCGGGTGTAACAAAGCATTTATGTCCAATATGTGGGATTTGGGTTACAATATCTGCTCCCGGTTGTTCAGCTTAAGTTGGTGTTTATTTTTAGTTTAGCAGAATGAAATGATAAATTGATGAAAGTTGTTTAAGTGAACTTTATTGAAGTCTTTTGATTACTTTGTAAATGTTGCTTTTTCGTCTGAATTCTTAGTCGTCTTTAACTTTGCGTCTTGTGAGCAGAGGCAGAACATTTTTTCTTAGATCCTAGACACAAACTGACTCTCTTTGGCGACCGGCTTGCTGACTAAATTGCTAATGGATCGCTCAGCTGATATGGTTAGGCTTAAAATTTCCCACAGATATATTAATCTTTCAATAGTATCTATGTTTTCCAAACCTCTTACATGTCAGCGTTATACCAAAATTAAAATTGAGTCAAAAGAAAAGCCTTGACGAATTTAGGTAATACCGTTCATATAGCCTTTAGTTTCAATCGAACATTTCGTATTTGTTTAGCATTTCTTTCCATTAAGAATCAATCAAGGTTTGTGTTATTTCTTATAGGCTGCACCCATTCCCACGCTAAATCTCTCTGCCTCTTTCTCCCCAAAGACTCTTAAGCACTTTCAAGCCAACAACTGCAAACTAAAACCCTTTCAATAATACACCACCCACCCACACACACACACCCAAACAATAACAAAGCAAGGACAAAACGTAAAACCAATCTAACGTGGCTCCATTCTGCTTTCGCCTGCCAAAAAGTATGCTACACTTTTGCCAGAGACAGGAAACAAAACTCGGCGACTCACTCAAGCATTTTATTAAATTGCCACCTTCCGTTTGTTGTTCTGCTGCTGCTTCTGCTGCTGCTGCTGCTGCTGCGACTGAGTGTCTTTTTATTTTCGATTTCTCTAGACAAGCCAAGTTGTTCGCTTGCCAAATCCGCTTCAATAAAAAATATTTCTGCCATCTTTTTCTATTATATCGTTTCCGCTTTTGGCATAAATTGTGTAAAACTTTTTTTTTTTTTTTTTCTTGTTTCGCTTTGTTTTCCTTTTTTGAGGTTAAAGTGCCAAAGCACGAGACAGTAAAAAGAACCCAACTTTTGTATTGAAATGTGATTTTCTGTTTATACAGAAAGTAAAGTAAATGCGGCAAATGGTTGGATCAAGTCCAAATACGAAATTTGCATTGCATGGTTTTAGGCGCAATGCGGGCGTGAACAATGCGAAAAAAGGCTTATCTAAAATTGAAATTTTTAAATACAAACACAGGGCAAAACTAAAGGCTAAACACTATCATCATCGTCATCGTCATCATCATTAGCTAAAAAAACACACACACACACAGAAAGAGAGAGAGAGTGCCAAAATTATTAAGCATACGCCATGTTAAACAAGCGTAATTACATGCAGAGAAAGTTTTTCGTTGTTTTTTTGCTTTTTTAACTTTTTGTACAGTGGTAAAAAATTGGAATAAAGTGTTAGAAGCTAGCTAAATAGACTCCAAATTAAACCGAAAAAGTATCTTACGGCTAAACTTAACACAAAAATCCTAGAATTTCTGAGATTTTCCCCTAAGCCAGTTCTAAGCGCTTAAGAAACCCTTTTTCTGGCTTTATTTTAAAAAGAATAAATTTTTATTCCCCCTCTTGACTTCATTTTTTCACTCCACTGTATCACGCCCGCGTTCGCTTATTCGCTACAACTTGTTAGCAATAAACGCCGCTAGAGGTCGCTTTCTCTCTCTCTCTGTGTGTGTGTGTGGGATGAAAAAGTCAACATTTTTGTGGTCACTTAAGCAGATTAATATCATGGGTATAATTAAAAGAAGCAGCAGCGCAGCAGGAATCGTGGGTGGGAGCACACAGCAGCTTTCAAAAAAAATAAAATAAAAAATTAACATAAATTAAAATTTGTTCGCCAACTTTTATTTTTTTGCCTGTTAAACACTTTTTTCCGCTCTCACATAATTGATGGTTTTTAATTAACTGCCAAGTGACCGACAACTGACAATGGCCTCCCCCTCCACCTCTCTTACCAAAAAATCGACAGAGAGTGAGAGAGAGAGAGAGAGAGAGAGTAAAGTTCAATGAAAAATTCGAAAGGTTTTAAATTTCATTTGGCTGGCGCCGTGTCCATTGGCCTGCCAATAAAAACTGTCAAATACTATTGCCTGCTTTTAGGCTGCGCTCATGTGCTTCGCATTTCGGCTTTGCGTTGCCATTTCATTTCTTAAATTTTGAAAATGGTTGAACAATTTGGCTCAATTTGCCCTAATTTTGTGAAGCTTACTTTTTAAAAGTATACAAAATTATTTTTTGAAAAAAAATTATCTGAAAAGAAAGGTACGTGTCGTATACGTAATGTTTTTGTGCAAACTTTGAAGCCATTTCACAGAGGTTTAAAATTAAATTAAAATTTGTTTTTTTTTATTTATTATGTAAGAGTGAGAACAGTAATTGGAAAGGCAATTGGCAAACCAAAGTCACATTTTAGAACGAACGGCAAAAATTGCTAGAAACGATTATGACTGGGAAGTCCAAAGAATGGGCAACCTGCTTTCTTTGCGTAGCGGGTGCTAAAATGGCATTTTATTTTGGGAGAAAAACGCAACTTTCTTGACCAACGCCGCAGCAAACTGTCTTTATAAGAGGCACTTCTTGGGGAAAAAAAAAAAAATTATTTAAGATGGTGTAGTATACGTAATTTTACTGAAACAAATTAAAATTCATAAATTTTTAAATTTATTATGTAAGAGCAATCATTGCGTTCAATTAATCCACATCATTGCTTGGAGATATATTAATTTTTCTACATATGAAGACATATTCGTAAACTAAATCAAAATGAGACAAAAGAACTGTGGAATTATTTTTCAGGTAGTAAGAGACTATGGTTAGAAAAGTTATAACTCTCAGCCCGACTGACACACTCACTAACTGACGTATTGAGCTCACGCACTCTGTAAGAAAATTTAGAACATTTTTTTCCGTAGTAGAGGCAAATGCCCGAAAAAGTTAGGATAGTTAAATTATTTCATTCTCTCAATTAAACTCGTTTGTAATAAAAATAAATAAAATAATTAGACACTGTAATTTCCCGATTTTGGAAAACCCAACCTATAGGAAAAAAAGTCTACCGAAAAATTTTCAAATTGGAAATAATTTTGTTAAAAATCTGTTTTTTTTCCGCTAGAGCGAAATCGAAAAAATATTTTTAATTTTCTTTTTTCAAGCTGTTTGAAAGTCTGTTTTTAAGCTCTATGGGTCAAAATAAATAGCAAAATAATTCTTAGCTTTAGAAAAGCTCCACCCCAAAATCGATAAAAGGGGTGCGAGGTACCATAATGTAAACGTTATCTTTGAACTGATCTAAACGCCGTTTGTACGCTCTGTTTGGCCAAATATATAAATGAAAATCATTTTTTCATATCTGCAAATAAGTCTGCATGGATTCATTGCAAACTGCTGGACAGTCAGTTAATAAATTTTTAAACAAGTGTCACACAATGATGAGTTCTTTGTTCTCCAATTTGAGAAAACCCAAGGCCGAAAAATGAGATGATTTAAGAACTATGGTTTTTTGAGCCTGTTATAGCTTTGAGCAAGCAGTGCCGGTGGCGCGTCCGTATACGTGTCAAGATGAAAGGCCTCGGCAGGCCAGCGGCGTCGCTAGATAAAGCAATCAGAAACGTTCCCGCATGCTACAACTGGTATCGGGCCGCTACGCACATATATAGCTAAAATATGATATATTGTGTGCCCCTGCACTGCTTTAGAAAGACGGGGCGCTGCGGACTTATGCTTGATTCAAAATGAAAACGTGCTTGGGATAAGTTTCTTTTTCTTCCATGCACCCTGAAAATTCGGTTGGGTATAGTGGGGCGGGATAAAATTAGGTATGTGGGATGCGCTTTAATGAATTTCTTCGTCGATCTCGAGTATATGACATTGTATCAGGGAATAATACCGTAACTGAAACCGGAACCGTTAAACGAAATAAACCGTTTCAAGTCACGTACCGGTATCGATACCGGAATCGATTTAAAAATTTTATTGAGAACGAAAACCGTTACTCTAGGGACTGAAAAAGACCGGAACTATTCAGAAACGCTCATATCGGTACTGTTTCGGTTTCTGAAAAAAAACAGTATAGACACTCAGAAAAATAGTCTTACATTTTTTCGCCCTTTTAGCAAACTAAAATCAAATTTTTTTTAAAGATATAGAAATATCTAAAAAACCAATATATAAATAGCGAAAATATTATAATTTTTTATTAAATAAAAATTTTTTACCAATTTATAAAACACAATATTATACCATTTTTTTATTATAAGACTTTAATTTTTAAATATACATTCACATCTATTTTAAAGCGGGGCTGCGGTTTTTTAGGGGGGGGCGTAAGGTGTCATAAAAATGTCTGTTTCTAACTATTCCATAGACGAGAGCTAATTAAATTCTTAATGAAAAAATAGGCCATATAAATTTACTCAAAAATATATCATGGCAGAACAAAATGTTCTGCTGAATGCGCCCAATAATAGTCATCGAAAATAACCTTTATATCAAAAATAAAAAAATGGTTAAAACGTCGGCTAGACTTAAACGAACGTAAATATTTATATAGGTCACACATCGCTATTGTTTTAGCAACATTGCACACCTATATTCCGCAAATTGTTTGAGTAAGTGGAGTGCACACTCCAAAAAACATTCTTCAAAATTTTATTTGGTTCAGCAAACACTTCTCACTTTGTATTTATGTATATAGTTTTTTTTAATGTGCTTGCGCTGGCCCCATTTTTTGCGCCTCACTGGGCACTTTGTGAGCCTGATTTCGCTGATTTGTTGGCGGTTTGTTCGAAATGTGTGCCAGGCATACTTTTTAGATGACCACCACACCACATAAATATAAATACATGTGTGTGAATATTTTGAAAATAAATAAATTGAAAAACTTACCATTGCGATTCTCGCTATCGGCGGGTTTCATTTGTATGGGATGATACATCTGCAAGAAGGAAAGGAAAATTTAAAATTTAGGTTTAATTTGTTTAAAAAATTTCAGAGTAATAGCAATGTGTGAAGAGCGTACGTAAAGCTATAAATATAAACTTGAATTTTACTAAACACTTTTTTAGAGCTCAACTAAAGCTGTAAAAGATAACTTATGACCTCATTAAAGTTTCGTAGCTTTTATCGTTTAGCCTGGGCGTTAAAGACCAATCAGTGAATCAGTCAAAACAAACTTTATATATATATATAAATATTTTTAAAGATCTTTTAACTTTTGGTCAAAAGATATTTTCTATTTACTTTGTAATCTCTTAATCATCTGCCAACTTCTTGACTTTCTCTATATTTTCTCATTTCATTTCCATTTCCTTTTCCACTTGACTTAACTTTGCAATAACACGCACTACAAATCACTTGCACTCCTTGTGCATGTCATTGCCAAAAGCAGGAAAAGAGAAAGAAAAACAAACAGTTTTCCTGCTGATTAAATGCAGACTTTTCCAATAATTGGGTTTCATATTTTAACCAATTAGAGAGTCAGCCAGGTGAAAGGAAAATCAACTGACATAGTAACGTTGGGTTAAGCAGCAGCAGAAGGTGGAGAAGCAGTGTGTTGCCTGTGTTTGACTGGTAATTGCTACTTCCTGCATATAAATAAATTGGCAAAAATAAAAATGGGGGCGCGGTGCGAACATAAAAGAGAAGAGAAAACAACAGAACGAAGGCGAACAGGTTGGACTTGGACTGCAATTTGTAACCAGTCGCTGCGTTGCGTGTATTATTTACGACCCAAAGCAATGGAAGGGAGAAGAGCGAGAGCAAGAGGTGGCAGGAAAAGTAGGAACAAGGACATTGCCTTCTAGCGTATACTGTCGTCGTCGTCGTCGTCGGCGTCGTTGGTTGCCAATAAATCACGCGTCATTAGCCCCGCGAATGAAGGCAACGGTTAAGGCAGAACCCGGACTAGAGGTGGACAATTTGGTGCTCAATAAAGTAACAGATATCCGGTTAGAATGGAGCTCTTATAAGCTGAATTATTCAGTTGCATAACGCACAGAAGAAAGCATCTCCCCCCTTAAGTATATATATTCTTGATCAGCATGTCGAGATAAATCGATTTAGCCCTGTCCGTCCGTCCAACTGTTTGATTTTATCATAACTTCTCCGTCAGTTTGCAGAAAAATATCAAAATAACGCATAACGCGTAACGCATAACTCGTAACGCATAACGCAACCACGGACACAGCATACACTCGAAGCAATCGCCTGTCCAACCGTGGCATTTCAATTAAATTTAGTAGTAGGACGTTTTAGACCACCTGAGCTTTGGCCTTTGCGGAGTTTTCCAACACTGTATTGCAATACTGTTTTCCAACACTATTTTCCAACACGACTTTTTAACATTTTTTTCCAACAATCTATATCAACATTGTTATCCAACACTTTTTCCCAACTTTGTTATCAACCGTATTTTCCAACACTCTTTTTTAAACATTGTTTTCAACAATTGTTTTTCCACAGTAATTTCCTGCACTGTTTTCAACATTGATTTCCAATACTGTTAATGAACTCTGTTTTCCAACACTGTTTTCCAACACGGCTTTTTAACATTGTTTTCCAACACTGTTTATCAACATTGTTCTCCAACACTATTTCCCAACATTTTTTTAACAGTATTTTCCACCACAGGTTTCCAACATTTATTCCCAAAATTGTTTATAGCACTGTTTTAACATTGATTTCCAATACTGTTAATGAACTCTGTTTTACAACACTGTTTTCCAACACGGCTTTTTAACTTTGTTTTCCAACACTGTTTATCAACATTGTTCTACAACACTATTTCCCAATTATTGTTTTCAACAGTATTTTCCAACACTCTTTTTTGAACATTGTTTCCAACCACTGTTTTTCCACAGTAATTCCAAACATTGTTCCCAGCACTGTTTTCAACATTGATTTCCAAAACTGTTAATGAACTCTGTTTTCTAACACTGTTTTCCAACACTGTTTCCCAACACTGTTTTCCAACACTGTTTTCCATTACTGTTTTTCAACACTGTTTCCCAACACTGTTTTCCAACACTGTTTTCCAACACTGTTTTCCATCACTGTTTTCCAACATTGTTTTCCAACATTGTTTGTTTCCAAACACTATTTCCCAACATTTTTTGACCATTGTTACCAACCACTGTTTTTCAACAAACCTTTTCAGCATTGTTTCCAGCACTGTTTTTAAACATAGTTTTCCCACACTCTTATTGAACTTTGAACTTTTCCAACACGGTTTTCTAACACAAATTTCCTAAACTTTCGAAAATTAACGAGATATTATTAGATAAAGATATTAAACAGTTCTTGAAATTTGGTTTAAAATCGGTTGACTATATCTTAAGGCATTATGGCAAACATTAAAATTTGGTGCTAAAAATAAGTGGCCGTCGATTTATATGCTTATTTTTCTACTCCTTCTAACAATTTCTGAATCTTTTCTGTTTCAAAAATATTGTGGTAAAATCCTCTATTTCAATAACTTAATTTCCAGCCCGTCACGCTCTCCTCTCTAACTGCCATTTCTTTCGCTAACCTCTCGCTATCCTCTCGTTGTCCACTCGCTGTTTCAGTGGCGCGCACGTTTTGCGGCGCTTTAAGCTTGTTTTAATTAGAAGACGTTGTGCGAAAAATTACATTTAAAACGGGCTACGGGCAAAAAACTAACGCATATTTTAGGTTTTTTTTTTGCTTGCCTGACTACTCTCCTCCTTCCTGCTCCTCTTCCAACCCATCCATCCCTTTTTTTAAACGACCGCTGAATAAATGTGTTTGGCTTTTGTCAAGGATTTTGGCGGCATTGTTCCCTGCAGTTTGGAAGCCTCCTTTACTGCCTGCATTCATTCATTATGCAGCTTAAGAGGGGACACAACACTTCTCTCCCCGCGTTCTCCAAGGACAAAAAAGGGTCAACAACTAAACTTTGCTGCAGTGGTGAATGTGTTGTTGTTGTGTTTTTGGCGCCTGCATTTACGCTAAAGCTCTGCAAATTAATCGCCAACTGCGCCGTTTTGCCTTGTTTTAGGGTGGGGCACTGACACTGCGCTCTAATATTTCAAATGTGATTAACACGATGAAATGAAGTTAGGGCCAAGGTTTGGTTGGTTACAGTCTTATAAAATTAGATAGAATAAAGTATACAAATTAAATATACACTTTCGTTCAATCAAATAGTCTCAAAATGTTTGCTGTTGAATTGGCCAAAGCCTTTGCGGTTTTTGGAGAAAAACTTTAAAATTAGAAGCAAATTACCAGTTATGATTATTTATATATTTAGCTTAGTGCCTATAGGCGATCACCAAAAAAAAAAAAAAAAAAAACGAAAAAAAAAAAAATAAAAATATTCTTATATATATTAGGAGTCTTAGAAAGTTCCACCACCGTATTAAGTGTACATGTCGTGCCAAAGCTCAGATTTAAAGACAGTCGGTCATTTTTCAAGAACCATTTGAAGAACGAATTTTCTCATCGTTGGTTTTTTTTTTTGAGTTTAAACTATACTAAACACGAGTAATAAAGTTCAAGCATATTTAAAGAATAAAAGCAATATGATATCTGAGGCAGCAAGAACGAGCGCCGAGCGAGCAGTGTTTGCAATTTTTCGCGCTTTCCACAACAACAAATTAAGAGAGAACGAGCTGATTGTGAATGAGCTCGTCACGACTCGCGTACAACGAGCTAAAAGCTAAGCGAGCCTTTACACACTACGAGCAAGTTGATTGAACATACCCGAAATTTCATTGAAGAGCTAATACACAATTGGTTTTTTTCGATTTGAACTTTGTGTGTAAGCTTGAAAAAGGCTTGAATCTTTTGATCGATAAGCTTGCTCGTATCGCATTACTGAGCGAGCAGGCATTTGTTCCATTTGTACCAGGCCATGTTCAACTGTCTGTCCGTCCGTCTGCCTGTTTGTCAGTCGGTCCGTTTGTCTGCCCGTCTGTCTGTCTGCCCGTCTATATGAACGCGTCAATCTCAGAAACTATCTAAAAAAGGCCCACGTGCTTTGGAATGTGAGTAGGAATATACAATACGCAGATCAAGTTTGTTTCGGATTTAGGTTAGAACCTTATGCCTAAAAATATAAGAATAATTATATCTTTATGTCTCTATCTATTCTGAAATGTCAAAAAAGATCGGATAAAAAACACTGAAGTTTTGGAAGTAAAATACTTTTTAACCATCCAAGAGGCAGCGGTGGGGTAAGCCTCGACAGCGTGTGTCAGTATGTATGTTTTTACGCGTTTAAAATTAAGTGTACAGGTTATTTCGCCGTTGGGACGAATGAATGATTTCGAAAGCTGTGTGTGGGTATGTGTATAAAAGCGTACGGAAACACACAAAGTCAAGGGTACAGGGTATTTCGTAGTCAAGGCACTCGTAACTTACATGATCTCAAGCCAGCTAGAACTTGCTTTTTGTTTACATTACTTATTTAAACCAAAATTTGACTGAAATGCCTGAATATCTGTCGAACAGTAAAAATAGGTTTAAACTGTATTCAAACACATTTGCTGTATTCCCTCTCCCTCCACTTGAAATTTATGCAAAGGATGCTAATTCTTCGATTATTGATAAGAAAATTACTTCTTCCAATTGCCCATCAAAATGTATGGCAAAAAGTTGTGGCAAAAGAAAATTACCAGCCAAAAGCGCTGTCAGCATGCCACAGCAATCAAACATGCAACACGCACATGTCCTGCTGCTCCCTTCTCTCTTCCCTTTTGTTCCTTTTGTAGTGGGGACCCTTCCATAGCAATTTTCTAAAATAAATATAGCAGCTGCATTTTCCTTGATGTTTTGTATTTTTTTTGGGAAGCCACGACATGCAAATTATGTCAGTTACCAGATAACGTGATGACATAAGCATTGTCATGTTAAAAAAAAAAAAGAACCCCCCTCTTCACTAGCATTCTCTACTCTGCCTTGTCACATGGCTTTCAAATAATAATAATATTCAATGCTTATTTGATAGCGCAATAGAAAAAAAGAAACCCAACATTGCCAAAAATGTCGCTTACAATTTTTGCTGACATTTGCCCCCGCTGTTCCCCCTCCCCCCATCCATTCTTTTCAGCTGACAACTTTACGGCTCTGCTCCAAAGTGCAAATTGACATTTTTGTGCCTGTGGTTTTCGCTTTGCCGGAGAGAAAAAAAAACTTTTGGCGCGTGTCTTTGCTGTGCTAACAATTTCGCATTTTTCGCCCAGGCTAAACTTTGAAAATTACTTGCATTTTATAGGGAGGAGAGGAGGGGGGCAAAAGTGCCTTGTACTCTTGATTTTTGTTGTAGATTTTTTTGTGCATTTTTTTCTGTTTCTTTTTTGTGCCATGTCATGACTCTGTCAGTCCAAACGCCAGTCAATCTGTCAGTCAGGCAGTCAGTTAGTCCATAATGAACGCAAGCCAACAATAGCCACAATGCTGATGAGGCACAAAAGATGAAATTTTGAGAGTTGCCAGGGGATTGGCAAGATCAGCAAAAGTGTCAATTTACATCAATTATTATAATATGAGAAATTGAAAGGCAAAAAAAAAAGGACTAAGACAGTGGCTCGTGAGCCGCAAAGCAATAACTGCAACTTTTCACTTTCACGCTCTCTAAACGATTTTTAAAAAGTTCACATTAAGCACGAAACCATTTTGAAGACAATCTAAACGCTTTTCCCCCCTGCTAATTGCCCACAATAAAAGTCAGAAAATCTTAAAAAAAAAAAAAAACTATTAAACTTACCCCATTCAGCGTTTTCACATTGTGCAAAGCATCCTGCGCTTTCAAGGCAGCACGTCGCGTATAAAACGTCACAAAACAGCAACCTGCAAGAAATGGCAAGAAGTGGAGGAGAAGAAAAAAAATTAAGATTAGCATAAGGGTTAAATTAGAGTTTATTTTCAAGCGATGGCGGCGGCGGGCGCGGCTTTAGCACGACACAAAAAGGTGGCAAAGAAATTATGAAAATTATTATTATTACCAGAGAGCAGCAGGAGGCGCAGGACAAGGCACTAAATTAAACATAATGGCGGCCGCCCCAACAAATGTGTCGCGTTTAAGTATGAGGGGTGGAATTTATGATGGGTTTGCGTAAGCATATTTAAGTAGGCCGAGCCAGCGAAATGTTCCCCATTCATTTCGTGTAAATCCCCCAATTTAAGCTAAGAACACTTTCGCTTCCCCAAAAATGCATAAAATATGATTTATATATGCCTAATATCGGGGTCAGTGTAACGTGTGATAATAATTGCCCAAGGTGATCATTTTTTTCTGTATCATTTAAATTTCTAACACTCGGAAAAAATATTAGAGAATTTTGTATATGAATTATAACGTTGTCAAAAGTATGAACAAAAATACTCAAACCAAATACAAAATTTTCATTTTAGGGTAAATTTTTTAAGTCGGAATATTTAAAGCCGGGACGCAAACCGAACCGACGGATGTCTTTAAAATTAGAGTTTGTCTCCCATACTGCCTGACGAACGAACACACTCGGCAATCACACACGAGCCGAGCGCATCTGAGCCTTTCCTGACGAGCGCTGCTTTAAAACATGCAAAACCGAAAGCCGCAAAAGAAAACGGTTCGGTTCAATTCATTTAATTGACGTGTTTTTGGAGCCTTTCTTTCTAAAGAATAAGTAAATATTAACATTATTCATCGAAATAAACCGCATCGGTTTCTTTGTTTCTGTGACACTAGCAATTCTGCTATAAAATAAGTATTCACATATAACAAGTTTTTTTAACATATCTTATATTCGAATTAAACATTGGTAATAATTGCAAACAGTCCCAAGAATTTTTCTGTTCAGGCATATTTTACATCCTGCTGATAACATTACAGGCCACTTTAACTTGCCGATAAGAAAAATTTCGTTGTCCTGAGTAAACTTTAGATTGTCCCTTGGTGCTAACTAAGCGGGCAGATCATTCATTTTGACACTAATTTGACTTTATAGTTTTTTCAATCTTATTAAAAATAACGAAAAAAAAAGCTAACATCGGCTACGCCGATGTTTTAAATACCCTTGCAGTTTTTGAAAGGCGTTACCATTGATAACAAAAAAGTTTTTCTCACTAGAATTAGTTTTTAGACCGATCGTTCCTATGGCAGCTATATGCTATAGTCATCCGATTACAATAAATTTTTCCAAAATTGTGTGGAAGTATATGAAACTAATATATGTATACTACGATTGGTGATGTACGATGGAAAACAAATAAGTTTTTCTCACTAGAACTAGTTTTTCGACCGATCGTTTATCTGGCAGCTATATGCTATAGTCATCCGATTTTGATAAATTTTTTCAGAATTGTGTGGAAGCATATAAAACTAATATATACCACGATTGGTGACGCTACAATGGAAAACAAAAAAGTTTTTCTCACTAGAACTAGTTTTTGGACCGATCATTCCTATGGCAGCTATATGATATAGTCATTCGATCCGGCCTATTCCGACAAAAGAAGCAGCGTATTTGTAATTAAGAAGGCATTTTCAAAGTTTGGTCAAGATAGCTTTAAAAACTGAGGCAGGAGATAGCATAGAAACAGACGGACGGACAGACGGACGGACGGACGGACAGGAACGGACAAACGGAAATGAACTCAGCTCGTCATGCTGATCAAGAATATATATACTTTATGTGGTCGGAAATGCTTCCTTCTATGCGTTACAAACATCGTGACAATTTTAATATACCCTCTGCAAGGGTATAAAAATTACTGTTGAAAAACGGCAACACCGCAGTTGTATGATCTAATATCGGGTAAAAACCTGGGAAGTCAGGTGTATTAGACTGCGTAGCATAAGTATTTGGAAAGCGGTGATCAACAGACGGTTATACACCAAGTCGATACGAATAAAAATAAAGCCGAAAAAATCTATAGGCAAAGTTATAAGTTACATATAAGTTTCAAAATAATCAGAGAAAATAAATGTTTCCAACATTTAAGGCCGATTTTATAAGGTTTTTAAGAGATTTTAAGCGGCATAAAAAAAGGCAACAAACATTTTCTTAATTTTCATTTTGATACCAAAAACATTAAAATGAGAGAACAGTCCTATGTATGTTGCCTACTTAAAGAACGTTTTCAAAATATCTATGCTTGTTTCAACAACGACCAGCGTATGATTTTTAAATTATTTTCTCAATATTCACCCTTTCAAAATCTAAGAGATTCTAGATAATTTTAATGGAATCTTGTGACCCACAGCGACTCGCGTATTATAATTATAAACGCTGCATTAAAGTAGGCAACATATATTTTCTTAAAAAGCACCTAGATTTGAAAATCAAGAAGATGAGAAAATGGCCATCAAATCATTTTATAATTTAAAAGCTAATGGATATTTGAATATTTTTCAGTGAATATTTCAAATACAAATATTATTCATATTTATCCTACTCAGTTCAAGAAACTGCGTTTTCTGTAACTCGTTGACTTACTTTATAAGGTCCATTTTCTCATGTGCCCTTTTTGTAAATCCAGGTGCTTATTAAGAAAATATATGTATTTTTAAGATGCGGTCATCGTAGACACAAGCAAAGATATTTCGAAGAAGTCATAATAGTAGGCAACTTATAGCTTTCTGAATGAGCACCTGGATTTACAAAAAGGGAACATTCGAAATTGGCCCAAAGTATATTTATTTATAGTTTAAAGAATTTGTATTCTTACTTTAATAAAATTACGGGCATTTTAAATTTTAAAGTACGAAAACGTAGTTAAAATTTTTTTAATAGCCTGCTCGTACTAAAACTCTGGCTTAAATCAATAAAGATCCGCGATGATGGATTTATATATAACGGCTCGAACACAACCATGAAACCCCATGAATACTTATACACAAAAGGAAAGTCAGCAGAAATAGCGTTAATCTTCTTAGTACACTTACACAAAGATTTAAAAAAATAAACGCCAATCTAAAATAAGAGCCGATCAACTCGGGGATATTTACTGCCCCAAAGGGCCAAGCCAAGTTTCTCTTAATTGCTTGGGTCGTGTGTCTTTTTCCTTAAGATAAAGGGATTTACTGTTTAACCTTTGTAAAAGTTTGCATTTTCGATCTATTATTTGTTCGATCTGCGGATTCGTATGGATACTTTGATTTTTTCGTTTTTAACTTAAATTTAGAGTCGATTATAAATATGAGATTGATTTTTACTCTAATAAAGTAAACCCAAGAACAAAACAACCTTATAATTTGAATTACAAAACGGTATAAATCCAACCCAAGCTTAAAGGTGAATGGAATACCTAATTTCTGTCCATTTTTTAAATTCCAAAAAAATGTCATTTTAAAGTCCCAACTAAAAAGTAACTCTTTATCTTTTATTTTCTTATTGCCTTTTGCCACATGGAATTTCATTCAATTTTAACCAAAAAAAAAAAACATTTTCCGGTTTTATGTGTCAGAAATTCTACTTTTTTTAACGCCAAATCTGTGGCTAGGGCATAAAAACACACACACACATATATACGAACGGAACGCAAAGCTTTGGTTAAAATCCATTTCCGGCTTCTGCATTCTGCTCCAACTACTACTTTATGTATATGTAGAATTCTCATGCTGCCTCGATAACCCACGTGGCTAACTGTGACTACCAAACTTAATATGGCAATAGTTGCATAATGCAATTACCCAGCGTATCGGCATTTGGCGGCCATTTCGGCTCAGTCAGGCGTAATGCACGCTGGCTTTGGGGCGTGGCAGTGGCGCCCACACACACACACACAGGTAATTCAATCTGTCGCCGTTTTTTGCAACGCGGTCGTCGACATTTTTTCTTGCTTTTATTTTGTTTTTTGTATTTTTCACATATTTGCAAAATATTTTCATTTCTCGATTTTTTCTTCTTTTTTTTTTGGGACAGCAAGAGGTTAGGAAACAGGCAGATGGTGTTGAAACCGACGTCGCCACATCCGTTGTGTGTAAATTATGAGAAATGTTTTATGCAAACTCAGCTTAAAGATGTTAAAGTCAAGGAGAGGATTGTCATAAAAATTTAATTTTTATTACAGAGTTTATATAAGGGAAGCACAAGCCGATCGGGAATTAGGAATTATTAATACCTTTTTCTACTTTCTTCAAATTCCCATAAAATCAATTACATATGTGATATGATTCTTATCACAACTTCCCTTAAGAACTATTACTCCGGCACATACAATTTCAATTTAACCCACAACAGAACCATATGTCACAGTTCCACATTAACAACCTTAAGCAATCCTCTAGCTTCAACTTCTCCTTTCTCTTCTGCAGCCAGCAGAGCTTGCTCTGTGATTTATGGCCTTCCTTATATAAAAAACTAACTCGCTGCTGACCAAAAAAAAAAAAGAAGGAGGATGGAGAATAATATAATTCACACACACACACACACACAAGTAGGTTAAAGCAAAGCATGGGGCGGGTTAAGAGGCGGTCAGTTAGCAGCTTCTTTTGGCTTCTGCCTTCTTTTCTTTTCCTTTTGGACGCTATCTGCTTTTGAGAACTTCATTTTGAAAAGCTTTTCCTTTCGGTGGTGTACTCTAAGACCAGCTGTCCAACGTCACCCAAAAAGAAGAAAAAGTAACGCACTTATCTAACGCCTTCATCAGCATTTTGACTCCGCCCTTCTCCGCCGCCCCCCTTTTCGCACTTTGTGCTCTTGACATTTTTATTTAGCTGCTGCAGTGAGCGTGAAAAATGCATAAAATTTCACTTAATTTTCTTTCCTCAACCAAAAAGCAGGCTTTTGGTTAGTTGGTTTTTTTTTTTTGTTATTTCGTGGGGAAATTGGAATTTTTGGTCATGACTTTTGGCGCTCACTGAACTATTGCCAAACGTTTGTTTTATAGTGCCAAGAGGAAGTATTCTAGAGATGAGAGCGTGATAAATCGTGACATCAGAAAGCTTTTATTTTTTAATTTTCAAATATCCAATACAAATATATGTACACTCAGAAAAAAAAACGAGAACTTTGTAGTTAAATAAGAAAAAACTTGATACAAGTACAAAATACTTGATAAAAGTACAAAATAGTAGATACAAGTACAAAATACTTGATAAAAGTACAAAATACTTGTTTCAAGTAAGATTTTTGAAATCCGTTTTGGGATACATTATATACATTTTGGGCTATTCCAAAGTTTTTACCTTATTCTTAGAACGAAATGGTCTAGAACCAATCCCGATTCTTTCTTATTAGATGGATTCGTACTTAGTTTAAGTACACCCAAGAACGAATCATATTTTAATAATTAAAGAACAAAAAGGTAAAAATTATATTCCGTTCGTTTTAGATCGTTTGAGTACAAAAAAGTTCTTGATTTAAGTATTTCGTACTTGATTTAATTTTGTTATAATTTTAGGAACATTTTGGGTATATTTTAAATTTAAGACTGACTACTTAGTTTAAAAACAACCAAGTTCGAATTATACTGAATATTTAAAGTACAAAACGGTATAAACTGAAGAACGTTGGCATCCGTTTTTTTCCGAGTGTACGTAGTCTGAAGCAATCCATATCTTTAATAAGTATGTTCAAAAATGCAGAACAACAACTTGAACCAATAAATAAAGAAGAAGTCAGGTTTCGTGATTATTTGGTAAAAATTTGATCCCCTTCGTGCTAGAACGTTTAAGTACAAAAAAATTCATGATTTAAGTATTTCGTACTTGATTTAATTTTGTTCTCATTTTAGGAACATTTTGGGTAATTTTGAAACTTAAGACTGATTCGTACTTAGCTTAAGTTTGGTGCATGAAAGGATTAAGACCAAAAACCGCTGAAAGTCAGCGACAGTATTCATAAAATTTAAACAATCTAGAAACAACGCTGCATTCGAGTGACCCTTAACCACAAAATACGAGGTACCCTTGATTTTGAGTGTTTTCATACGAATATATGCACTAAAAAAAAAAACCAAGAGCTTTGTAATTAAATCAAGTTCAAACGGTGACAATGGAACGCTAAGTAAATAAATACTTAATACAAGTACAAAATACTTGGCTCAAGTACGATTTTTTGAATACCGAAATACTTGATTTTAGATCGTTTTGGGATATATTAAGTACATCTATTTTAGGGATTTTTAAAACTTATTCTTAGGACGAAATGGTCTTTAACCAATCCCAATTAGTTCTTATGCTAGAATTGAAAAAGTGAACACTCATAGAAAAAATAAAGAATTTAATACTTGGATCAAGAGCACAATAGTACGGTAAGAGTGAAAATTCTTGTTCCAAGACTAAATTTATTGATCCAAGAATGAGTTTTTGAGTTAGAATTTCTTGGACCAAAAATTTGCATACTTAATCCAAGAAGCACTCTTTGCTCAGTTATAATCTCCTCATTTCCCTCACCTATAAATACCAATTTGAGAACGAAAAATTCTCAATTTCAAGAATGAAATTCTTAAAAATTTAAGAACGAATAAATTGTTTTTTTATACTCAACTTATTCGTTCTTCTTTTCAATTAGTGAATAATTAAGAATTTTGTTATCGTTTCAGGAACATTTTGGGTAAACTTTAAACTAAAGACTGATTCGTACTTACTGAAATTTTAAGTACAAAACGGAATAAATTGTATCCCGTATATTCTAGAATGTTTGAGTACTAAAAAATCTTGATATAATTTTTTTTATTATTTCAGGACAATTCGGGAAAATTATATACTTAAGACTGATTCGTACTTAGTTTAAGGGATTCAGGTCAGTCGGTTTTTAGACTTCCTTAGCTATTTGTCAACTTGTTGAACACGCAATAGCGTCGCTTCGGAAAGAATAACCTTGAAAATACAATAACAAACACACACTGAGTGTGGATCACTGCTCGCTAGCAAGGCTTGTTCCTTCTGTGATTGTTGGACTGCTTCCAAACTAAAATTTCTTGCCCACCGCTGCTCTAAATCACAAAACTTTTGTAAAAGTGAAGTTAAAGAGCAAGTCTTATAGTAAGTTTAATTTAAGCATATTCTATCGTAAATATAGATTAAAACGGGCCCTATCAATGCTTAGACCAAGATATATCATGGTATTACCATTCTATAAAAGCTTTTCAGTGACTCTAAATGGATTTAGAAAACAACGATACATAGATATTTCGTGGAATTGATATATCAAATATCAATTTTGCGAAGTTTGATTTCTGATATTAAGTTTATTGAAAAGTAAAGATAGTGTTATACTGAAATATTTTTGAATATTTGCCAAATTCGATAAAATCGCATCTATTTCCCAAAAAAAGTGGCCCAGCTCGGGAAGACGTTAATTTAAAGCAGAAAGTTTGGTTCCTTGTCCAGTCCAAAAATTCGGTGCTGAACTAATTGAAATCTTTTTGTTTCCTTTCATTTTTATACGAAAGTTTTTTATACCCAACAACATCGTTGGATTTACAAATCGCGACAGCTCAATCCAGGAGCATTCCAATCCCGTGACACTTACCCATCTCTAACCTCAAACGCTATGCTAAAACGATTGTCACAAGACAGTAAAAAGGATTTGCTCTCTGGTTAGTTTTTCAACTTGTTTCTTTCATTTTTCTTCGCCAACTTGTTCTGTTGCGTTTTTCTTTCTTCTTTTTTTTTTATCTATGGAAATGAAAATGACCATAAACTAAATTCGATTGCCAGAGCTGTTTGTTTTAGTTGTTTCGATTCTGTGCCACTTGTCTTCTTCTTCTTCTGCTTCTTGCACTAAATCTCTGCAGCAAAGTTTAACGACATTGATTTATTTTACTTCGATTAATACGTTTCCTTACTCTCGCCTTCCCGAGAACGGATGTCCGTATTGCCTGGACTTTGGCACGTTCTCTTGTGTCTGGGGCGGCGGCGGCTCTCGATTTCATCTGCCCATGCTCCGGGATTAAGTTTTTTGTCCAAAAAACGTGACTGGGTGTCGTTTTCAGCTTTACTTTTTTTTTTTGTCTGCTATTGTTCACCCACTTCCTGCGTTTCTGTTGTCTTGGTCTTTGGGTTTGATTCTAACTGCAGTTGACATGCACATATAATGGAAAATTGAGAGATTTTTCTTCGTTTGTTTTGGGGGTTGCATTCGCCTGCCGTTATCGTATTTCGACTATATATATATATATATATATAGATTTCATTGCATTTGAAATCGTTTCCATTTTCTTTCATTTGTTACTTTTAACGCTAGTTTAATTTTAAGTGATATTTAATCTGCAATTGAAAAGAAATGAATCAAGATTGAATTTCCAATTTGTTTCACCCAAGAGAGACCAAACAATTTTCAACTTTAACACCACATTTTCAGGTCTCCTCTTTTGTCTATCAAATTAAACGCTTCTGTGTGTTGCTTCCTCTTTCCTTTTTCGCACCTGAACCGAATCTGAAATGGAACCGCAAGCGAAACCTTAACGCTTTACCTTCTGTCGACCGCAAGCGCTAATAAATTATGACCCAAGCGCTTAACCTTGTCCCGCTCTAGTTCTCAGCCCTCTTGCTCACCCTTCAACCTTATCTTTTAGCCACAGTGCAGCAGCAGCAGCAAACCACAACACCCGCAACAACAACAACAACCACCTAGAAAATCCACCACAGCCCAAAAGTAACTGGCCGCTAACAAAATTTAGTGCCAAAATAAAAAACAACGTTTTTTTTTCTTCTGCTGAGAAGGGGAAGCATTAGCCCAGAAATACTTGCCGAAACGAAAAGGAATTTTGTTGTTTTGTTATTTACGACTTTCTGGTTCAGAGGTCAAGCCATCGCACTTAAAAGTGTCATTTTGCATTGGAAGAGAAACGAAAAAAAAAAAATGCAACAGTGAAAGCAAAAAAAAAAAAAAGAAAGAAGAAAACTGTTAGTACACTTCCTGGGGCAACCAAACTGGGTTAGGTTATTTTTGCCATCTAAATGGAAATGTTGTAAGCAGGAAGTTCTGGGGTTTCCCCAAAAAGAACAAATAAACTAGCATTTTAGCTACAAAATAATGAAATTCTGGTAGAAAAAACGCAAAATTAGACTAAGAGAAAGGTCAGAAAATAGAATATTTAATTTATTAAAATATTTAAACAAATGATTTGGTAATTGTTTAATGCATTCTCCATAAAGATTTTCAAACAGGCCATATATTTAAACTGAATATCAAGGAATTATTAATACAAGAAAAGTTGCTTATCTAGTAAGCATAAGTAATGGTTTGGTGATTTTTTGATATACATTCTTGGCATAACAGCACATTAATGGAATCTAAATGTAGGGGATACTGTAAAACTGAAGCAAACAAGAAAGTTTTTCTTTATAGATGACAACAACATTTTTAGTCATTAGTCTGAAGCTATGATTTGAAAAATACCACAGAATTCATGATTTCGGGTGTAAATCATCAAGATTTAAATCCGATTCCATCCTTGACGTAATATATGGTGGTAAGGAAATTTTTTAAAAATCGTATTTTAGGAGCCAAATGTTATGTAAATTTATTTTGATTTAATTCATTTGATTTGAAATCTTTGAAGATCTTAAAAATCTTAATTTAAACAGATTTTAAATCATTGAAGGATTTAAATCTTTTAAAGCAAGATTGAAATACTTAAATTCATTAGAATCATTGTGTATTTATAATTGAACATAAAATTGCAATCTTTAATGATTTAATATGAAAATTTTTAACATTTTTTAAATGATTTTAATCAAAATAAAAATCTCAAAAAGTTTTAAAACTCAATTGAAAAAGTTTAAATTAGAACAAATTTTAATGGGTATCTAAATTTTTAATAAAAACAAGAATTGTAATGAATGGTAATTTTAATTTTACCCGAAAATAGGGATAATCTATTTTTTCTTATACCGAGAACGGAGGGATATTATTCCGCGTCTAAGAACCATCTGCTATTAATTTTGGAACGGAAGCAATTTTATTGCTAGAACCTCATTTTTTGTTTACTAAATCAATTTCGAGTTATTCAGCTGGAAGCTTCAGAGATCGGAATGGGCATCAGCCGGGTATGTTGTGTAGCCCCCAATGACATCCAATTTTTTGCATGCATAAAGTTGCAAAGAAAATCAACTGAAAGTAATTTATCGATTTTTTTACTTCTTGTATTAAGCCTAAATTTTAAACAACAATTTTTATCATTTCAGCACAATTTTTTGAAACAACTAACCCCATTCAAAATGGGAAAATTTTTTGGTTTTGAAAATCCAATCCGCTGATATCATGGAAGCATTATTATTTTAAGTGGGATTTTTAGCGTCCATTTTTATCCAATATAAATTTGGTTTTTCTAAATAATTTTGGCTTAAAATTTATCTAGTGTACTCCTAAAATATATTAAATAAAATAAATATATAAAAAAAGTTCAAAGTTCTATCTCTTCATTGTTCTTTCAAAAAAATCAAAAAATACTCAAAAATCAGGGATTCCAACTAGAGGACTAATTAGACAACTAAACAAAATTTATAGTTTGGATACACCAAATTACTGGTAAAGAGAACAAAACAAATTTAAGTAAGCTTGAGCAAATCAGTTTCTGGCATAACGAGCTACGAAAAAAAGTTACTGGCATTGGAAAATTAAGAGAAAAAACCAAGAATAAAAAATCACTATTTTGTAATTTAAAAAATAATTTAAGTTTTGTTTTCTACAAAAAATTAGATAGAATTTTGGATACTTTAAAAATTTTTTCTAAAAAATATAACTATTAGTAAGTATATAATTATCAAATTGAAGTATCAATAAAGATGTTATTTCAAGTTTTCGTGAATTTATAATCCCAAACGAACCTGAAATGAAAATGCCACGACGGTAATTTTGCTTTCAGATTTGAAAATTCCGAACTTAGTGAATTTTGATATCGTCTGTAATTGAAATTTCCCTTGCTTAAGTACCGTAGTTCTAGATTTTTTTCTGTGATTGGGAATTTCAAATGTAAATATTTATTTAGTGGGTGTTTTGAGAACGGATGCCGGATAAAAAAAATATTTTAATGGATTTTTTTTCGATATTAAAAAAATTATTTTATTTTGATATTGACATTTTAAAAAAAGAAGAATATTTCTTAAGATAAACTAGAGGTGCGCTCGTGAGCTATTTTTCCTTCACGTAATATATATAAATCAAACAAAATATTATTCGATGCCAAAAAATTTTGTTCTGGATATTTGAACATTTAAAGCTTTGTTTAAACTGCGCTTCCCAGATAACAGATAGTGGACATCATGCGTGTTAACAGCAACTTTTTGCTCTCCTTTTTTGGGTTAGTGGCACGCCTCCGAAACGCCTACTTTCTGTTTGGTACTGACATAAATAATAACTTTTTCAAATGCAATTTGTGTCGATTTTGGTTGGTGTTTGTGACTTTTTGCCATGGCGCCTTTTAGCTCAAGTGACACCAGAGCCAGGCGCAGCCCAAACACACCCGAGACCAGGCACTTAAAAAGCTTTGCTTCCATTACTTTTTCCACCGAAACCAACCAAACCCACCACCCAACTTGCATATATGTGTGTGTACTTATGTAGAGCCTGTCATAAATCATCAACACAACGCGCCACTTGAGTGCTTCTAAAACTGTTTGCGCTTTTACTTTGGGACACCCCAAAAACCACGCCCCCCACTGACCAGGCAATACGCCCAGTTTTTCACAAAAAAAAAAAAAAATTGCAGAAGCCAGGCTTAAAGCGCCGAAGATTTGATGCTCTCGCTTATTTTTTAAGTAAATTTTTGTAGAATATTCAAGAAAAAAATCACTCAACGGTATTTATCAGTATTAGAAAAAAAATTCTACAGAATACGGCAAATATATAAAATCTTGGTTCAAAATTTAAAGCCAATTTGGAAACAGTTATCAGTGCCTTAGGCAGGTAAAGACATAGCATGAGTTTAAAGCAAATAGAAAAAGAAAATAAAACAAAAATTTTGGAATTTTTCAAACAGGTTGGCAGTACCTTAGAATGCTTAAGATAAGTTGGTAGCATTTTAAGACATTTTAAAACAAGTTGCCAAGTTGTAAAGGATTTTGAAAAACGCCTGAGGTATTTTGAAATATTTTAGTAACATTCTTAACCTTCTTAAAATAATTTCATAGTCAGGGACCTCGAGATCAAGAAGTATTAATCAAGTGTAAATAAAAATAGGCCTATGTATATCTTGTCGCAAACCCCTGTCCAAATGAATCATCATCATTTCAGTTAGAGTATACAAATAAAGGCTGGACCTGTCAAATGCAGGCCGAAGAAGAAAACTAAGCGAACAAAAAATAAATGTTTGAAAAATATAAAGATAAATATGTATGGACAATGGTCCTGTCCAGTCCACAATGCATAACAACAACAACAAATATGAATAGAGAAAAAATGAATGGCAATTGAAAGCGGAATAGATTAGATGCTAAAAGTGCTGTTATAAATGAGCCAAAGAGGGCATCAATAAATACATATAAAATGCATAGCAATTGAAAAAGGCTTACAAAAAAAGGGCATAGAGAAAACAATGAACAATAAAAGGAGAAAAATAAAGGAGCATTGTTGTGGCTTGCAAAAAAGATAAGCTTCTCAACGTAAGGTTCCGATTGAGTTCCATTAACCAGGCAACAAAAAAAAACTAAAATATACCAAAATTAGTAAATATTCTTCTCGCTGCAACTTAAAGTAAAACACAAATAGCGAACAAAAACCAATTTGCTGATGAAACGAAATGGCAAAAAGGCAAATGCATTCAATTAAAAAAGGGGGCAGAGAAGTAGTAGAAGGCAGAGCAATATCTCTCTCATCATATTGTGTGTGTTTGTGTTAGGAACTTTTGTCTCATTTACATGCGGGAGGAGGGGGAGAAAGCAGCAAGCTTTAGCGAAAGCTTTTTGTGGTATTTACCGTAACAAATTCGAATGCAATTTATCAGACAGAAAAGTCAAACAAAAGACGAGCAGTAGACTGGATGATAGTAATTGTGTATGATACCCGCTAGAACCTACCACCCGCATAAAATATAGAGAGATGGTACAGTGAATGCTCAAGATAATGAAGAGCATAGAGATTAAAAATCATAAAATTGTATTACCACTCGCATAAAATAGAAAGTAGAGTGAATGCTGAGGTAAATAAATAACGTAGATTAAAAAAATAAAAAAATTTGAGAGATAAATCAAGATCCTGAATATTTTAAGAGTTAATAAGTACACACAAAAAACTGCGGATATTTTTGGAAGATCAAATGGACAATTTGATACTCAGTTCTAGGAACATTTCGAACCTGTCTCAATTTTGTAAACGATTTACGTAAGCCAGAAAAAAAACATAAAAGAAACGCAGAACTGAAAATAAACCGGTTTGATGGTTCGGTTTTTAGTCAGTCTTTTGGTTCGTAATAAATTGGAACTTGAATTAGAGATGGGCGCGTGTCGAATATTTTCAACACGACACGACACTAACACGAATGGCATATTTGAAGAACACATACACCCCACGCACGCTAAAAAAATGTTTTTTAACTATAAACCCACCGTTGCTCGGACTTAAAAATTTAAAAATTTTTTCTAAAAAATTTTCCAAAATATTTTCCATATTTCATATGATTCAACAACTCTTGACTTTTTGCAAGGCGTTGTTTAGCCTACATACCCAAATACTTGTTGACATATAGAGCATTCTAGAATTTTCTACAAAAATCCGGAAAGTTCTAGATAGTTCTTAATTTTCTAGAAATTTCTATAACATTCTAGAGCTTTTAACGAAAGCGGAAGTTTTAGATAGTTTTATCTAATCTCAAAATTTTAAAAATTCTATAACATCTGAGCTTTCTAGAAGTATCTACAAAAATCGGGAAAGTTCTAAAAAGTTCGAAACTTACTCCAAAATTCCTAAAATTCTATAACATTAAGCTTTCAGAAGGTTCTACAAAAATCGGGAAAGTTCGGATAGTTGAAAACTTATCTAACTTCTAGAAATACATTCATAAAAATCTGGAAAGTTCTTGATAGTTTTCCACCTGTTTCCAAATTCATATAAATTTCGATAACATTCAAAAGCTTTCTAGAAAGTTATACAAAAAACCCGGAAAGTTTTAGATAGTTCTATACTTATCCCAAACTTCTAGAAATAACTCTCTAGAGCTTTTTAGAAAGTTCTACAAAAATGGGGAAATATATAGATAGTTTTTTACTTATCTCCAAACTGCTTAAAATTTCAATAACACTTCAGAGCTCGGATCCTTAAACAACAGTGAAGATGTTTTTTAATTCTTCTAAAATATTAAAAAATATTAAAAAAAGATGATTACCGTTATGCGAGAGTTTTTGATGAAGTTCGAATCGCATTCCACAAACTGTTACGGATACCATTTGACATCAAGAAAATATCTAACTCCATATACCCGTATGTTTTTAGTTCATTTCTTCACTAAATACACAAATATTGATCTGAATCACTATTAAAACGGTTCCTAACCTACACATTTAATTTTACGTTCCTAGCAACTTTTGAATAGGTTGTGAGATATGACAGTGGAATATCAGGCTTCGAGTGTCTAACCAAATTTCAAGTTCATAGCTTTAATAATTTCTGAACCACTTGTGAGCCGGTTCAGCGTGCTTGGAACCTGTTCAAAGTCTTGGGCGATAACCTATGACTCTTTCCTGATCAGAACAGGCAGTAAAAATTTCAAAAAGATCGGTTCAGTGGTTTCAGGTATATGACTCTAAGCCACTTTTGAACCGATTTAAAAAAGCTAGGAAAAAACAATTTTTTTGTTGAATTTTTCCCTTTGTTAGTACTTTTATGACTTATTGCATTTATTTAGTATTTTTGCATTGTGTTTTTTGTCGTTTTTTGTCGTATTGGAACCTGTTCGTGTTCGCGCACGCACTAAATCTGACGTTGCAACACGAACACGCCATTGAAACATCGGTTCTGGATCTGAGTTTTAATCGATTCTATTCTGTATACGGTTTCGGTTCGGGATTGATTCCCTGACAGAAATTTCACAGCTAAATCAGTAAAAAATTCGATACTAAGTAGATTGTCAACGGCTTTTGGTCAAACCTCGATAAAAGTAAATATTTTAAATTTATTAATTACACATTTTTCGTAAAAAAAATTTTAAATGACGAGAAAAATGTAGTAGATTAAGGTTAAAACGGAGATAGAAACAAGATTAACACAAGATTGCTGTGTTTCAAATATAACACAATTTTTTCGGAAACGCGAAATAATGTGATCAAAGGGTTACTCAAATTTTGAATAATAATCAAAAATAGGCTCAATTACGATTTGTCCTAGGTTTTACATAAAAATTTAAAGACGGCAGGTCTTGCAACTACATTAAAATCGTAACTAAATATTATTTAATGGTTCAGAAGCTTTTCACCATTTCTCGTTTACTAGTTCAGAAGGTCCGAAAAATTGCTAATTTATATATTTTTAAAACATTTCTAAACAATCCGTAAGCGATCTGATATTTCTTTTTGACTATAGTTTTCAAAAACAAAGAAATCTAGAACCAAGTGTCCGCCGGCCATCCACTCAATTAAGTTTTCACTGTAAATATTGGGGTCACAACCACTTACCCTTACTAATGCCGGTGGCCTTGTCACGCAGCACATTTATCGAATGCACCGGTCCATATTCCTCAAACATTTCACGCAATTGCGACTCATCCATTGATTTTGGCACCTGACCGACAAACATTTTAATATTATCAGGATCTGGTTCCTTCTCCCCATAGGTAACGGTGGCATCGGTGTCCAGGCGAAAACATGAATCATCATCCAGGCTAACCACATTACGATTTGCGCTGCACGGATTGTTGTTATTGTTGACTAGTCCGGCGGCGGTGGCCATAATACCGTTAACCGTGGCGCTGTTGTTGTTGTTATTGTTGGAGGCAGCAGCGGCGGCGGCGGCGGCAGCAGCGACAGCAGAGAGGTTGCCCACTAGACTATTGGGATTATTGTTGATGTTGTTGTTGTTATTGAGCAACGTGGGATTGTTGTTGTTGCTGTGTATGGGACTATTTGGAAGGCTATTGGTGGTACTGCTGCTCTTATCGCTCATACCAAATGCACTAAAAGAAGAAGAAGAGAGAAAGAAAGAGAGAGGGGAAGTTAGTTATGTTGTATATTTCATATTAAAAAAAGTTGTGTAATGTAACGAGTCTTTACTGTACTGCCTTCAGGTACCGTTAAAAATCCCCCAACTTACTCCATATACATATCATTGGCTGCCTTTTCAGAAAAATCAAAAATCATACGTCGATTGGCCAAAAACGAAGAGCGACTGCTAAACATGTTTATTAATTTTTACACTGTCACACGAGAAAAAAATATATTTAAATTAGATGCAGGAACAGTTAGTTTTCAATTTTTTTCACGTTCAATTCGACGACGACGCACACGGACAATTGGTAAATTGTTAATAAAAGCCTTAAATATTTTCCATGTAACACTCGACTCGACACTCGAAACTCGAAACTGAACTTGACTATTAAAAAAAAATATATATATAATCGGAGCACAAAATATTTGATATCAAAACGCACGCGCAACGCCTTCAACTTCCTATGGACAAATGGACGAGCGAAAAGTTTTCAAGTCTAAGAACTTAGAGAGCGCGAGTAGTGAAGTCCCGTTTCCAGTCAACTGCGGCAGCAGAGGACAAGAAAAAGAGAGCAAGAGAGATCCACTCAGTAGTGTGGGTGCTAAGCTGCTGCTCTCTGAGAGTACAGGTGCAAAAGAAAGAAGACAAAGTTGTGAGCGCATTGTTACATTGTTGTTGTTGTTGTGGCTAACAAGTGCAGAGACTGAGCTTGGATAAGATCCGTTATTTATGTTGTCAAGTGCGTGGCTCTGTTAGAGTAAGTATGTAAGTACAGTGGTCAACTGCTTAAATGAACCTTTATATTTGTAAAAATATAAAATATTCAGTTAAAAAAAAAATCAAACCCAAACCAGATTTTTCAGTCTACTTTAAAAGAAAATTACAAATAAGTTAAAAAATTTTCCTATCAGCGACTCCTTCAAGCTTTAACTAAATTAAAAGTCTTCTTCAAGTCACAAAAGTCAAGAGCGGGTTAAATAGTGAAAACAGCAAGGGGAGGGAGGGACTCCTCCTCCGAAAACAAGAAAATTTCAAACTTTTTCGTCTACACAATAAAATACAACAAAACAAAAAGCACGCAAAAGTTCAAATTACAAAATGCAACAAAGAATGCACAAAAGTCAAAGCAGACAACCAGAGTGAAAGAGAGATGTGGAAGAAAGGGCAAAAATTTGCTACATAAAAAGGGAAACTTTAAAGAAATTAGTAGACAAAGAAGTGCAATTACAAAACATTAGGTGGGTGTCAAAGACTTTAGCATTGTTTTGTGTGTATGTAATTAGGCGGGGGTTTGATTTATTGACACACACACACACTCCCATCACACCCACCCACCACACACACACACACCTTAAAATCCTTTAATTCCGACTTCTCGATTTCAACTTGACTGAACTTTCTTGTTTACTTAACGATTTTCTGGCCGACTAAACCTCAAATAGCATTAACCTAATGGCCATTTGAATTTCAGCCAACCAAATTGGGTCAACTTAAAAGCCGCGCAATGGCCAAACACCTGGACGGACTAAGGACTGCATTGATTAAATGTGTTGGCTTTCCCGTATGCAAAATGAAGGAGTATAGATAACAGGGCGTGTTTAATAGACAAATGGATAATGGAAATAGTGGGGGAAACTCTCTTATTTGGTCGTAATTAGAATTTAGGTTGATGTGGAAAAGGTGAAAGATACTAAATGAAAGACATTTGCATGTTGATATGTGCTGGTAAGGGGTAAAAATTTGGTTAAGTAAGTTAATTGTAATAAAAACGGGAGCGTAAGTTCAAGTCGGCCCTGCTCGACTTCTTTATACCCGTTTACTTGGGGAAAGGATAAATTTTAAATAAATTTTTTATCAAATTTTTAAAGAAAATGTTAATAAAAAACTTTGCCTTAACCTATTAACTGCGAAAATTATTTATATACAGATATAGATATCATATAAAAAGTTATTAAATCATTGATAATAAAAATTTGATACGCATAAAAAAAAAACTTTTCTTAGTGAAACACATTTTCTGACCGATCGGACCTATGGCAGCTATGCTATAGTCATCCGATTTTGATACATTTTTTACAATGCTGAAAGCATATAAAACTAATATATACCAAGAGTTCTGGGACGCTACGATACCAAAAACGTGAAATAGGTATGATTAATGTCCGACGTTTTTATAAGGCAGCTATTAAAGTCACGATTTTTGATAAATTTTTCAGATTTGTTACATAAGAGAAACAAATTTACGTACGCTACGATGGAAATCAAAAAGTTTTTCTCTTTATTTTTCGAACGATACGTTCCAAGATATAATATAGTGATCCGATTTTGGTTCTTCTTCAAGAATTATGTGAAGAACATATGAAGAACTAACATATACCAAGATTAGTGAGCTCCCGATTGAAAACAAAACGTTTTTCGAACTAGAACTAGTTCTTAGACCGAACTTTCCTATGGCGGCTGTCCGATATAGTCATCCGATCCGGCGTTCCACATATTAGATGCGTGGTAAAAAGCAAGAGATCTGTGCAAAATTTCAGCTCGTTCGCTATTTCTAGAAACAGACGGACGGACGGACAGACGGACAGACGGACTTTAGACGGGTTGATAGAATTTATGGGGTCACAAATGAACGTATTTCTATGCTTTACAAACTTCTGGGCAAATTTAATATACACTTTTCAAGTGTATAAAAGTATACAATTGCGGTTATGGAATCTTTAATGAGTTTGGTTTCTTCAATAATGTAACATGTTTTACATGTTACTGTTACTTTGTAAACAACTTACAATAGTGTATGGTTTACGGATTACGGTATACGATACGGATACGATTCGAGTTACGATAAGAGATACGGGTATAATTTACGGTACGGGTTACAGTGCGGGTTACGGTAATGGGTTACGGTACGGGTTACGGTAAGGGTTACGGTACGGGTTACGGTACGGGTTACGGTACGGGTTACGGTACGGGTTTCGGTACGGGTTACGGTAGGGGTTACGGTACGGGTTACGGTACGGGTTACGGTACGGGTTACGGTACGGGTTACGGTACGGGTTACGGTACGGGTTACGGTACGGGTTACGGTACGGGTTACTTGGTTACGTTACGGTACCAAATTTTTTAGTTAGAGTTACGGTTACTAAAAAATTAATAGCAGTTATACGGTTTTATCAATGTATTTCATATCATTTAGAATTCTCGAAAAATTTATGCAGATCTCAACAAGTATCTTTAAATTTATGGATCTACATGACTGTACTTCTAGCTGATTTTATTGGATATATGTGTAGCTGGTTTGAACCAAAACAATAATGAAAGCTATAATCAGTTGATATGGAAGGTAACGCCGAAAATCACACGATGTTCTAAAGTTGTTGCTATAGTGGCTTACATCGCGGCTGGTATGTTTTAAGAAGGTACAACATCACAACAGAAAGACGCGGAGCAAATGATGATCTCCAACCTCAGAGCGTATCGGAGCACGCGCAAAGGAAAAATGGTTCGTCGACAACATCAACTTGACATATTTGAAGCTGCTGATGCTGCAGAGGACACCATGAACGATTGAAGAACAAAAATTTGTAACTATATTTAAACTTCTTCTAAAAATTTAAGCTGGTTTTTTTAAATAGCTGTTTTCAAAGTCAGTGATGACCAGACCTCAAAAATGGCTCAACGGATTGCTGTGAAAAATTAACACAACCTTTTCAAATACATTTTTAGGGGATTGATCGAGGGAATAAAATTTTTGATATTAATTCAAATTATTTTTCAAAATTCATTTTTTTCAAAAATTTTAAGATTTTTTCGGAATTTCAAATTTTTACTTCCAAGTCACTCAGATCTCAAAAACGGGTAAACCGATAGATCTGAAATTTTCACACAACCTTTCTATATATATTCTACGGGAATGGATCGAAGGATTGAGATATCCGATAATTATTTCTATTTTTTTAACAATTTTTCTCGAAAATTTATTTATTTTTTTTTAAATTTTAAAAAAATATTTATATTTATTATTTTTAAATTGTCGAGATTTTATCAAAAATTTAAATATTGACTATTCTTTCGATCAATCACAAGATTCATCTTTCCACTTAAAGAATTTAGATATATTCTACGGGGATAGATCAAAGGATTAAGATATACAATTATTATTTCTAATTTTTAACCATTTTTCTCGAAAATTAAATTTCTATTTTTAAATTGACGCCAATTTATTACAAATTTTATTTTGGAATTTAATTTAATTTTTAAATTCCTTCTATCAATCTCTTGATTCATCTGTCGACGTAAGATATATATGATCACCGCCAAACGCCCTTTTTTGGGCCTTGCAATTGCGTATAACATCTCAAATGACAAGCCAAATAGACTAGACAAATATCATATATCGATATAGCTCATTAATAATCTCAAAATAAATTATAAAATATTGTAAAAAATAATACTAATTTGCGTTTAGTTAGTTCCAGCCCATTCTGACCATAATCTCTTCCATTTCCCTTTGCCTAACTCCATTTATAATCCGCTTAAACTTTTGCCCTTAACCAACTTAGGCGTCACTTTGATCTCCAGCAACCTTTTAATACGATGCCAAAAGCTTCTTCTTCTGCCTTTTTGGTTGCCTATAAATTACTCAGCAGGCAAAAAAAAAATAAGGAAAATTTCGGCACGCTTATCAAAGATAATTTTAAGCCGCATTTAAAATGATTTCTTTCTGTTGAGCTACGCGGAATTTTTTTTTTTTTTTTATACTCGAATATACGCTGACTCGGCGTTGTCTGGCAACGTTTGGGAAAGGAGAGGAAAAGTCCAATGTTGACAGTCAGTGAACCCCGAAAAAAGCAGTAAAAGTTGCGCTTTTGGTGAATGATAAAGAGAGAGAGAGACCCCGGGACCCATGGAAGGGAGAATCCTTTGCCCGATGAGTAAAGCGAAGGGATGGACAGCTTGGACTTTTGTGCAAATATTTGACATAGACAGGAACATTTTCGGAGTAATGGAAGGAGTTGTGTAATTAAGCAAAAATGTAAAATCGTTTGTAGTTCTGGTTGAAGCTGATGGTTGTTGTTGCTGTTGTTGGATTGTTAATAATAGCTGGTAAATAGATCAAAGTTGGCTTTTTATACGACAACTAAGTTGATGTCATTTGGGGGGGTTGAAAAGAAAAGCTTAAAGTTGCCCTGAGTTGGTTTCTTGTTGACTAATAAGAGGTCGTTATTGAGAAGCACCAAACTTAATTAAAGAAACGAGTTTATTCTCCTTTTCCTTGCCCTCAAAATTCCACTTCAATTTCCATTGATTTCAAGTCTTCTCCTTTCAATGAAAGGAGAAGTGGCTTCACTTACAAATCGACATTATGAAGCAGTCGGCGCCACCAAATAATAAAGAACAAGAATCAAAGTTTTCTCTTCAAACAACAAGCTGGAAAATCCACTTTGCACTTGTGAAGCAGAAAAAAAAAAAACCTCTTCGAGTTACCTGCCAACAATAAAAAAAAAGAAAACCAAACACAATTTTCTTCTTCTACAGTTACACAGAGCCTGCCTCCTGTCTGTCTGTCTGTAGGTCGTAGGCAACTTTCAGACTTTGTCCTTGTCAAAAAAAACAGCAAAAAATGGACAACCCCAAGTCTTGCCAAACTTTTTTAATAGATTTCAAATTTTTCCTCTTATTCTTGTGTTTTCCTTTTCCTACATATAATTCTCCCGAGTAATCAAGCAAATTAGTGGTCGTTCCATTTGTGAGACTCTCTCGAGGCGACTCCCACGACAATTTGGTCGGCAAATTGTTGACAGCTGCCGCTGCCTGCTGCTCCTGCTGCCGAAATGAAGATAAATGCGAAAAGGGGGAAAAAAGCCCAGGAATTTAAAGAAAAATCCTTTTATTTAAAGAAAAAGTTGCGTTGATGTAAACTGGCTGGTTTACTGCCGCACCGAAAACAACAAAATGCGATAGTCTTGTTAAGTCGATAGTCGTTGCAAGTTAACTTTCAAATGTGCATAGTTGGGCTTGATGAAGATGAATTGCACTTTTTCAAGTTTGATAGTTGCTGTTGTTGCTGCTGTTGCCGCTGATGGTGCGCTGGTTGGTTGCATGTACAAAGTTTTATTTTGTATTTTGTATTTTTATTTTGGGTTGGAAAAGTTTTTAATAAAATTGTCGCAATTGCATTAGGTTTTTTATTGGCCCGAAGAAAAAAAAAACTAGGTCCTTAGTAAAAGTAATAATTGTGTCAAAAGAAAATAGTTGATTCGGTTCAAACCCAGTTTTGGGCCGTTCAAAGAGAAGCAGCTCAGTTGGAAGTAATTTAAGTTGAAAACAAATCAGAAATGTTTTTAAAGGGGTCAGTAGTTTTTATTAGGAATGCAAGCCACTCGTAAATTTTAACTGGTTTAGGTACAGTGGTTCAAAAAGGTCCTAGATCTAACCCAACTGCTGCTTCGGTTCGGTTTTATTGGTTTGGTTTTCGGTTCCATAAAAACATACTGCAAATTTAAGACTATCAAACTAAGAGAGGTTCTAAAGGGTCTATAGATTTTAAGATCAGGCCTTCTTTGACAAATCGCACAAATGGGGCAAGATAATGTGAATTTTTTAAAATCTGATCATCTTTAAGAAGCATTTGATAAATGTGCCAGATGAATGCATCTTATGCAAAGTAAACGAATGCGAAGACTTAGAACATTTGTAAGGCAGATCTCCAATTCTCGAAAACATACGAGCTAGATACTTTGGAAAATCAATACTCACGTAAGATGAATTAATTGCGATATTAAAGAGAGAAGACGATGATGTCTGGTAAAAAATAAGCTAACTACGTCAGAAGTCCTTTTTCAGTCTGAAAAGTTCTAATTTCTGAGTTCGCTTAAAAAAAGTTATTCTCACGGGTTCTACAAATCGTCTTAAAATCGGCACAAATCGTAGGGGAATTACGATTCTACGTAGTCTAAGTATATCTTCCGTAGTAATATTAAAAATCTTTTTAGCTAATGACATCCTTGATTTAAACTATAAAATTAAAAAAAAAAACTTAAAAACCAGGCGATAACGTTATACACAATTCGGAACCGGAATCGTTAATCGAAATAATCCGTTTCAAATCAGGTACCGGTATCTAAACCGGAACCGATATTACAATTTTTTTGAGAAGCGAAAACCTTTAACCTTTTAATAGGAACCGAAAAAACCGGAACCATACCGAAACTGTTTCGGTTTCTTATTATTTATTTATTTTATTGATTTATGATTATTTGAAATATATATTTCATCCGGTAAAATAGCAATATATACATTTTATAAATTCGGAAAAAAAGGATCAAATTATTTTTTTAAGATATAGACAAAATATCTAAAAAGGCGGAAAAGCTTTTCTTTCACATATATAATCCCTCTATTTTCAAATGTAAAGGATTTCTAAGTATTAAAAAGCCTCTCTTAAATATTGAAATGTTATAAAAATGTTAATATAAATATTAAAAATATAGTTTCTGGATTTTAATAATATTTCGCCATAAAAAATTCTTCCGAAGTCTCAAATCTATCCAAATAGCAAAATATCTATATTTATGGTAGGAATAAAGCAGATATAAGGACCGATTTTTTCGAACCATAATTAAGAACTATTTTTCAGCTTTTTAGAAAGATTTTTTATAAGTTAAGTCCAATTTCTCATCTCCTAGAAAGCAGAGTCTGTCACAGAATCAAACGAACATCAGAATTTAAAGTTTATCAAAAAATTTTACTTATACCGGTACGTACTGATAAACCGATATAAAAATCTGGGTACCGTATCGAACCGATATCCGAAATTAACTGAAAACCGAAATAGAACCTTTAACCAAAATTCTCATTTCGGTATATACCGGAACCGGTACCGGAACCGATATTCATTTCGAGATTGATCCCTGGTTATAACTTATATTATAAAAGTCATTATTTAAAAGTGTTTTTTAAGGTTTTAATACAGTTATTTATACAGTTATTAAAGACTTTCAATGAATTTGTCACTAAATAACAGTTGAAAAAAGACTTATATTAAATAATCAATAAATACCAAAGACTTATGTATTATTACTCAGAACATAACTTTTAAGACTTATTTTATTTATAAGAAAATAAGTGTTATCGAAAGACTTTTATTATTAAACTCAGATAATAACACTCAGTCAGAGACTTATATTTTTTAATAACAATATAAAAGTCTTCTCTATTTATCGCAGGAAAAAATAAGGATGGATGGACCAATGGATCAATCACGCAGAGAGCAAACCGCTGAAGCTATAATAAATTTAAAGACTTTAATTCAAAAATATAAAAGTCATTAGATAACTCTTACATAAAGGTAAAAAAAAGTCTTTAATATTTGTTATGTACTGACTTTTTCATAAAAGTCTTGAAAAACTGTTTTAAATGTGTTTTATAACAAAAGTTTTAAAATAGCCGTTACTCACTGTAGAATAAAATACAAGTCTTTAATAACTGTTATTTACTGAGTATTATTATAACGATAATAAATAACTCTTATTTTTGACCATTACAATAAAAGTTAGAAAAAAAAAGTTTATTATGGATATCGATGGCCATATAATAATATATACAAATTTTACAGCATGAGTTTCATTGGCCGTGTTCAGCAGAAGAACTTGCTCCCTGATCAATGATACATTTCTTGGTAATATACGTAGCCTACTTTTCCCTCATGTACTTAATATGATTTTTACAAGAAGCCTTTCCAAATGTCAATTTAACAAGACCCCCTAAAACTATGCTAAATAATAAGTATAGTTTTATTAAGCTGATCAGTGATCCAGTGTCTCTGCTGAACGCGCCCATTGTTCCTTCTTTGAGCGAAACTGTTACCATAAGAGGTTATTTTTTGTTTAAAACCCAAACTGTTTTGGTTGTCAAAAATTGGATAAATCTGTACCAGTTTTGGTTCCTCGATTTAATCAGATCTTTTTCGGTACACAGTTCCGGTTAATGTTACGGTTTGATTCCATGACTTTGGGTCAACAATGTTAGTTTATGGTTGCTGCTGCTCTTGCTCTTTTTCTTGTCTGGTTGACTAAAAATATGCAACTTGCTCATCACAAGCAACTGGAATACAGCCCCCGAACTCTCGTGTAAGAATTTTGAAGCATGAGCTTAGGTTGCGCCTAAAAACAGACAAGGAGTTGGATACAAAAATAATGAAATAATTTTCAAATGACCATAAAATAGCTTTACATTGATATAATTTTTAAGTGAGAGCATCTCTACTTCGTCTTCATTGAATTCATTCGAACATTTCTTACCCCTTTTTTGTTTGTTTTTGTCAATGGGTTTTCAATGGCTCAAACTGTCGGCGTAGTTGGCATTTTTGCGCCGCAGATGCGTATATGCGAAATGCCGTTACATTTTTTTGGAATACTTAACCCTCCCTGAAAGCCTCTGCCTTATTCAGTTCTCTACCCACAATGGATCCGCGCAAACTGTGAGAAAAAGAAATTTTCCCTACAGCCAAAAAAAAAGAAATAAGTGTGGAGTGTCCATACATGCAGGTTCTCTTATGTATTCTCATTCGATTCATTGTGGTTATACTCTGCGCTTTAACGTAGGACTTTGCGTATTTGGGTGTGTGTGTGTGTGTGTGTCACTGAGCCGAGTTCTGGTATCCTGCAGCCCTTTGTACTTTATCTTTTGGCATATATTTTATAAACGATTTTTTTTTTTGGTTAACTTTTGTGGGCCGCAAGATTTACTTATTTAATTTGGAATTTCAGCATTTTTTGGCGCTTTTGCTGCATTTAGTTGGCTTTTTTAATATGTGCGTCATTTGCAGAGAAATATGAGTAAATGAAATTGATTAAAGCAGAAAGTGTATATATATTTTCTTGTTCTGTCAGCTTATAAGATAAGGAAGTATTCGGGCATTTTGGCAACGCAAAATTTGATAACCAAAAATATTTCAAAACAAAAAAGTAAATAACCTTCCTTCTGGCGCCTGGCAAAGGAATTTATTGATTCAGTTTTGAAAAAAAAAGAAAGACAAAAAAAACCCCAACAACCGGGCAGAAAAAGGAAAATGATTTGCATGGCTCGCGGGGGTTGTGCTGTGTAAAATCCTCCCTGGCCTGAGCCCGATGTGTGTTAAATTGAATCAAATGGTTTTTATTTTTTTTTTGTTTTGCACAAAAAATTATAAATGAAAATTCCAGTGTGTCAACGACGACGACTACGACGACTCCGAGCCAAAAATTGTCGCCACTTTTTGGCAAATTGTTGTTTGCTGGCGAAATTGAAACAATCGCAAGCTCTTTACCTCTTTCACTCTCGTTTCCACTTTTACCCGCTTTGTCGCGTTTGGTGCGATGCAGTGGCGCATAAATTTTGTTGGTTTGATGGGCACAACCAACAACTTCGCATGGAGTTGCCCCTTCTGGGCTGGTTCTACGGTTTTCCCGCCCGCCTTGCATATGCGTTTCAATATTTAAGCACTTGAATGTTAATGAATTGCATTGACAATGACAAATATTGGCATTGGCCCCTTATGGCAAAGTTTTATTGATTTATTATTGCAAGTTCATAAGGCAAACATTTTAAAAACCCGGTTTTTTTTATGGAGATACGTGAGAATATGCTTATGGAACATGTTCGGGACTAGAACCGAACCCAAATCCATTCAAAGAGGCAAAATTTATAAGAAAAAGCTAGAAAATTTTTATTTTAAAAATATTAAACACTTAAGTGTTATTAAACATGTTCTAAAATAAGGAGAATAAATCAGAATTCGAACCTAAAACTAAGTGAATGACCATCTGAACCCAATCCGTAAGCCTAAACCCCAAAAAAAAACCTTGCGGATTCTAACCTCGGGGTGAAGCCCATTCGAATATTTAAGAAATTGGCAGCCCTTATTTTAACTAACTATTATTATTACCTCTATATTGCATAATTTTTCCCTTATATTTATCAAAAATTCAGTTACGCTTCTTCTGTTTAGAACTTGATCAATTTCAAATTCAATGTCAACTTTGTTTTCAACTAAATTTAAAATTTAATTTCAACTTAAATTTTTACTTTAATTTAAGCATACATTTTAATATTAGATTCAATTTTAGATTTAAATTTAGAATTTCACTTTCTTATTTCAATTTAAGATTGAACTTAAATTTTAACTTGTTTCAATTTTAATTTGATTCAACTTTAAATACAACTTCAGATTCAACTTCAATTTGAACTTAATTATCAAGTTTACGTTTTCAAAATACAATTTTACTTTAGATTCAATTTTATATTTATATTCAACCTAGATTCAACTTGATTCAACTTGAGATTCAACTTTAGATTCAACTTGAGATTCAACTTTGGATTCAACTTTAGATTCAACTTTGGATTCAACTTTAGATTCAACTTTAGATTCAACTTTAGATTCAACTTTAGATTCAACTTTAGATTCAACTTTAGATTCAACTTTAGAGATTCAACTTTGAGATTCAACTTTAGATTCAACTTTAGATTCAACTTTAGATTCAACTTTAGATTCAACTTTAGATTCAACTTGAGATTCAACTTGAGATTCAACTTGAGATTCAACTTGAGATTCAACTTGAGATTCAACTTGAGATTCAACTTTAGATTCAACTTCAATTTTAACTTTTTTTTTCAATTTTAATTTTACCTTTATTTTGAAGTTTACATTTTCAACAAACAATTTTTTTTAGATTCAATTTTATATTTTAATTCAACTTAAGAATCATTTTTAAATTCAACATTAGATTCCAAATTTAGATTTAATTTAAATTTAAACTTTAGATTTAACTTCAATTTAAATTTTTACTTCAATTTTAGCTTTCTTTTCTCAATTTTAATTTCAACTTTTATTTTATTGGAAACATTATTATTTTAGTTTACATTTTCAAAATAAATTTTTATTTTAGATTCAAATTATTATTTTTATTCAACTTTAGATTCAACTTTCAATACAACTTCAGATTCAACATCAATTTCAACTTTTTTTTCTCAATTTTCAAAATTTTAACGTTAATTTCAACTTCATTAAATTTATATTCAAACTTTTAGATTCAACTTTTGATTCAACTTTAGGTTCAACTTCAACTTCTTTTTTTTCAATTCCAATTTGAACTTTAACTTCAACTTTAATTTTAAGTTTCAACATACAATTTTACTTTTGATTGAATTTTATATTTATATTAAACTTAAGATTCAACTTTAGATCCAACTTTCAATCGAACTTTAGATTCAACTTCAATGAACTAGGGTTCACCCAATTAAGAAAAAACATTTTCTTTACTTATTTTGATTTACAAATAAAGCTTAATCTTGTTGTACGTTAATTAAAGGTAACTTGTTCCACAAAATCTTAATTTATTTTCGTTTAAAAGAATGAACAATTAGTTAACTCTTCATTGTAAATTTGGCTCCTATTCCCTTTTCTTATAATTCAACTTGTAATCAATTTCATGTTTGTTTCATTTGAAATTTGTCTTGTTCAATTTAGTTTGACTTGAAATTTTCCTTGAATTGCAACGGTATTTTTTTCACTGTCACTAAATTTAATTTAATTTCCTTTTCCTCCTCCCTCCCTTGCCAACAATCTACCTTTTCGTAGCTCGAAGATAAATACATATTTGTCAATAAACAAAATCGTTGAAGAATTTCATTGGGGAACATTTAAAATATGCTTCGCCTCTGGGCAGGCAGGAGAGGAAAGGACCGAGCACGCACCAGAAATGTCGCCATTAATGCCCTAGATTGTTTTTCAATAAATTGATGCCTTATCCTGGCTCAGTCCTGTCCCATTCCATCTTTTTTTCACTCCATTCAAAGCACCTGTCAGAGGTAGCTTCTTTAATGGCCATTTTCTTGGGCAATTAGAGACACGGCTAAACGACTTTGCTTTTCTCTCTCGCACTGCTGCTTGCTTTTTCGTGGTATTCCCTGAGGTCTCGTTGGCCGTGCCCCATTATTATGATTATCGTTGGTCGTTTGTGGGCTGTGTCCTCCTCCTCCCTCCTCCTACAGTCGTTGTCTATCCTTTCGCTTTCGTTGCGGCTCGTTTCGTTTCTGCTGAGTTGACAAAATCATAAAAATGTACACACAACAAATTATACAAATGTGTCCCGAATGAGTTAAAAGAGCGACTAAATTTACAATGTTTTGTTTTTCTTCAGTTGAGCTTTTGTTGTCACAATTTTTGATAATGGTCCCAGGGAGACCCCAAATGTAGTGTTCAGATAACGATGTGTACAAAAATAGAATATTTGAATGGGTTAAGAGGGATGGAGGACCAGTGAGAGAAAGGAATCATTTTATTTTAAGTATATAAATTCTTAATCAGCGTCATCGGCCATGTCAATATAGAAGAATTAAAGAAATTTTCCTAAGCTAAAATTAATCCCAAAAAAAAAAATGGAATTTAATCATATGAAAAATGAGTTCAAGGGCTGGGCAAAATTCCTCAAATTCATTTGGCCCAACAATTAAAAGCAGTCAACAAATTCATTAAAAATGTTTATATTTGTTTATACAGTCTGCTTCACTCAATTAATGAAATTTGATCAAGTTGGCAGAAAAAAAGGGGCCACATTTGTGACACCTTCACTCAAACCCTCCTTTCCACCCTGTGTTTACGCATGTTAATCAGACGGAAAAACGGCAACTGGCTCAGACGTATATACAAATGAGTATATGTTGTAGTACAAACAACATACCAGCGAGAGACGATGAAGACTCGTTCATTCATTCGACAGGAGTTTGGTCGTGTGTAAGCCTAAAAGCTGCTTAAATTTTTAATGACTTTGCTTGTGTTGTTAATTGTGTTGCGTGCGGTGGGTGGTGGTTGTTTATGAAACAAAATAAAAAATCAATTTGAAAAAAAATTTGATTTTACCAATTTGAAAAATGTTATTTGTCTCTTTAAATACAATTTTTTTCCCCTCTAACAACCACAAGAGAAAAACACAACACGTAGACAAAACTTGGCAGCTTTTAGTTTTGTCTTCTTCAGAAAGAAAAATAAAAGCAGCCAAACTGGCAATAAATATTTAGACAATAAAAAAACACACACAACACACACACTCAAAAAATTGTAGCCAAGTCACGTAAATAATTAAACACGTGACATGCGTCGAGGCGTTGCTGCTATAAGAAGACGTACAACAAAGTCGAGGAGATTGTCATGTGTGCTTGATGTCGCGACTTCTTGTTTAGACAAGTGCTCGTGCGTGATTTCTCATATATACATATAAAGCAAGCATGTACCAAGAAAGGTAAAAAAGGTTTAAAAAACAATTGAAAACTTTTCATCTATGAATAGAATTTCTGGTTTTATTCAAAAGTGAACAAAAATAATTAAAATTGACAAACCTAGCTTTTTTTTACCAATTTCCAAATCCCGCCGGATCTGTAATTTAATTGCTCTTAAATGAAGATAAAATAATCGGCAAGTTAAAAAAAATTGTAATCATTACTCAAATACAATGAAAATTATGTCGAAAAAAAAACGAGAAGGCAAAGCTAACTTCGACAGTGCCGAAGTTTTAATACACTTGAAAAACTTTAGTCCAACGGATTTAACCGGTAAAATATATATAGGATATAGATATCAGATATTTTAAATTTTAAAATCTTTGATAATAAAAATTTGATACCATAAAAAAAAACTTTTCTTAGTAAAACACATTTTCCGACCGATGGGTCCTATGGCAGCTATATGTTATAGTCATCCGATTTTAATAAAATCTTTCAGAATTGTGTTGACGCATATAAAACTAATCTATACCTAGATTGGTGACGCTACGATGGAAAATAAAAAAGTTTTTCCCACTAGAACTAGAGTTTTGACCGACCGTTTCTATGGCAGCTATATGATATAGTCATCCGATTTTGAAAATTTTTTCCAGAATTATGTGGAAGCATATAAAACTTATATATACCACGATTGGTGATGCTACGATGGAAAACAAAAAAGTTTTTCCCACTAGAACTAGTTTTTTGACCCACCATTTATATGGCAGCTATATACTATATGCATCCGATTTTGATTAATTTGTCCAGTATTATGTGGAGACATGTCAATATAATATCTACCAAGATTGGTGACGCTACAATGGAAAATAATAAAGTTTTTCTCACAATAGGGAAAAGAAGATGTGCAAAATTTCGTCGATAGCTTTAAAACTGGACTAGTCGCGTGAAACAGACAGACGGACAGCAGACGGAGAGAGGACAAAAAATGACTCAGCTCGTCGTCCGTCAGAATATTATATAGTTTATCGGGTCGGAAATGAATATTTCTATGCGTTACAAACTTCTGGGCAAAATTAATATACACTTTTCAAGTGTATAAAAATCTTTCGAAATGAAACCATTTAATGAAGTATGTTCTGTATATCTCTAGAGATTTTCGTATAAACTACTGCACTTCGAACCAAACTTCAGTGAGTTTTTATTTGAAAAGACAAGAACAAGTGCGCCTACTAGATTAAATGAAAGGAAGAATTAAATCCGTCTTTTTTCCAGGCGAAATTATGTCGTCCCTTCGAAAAAAATAAATCCATGATTACAAATTACCGTGGTTCCCCTGAAAAAAACATATCCATGATTCCAAATAACTGTTTCATCTTTAATTCCCTCCCTTCTGACATTGAGGTTATATTTTCCAAAATACTGAATTTTGTTTCCCATTTATTTCGACCGAAGAGCTTTTGTACAAACTATTTTTCGACTTTGGGGCGGATTTTCCAGAATAGGAAATTCTTGTGTCTAAGCCAGCCAACTAAGACCTAAGCACTCCTAAACTGATTAAAAAAGGGACTGCACTTTTATACCTCTAAGCACCGTTTTCGAAGCGCTGCTTGTAGGAGTGAAACGGTATTCCCTTCTCCCATTAGGAGAGTTTATGGAGCGCTCCTAGTAGAAGTGAAACAACACTTAAGTGTTTGCGGAGCGATGATATTTTCAATCAATAAGGGTGTGATCCATCCAAGTTTATTCGATTAATATTCATGATACATAAAATTTAGATAGATGTGTGAGCCTATTTTCAGGAATTTACAGAACCGGATTGCATCCCTGCTTTTTTCATAGATGTTGTGAAGGTCTTTTTCTCCGACAGAACTTCTTTTGAAAACTCTCTAGCTTCGTATAGTTAATCCCAAAGGTGTATCCACGCATCGAGAAAATAAAAGCATGTCTAAAAGTGATATCCATACAAAATTTGCCAGACATTTCCCTTGTGGATAGATAATGAAAAATTGGGAAAATACCGAGTACCGAGTTAAACCGTGTTTTAAGTCCAATCACATGAAATCCAAATTTCGCCCTATACATTTTTCCGGGCATTTTTAAGTGGAGGAATCTTGCAAATCCCAATTCTGGTGCTCACTTTCAACAAAAATGAAAGCAACTGTCCAAGTTTCAGTTTTACAGCTTTTACCGTTTAGCCTGTGCATAGATAACCAATCAGTCAGTCAGTGAATAAGAACCAACTCTTTTATTAAAAGAGATTTTCATATTAAAGCAAATTTCCACAGCCATTTAAATTTCAACAAATTTGTACACGCGCGCATTTATTAAAAATTGATATTTTATTTGAATATTTGAATGATGCGTCACCCAGTGTACCCCCACTGGACTTATGGCCTAGCGCCTCTGTCATTCTACTCAATTTATTTACTTGGCTTTTTTAATTACGAAAAAATATTGTTTCACCCTTTTTTTCGCACTCACATGCACATAAAAAATTCAATGCAATAACTGACCGCACACAAAATTGAACAATCTATGGGAGGACGCCTTAAAATATGCAATACTTTTTGTGCTGTCATGTGGCATTAAGGCCGCTCAAATGCGATTGACATGTACAACGCGAAACAACAGGAAACAAATGTCAAATGGCAAGGGAAAAATCGAAGAAAACAGGTAACAATAATAAAAAAAAAAATTGACCCATATTTCTATTAAATATAAATATTTATATTTTCAATCGATTTGTTAACATACAAAAAAAAAAAAAAACGGCCTGACAATTCCATCCAAATATCTGCAAAATTTATGCCTTTACGACTCGAGGACACAAAAGAAAGCGAGAAAAATTCAACTGTATCCCAGGTAAGCGATAAAAGCTTTGTCTCTCTCTCTCTCTGCGACTGAGTGACACACTTATTGATGTAATAACATGTGCATTAAATATTTATTGTATTGGTAGACAACATGCCAGCAGCAGAAAGCTACGTACGTATACGTACATAAGTGGCCCAAGCTGTAGGATTCTGTGTGGAATGAAATTGGCTTTCGACTACGGATTGGAAAGTGTTTGTATGTAAGCAGGAGGAAAAATATAAGGCAAACAGTCAACAGCTGCCATATGGGTTAAAACCGAGTTGTTTGCATTATGAAATATGAAGAAAATGGAAATTCTTTTTCAATATGTCAAATGTGAGGAAATTGATCGTGACTAAATTGGTTGAACCACATGGCAAGCAGTTGAAAAGTGAAGAAAAATATGAAAATTAATATAAGTTCTTTTTTCTTTTGTCATGCTCACCTAAATAAATGCCTCAGTGAACATGAAAAGGATTACAAAACAATTGGCTTGGGTGCAATTAATGATGAACAAAAGAGCTTAAGCGATTTAACTATATGTAAAGGGTGTTTTTTTTTAAGAGTTTCCATTCCATTCAGACAGGTATTAAACCAGGCATTAAACCAGGTTTCAAAACTAAGACAAAACGATACGAACCGGGCTTAGCACTCGCAAACTAAACCTCGAACCGAAGTCCCGTCAAAAATGCATAACCGAACCGAACCGAAAACCCCAAAAGAGGAAGTATTAAATTCTTTATTCAGCTGAAATTTTGCTTGGTGTCTTCTTTTGACTGCACGTTATTTATACTAGGTGGGGGTAAAAGCGGGTCGTAAATGCAAAAATTATTTCAGCCAGAAAAAAAATAATTTTCAGACATGAAAATAAAATAATACATAGGCAAAAATTATTTTATCGTAACTAACAGCGCTTTTCCACGCCTGTATTATACTTGTGTGTGAATTATTTTTCGCCCATGTGAGAAATAATGTGAATTTGGTTTTTTTTATTCTTTGTTTTGTGTTATGTGAGAGTCGTGGCGCGGCCGCGGTGGTGGGAAAAGAATTACGTCACGACGAGTCGCGATCGTCGTCTTTTATGAGGGCCAAAAATTTGACACTCTGCTGTTTCGCAATGACCTGTGACCAATGATCAAATTGCAAATCAAAGTAGGTGAGTTAACTTTAAGAAGGATAAAGTTATATTAAGATAGTAATAACAGCATTTGCAGGTCATGAAGGCCATTGAGGGGCTGGGTGGGCCATAGTAAATTATTTTATTTCTGTCAAAATATTTTTTTTTCAGCTGTATATTTTACTTTGTGTTAATATCACGTGTTAAGAAAAAGTTATTTTCGAACCTGGTAAAAAGTAACCTACTTGACCGCCAGAGTGCCTGTATCGCAAAAAGATTATGATGCCTCATAGTCCAATCATATAGAGGCAGACATGTCAATCTTTAGCCCGTTAGCAATTAGTTATGGTTTGACAGCTGATTGTTGTTAACGTTTTTGGCATAAAGGAAAGTATTGAAAAAAAAAATGATTTCCGTTCTCTTATAAAACATTATTATTCCACTTAGACAGAATATAATAAGTGCCCGGCAATGGACTGAAGCCAGCATGAGTGCTCAGAAGCAGCCGAGGGAGGCTCAATGGGTCGGATATTTTTTTAAGTTGTCATGGCATACTCTCGCATTATTGGAGCGATTGAAGGTCGAAATTACTGCGAAACAGCCTCACATGTAGCGAAAAAGTTTTAGTTTTACAATACAATGCGCCGATGGCTAAAATCATCGATTTAGGGCTCCAATTGTTTCCCCATTCACCTGTTTCGCACGATTTATATCCCTGGGAGTACTATCTCTTCTTAAACCTCAAAAGATGGTCCACATCAATAAAAAAGAGATCATTGCCGACGCGTAGGTGTATTTTGGGAACAAAAAGTTGATAAATCGCAGGCATAAGTGTATCGACCTAAAAGGGTACTACATAGAATAAAATAAAAAATAATAATTTAAAAAACATTTTTTTTTTCAATTCCAAGGAGGTAACTGTTCAATCCCACCTGGTATGTCGGAACCGAACCCGGATCGGATGACTATATCTTATATCTGTCCATTCCTTAACTTAACAATTATGAATATTATATGCTTTTAAGAACTTCTAAAGAATTCGGTCAAAATCGGGTGACTATATCCTATAGCTCTCATAGGAACGATCGGTGGGAAAATCGGTCTTAGTAAGAAAAATATTTGTTTTCAATGATAGCGCTCTTAAACTCAGCAGTTATGAATATTGTATGCTGTCACACAGTTTTCCAAAATGTGGTCAAAATCGGATGACTATATGCTATAGCTGCCCCAAGAAAGATTGTCAGAAAGTGAGTTTTAGTAAGAAAAACTTTTTTTTTCTTTGATAACGGAATTATGAATATTATATGCTGTCACACAGTTCTACAAAATTAGGTCAAAATCGGTTGACTATATGATATAGCTGCCATAGGAACGATCGTCAGAAAGTGAGTCTTAAGTAAAAAACCTTTTTTTTCAGATAGCGTTCTTAAACTCAGAAATTTTGAATATTTTATGCTTTTAAACAGTTCTACCAAATTTGGTTATGATCGTATAACTATATCCTATAGGTGTCATAGAACCAATCGGTTTGAAAATGTGTCTTAGTGAGAAAAATATTTTTGTTTTTTTGATGGCGTTCTTAAACTCTACAATGTTGAATATTATATGCTTTTAACCAAGTTTGCAAAATTGGATTAAAATCGGGTGACTATAACCTATAGCTGTCATAGAACCAATGGATCGGAAAATGGATTTTTGTAAGAAAAACTTTATTGCATTCTATGATAGCGTTCTCAAACTCAGAAATTATGCATATTAAACAGTTTTACAAAATTTGATTAAAATCTGGTGTCAATATCCTATAGCTGTCATAGGACCAATCAGTGAGAAAACAGGTCTTAGTAAGAAAAACTTGATTCTTTTCAATGATAGCGTTCTTAAGCTAAGCAATGTTGAATATTATATACTTTTTAACAGTTTTCCAAAATTGGATTAAAATCGGATGACTATATTTTATAGCTGTCATAGAACCGATCAGGTAGAAAATAGGTCTTATTGAGAAAAATATTTTTGTTTTCTATTAAAACGTTCTAAAACTCAGTAATAACAAAAATTAAATGATTTTAAGCAATTTTGCAAAATTTGATCAAAATCGTGTGACTATATCTTAAAACTCTTATAGGACCGATAGGTCGAAAAATGGGTTATGGTAGGAAAAACTTTATTGTTTTCAATGATGGCATTCTTAAACTCAGCAATATGCTTTTAAACAGATTAACCAAATTTAAGCAAAATCGTGTGACTATATCCCATAGATGTCATACGACTGATCGGTAGGTAAATGGGTCTGTAACAACGCAGGTTTATTAACATTTTAAACATACAATTTTTTTTGTCTTTTCACTCAATACACGTTTATGTCGCTCAGCTTCAGTTCTGTCAATCACTTGTCACCAGTGTGACCGTTGGATGATCGTCCCATAAAACCAACTCATTCGTTGAGTCTCCACAGGTTCTAATTGAGAAAAACATTTTTATTTTCATTGACAGCGCTCATATACTTACCCAATATCAAAATTATATGCTTTCAAAAAGTTCTCAAAAATTTGGTCACAACCAAATAAAAATATCTTAAAGCTGCTATAGGTCCGATCGGATGGAAAATGGGTCTGATATCTTAGAAATCGTGCGCCATAAAATTATTTTGTATTTTTTTTCGTTTTACGTGTAGTCTAGTCTTTGGTCTTTGAGAGCAAACCAGCATCTTTCTACCTAATCTCTTAAGCTAAGTTCACACAGGCAAATAATTTGCCCAAATTTTAATAAAAATTTCGCAAAATAATTCTAAATAGGGAAATTATCAGAACTTTTTGAGCAGGTTATTTGCGGGCTGATCCATAGCTTTTGTTTTAGAGCCTGCAAAGTCTTAGGTATTAGTTATTTAGACAAATTTTTAACAAACTTTGGGCAAATTATTTGCCTGTTTGTATGTCAATTCAAAAATCCTAAACCTCTTAAACAAACACCCTTTATTTCTCCACTCCCGCTCAAGAGCTAAATTACACAGCCAGCGCAGCGCAACACAAAAGATTCAGCTCTAAAAAATGCATAATTCGAACAATTTCAGTGTAATTAGACTTGCACTTAAATGGTCAACAAGGAGCAGGACCTTCATTATGGCTAGAAGGGGGCGGCGAAAAGAGCCACAAACAGATTACACTAAATACGAATGTGAAGTGCAGCAAGAGAAGCAGCGGCAGCAGTAGCAGCAGCAACAAAATGAAAACAACAAAAGAAGGCGGCAGCCAAAAAGGCCATAAATGTACGACAACCGCAAATAAAACGGCTGGCAAATTGGTTGTGTAGGGAAAAGCAAAGTCTTTTTGGGGGGTAGGGGAGAGGGAACGAAAATTATGTGCTTGTGTGGAGTGGATGCCTTAAAAGTTCTCCTCTAAACGGCTAAATGTACAACTTTGTCTGTTTTGTTAGGAATGGGTTGGCTACAAAGGTTTGCTTTAGGAAGAAAGGGTATTTTGTTAATTTTCTTTTTGAAAATTTTGGAGAGGAAACTCTATTTATAAACAGTAGAAAAATCATAAAAATTTGAAAAAGCAAATCAATTATGTTTTAGAGCGGCTGAAATAGACGGTTTTACCTTGAACCCCATTAAGAATCGATTTTCCTAATTGTAAATTTTTTTTTTTTTTTTCATTTTTTTGTGCATTTGAAAAATTTATGGTTTGAATCTAGAAACCAAATTTTAAGGACCGTTTTCTCATCTTCATGTTTTCAAATCCAGGTGCTTTATGATCAAATATATGTTGCCTACTTATAGGCAGCATTAAAAATATATTAAAAATATGATTTAATCGAGGCCTAAAAGTAGGCAAATTTTTCTTAAAAAGCTCCTGTATTTGAAAAACATGAACATGAGAAAATGGACCATAGAATTTTTTGAAATTGGAAAACAAGTTTTTTATAAAGCTTACTACCTGAACTATTCACAGATCGGTTGAAAAATAAATGTTTTACCTTTTAACTCACAATTTTCCGACCTAAGGGATGGATTTTACCATATCGACAAATTATTTTACCGGTATTACCGTTTTGGTATGGCTCGGATTTTTCGGTACTAAAAATAACGGTAAACGGTCTTTGGTTCTTGAAAAAATATATAATTGGTGGAAATGGATGCTTTCGGTTAACGGTCTCAATAACTATGGTATTCCCCGATTTCAATTAAGCTGTAAAACTGATAAAGGTAAAAACGGTTAAGTCGAAAATCAACGGTCTTTTTAGAGAATTTTGAAGAATTATTATTATCATATCAAATATAGTATTGACCAATTATTGATTGGTCATGTGCGTGCCTATGCGTTATCTTGTAGAAAAAATACTTAGTTCCTATAAGAGTATTTCATATTCGACACATTCTTTCTTTGTTCACCTACAATAGATTTGTTCAACCTGGAGCCTTGTTTTAACAGTATTGTTTAAACAAGCAGCGTGTGCTTTGTTCTTGGTTAATATATTTACCTTAGTACCAAATCGTCGGCTGTCGAATAACATTTTATAAGGCCCTAAAAAAAAAAAAAAAAAAACTTGCAAGTCGCGAAAGAAACTTTTCAGCCGAAAGCCGACATTTGGTATGCGCCAGACGAAAAGAGGAACAGAGAGAGAGAGAGAGCTGATGTTTGTGCGGTTTTTTGGTCACAGGTGCCACTTATGTGGCAAAGACTTTTCTTCTATTTTTCCGGCGCAGTTGCCGCCGCTTATTATAACGGGCCGCAGCGCTTTTTATTACTTTGCAGTCGAGAAGAGACAGCAAATGAAAACTTTACTTTTTTTATAGTGGCCAGACAGTAGCTGCTAGTAAGCGCGAGTCATCGTGCTCCTGCCTGCCCTCCGCCTGCTCCTCTCTGGGCCAGACGGCGTCGCATTTAAGCATCTTAAAAAAAAGCGTTGCCCTCGGGCTGGGGTTGGGTCTAAAGTTTTTGGCTTTAATAATTCATTTGTGCACTATTTATGGGACAGGTGATAGCAGCAGAGGGTTTGGGTTTCACTCCATGCACAAAAAATGTTGACCACTCTATGTGTCTAGACTTTGAATAATTGCTAATGTGAGGTGTATGTGTGTGTGTGTGTTTAAGGGTACGAAACTAATTTAAGATTATAAAAGTTTGCAATGTAAAATTTGAAGTTGAAGCTTGACAGCTGGATAATCGGAACTTCCCTTTTGAAAGGAAAGTCTAGTCAATCTGGGAGGAACACTATTATTAATCATGGTACTTAATCCTAGGGCGACTGATTAATTAATTATTTTGAAATTAATATACAGAGAATTTGTTTGTTTTAAATTTTAAAATTATATTCATATGCGAAAAAAAGAATAAGTAAAGGCAAATCAACTTGCGATGGAGGAGGACCTTGAAAAATGACTGTATTGACCACCTTAGCTTTCTGAGTAATGTTAAAATCTTTTTTGTTCGAATATTATTATATTATAATTACCCTTCACTTTGACTAATCAGAATTTGATAAAAATCAAAACAGGTATTTTATATTTTATTAGTATTCTAGCCCAGCGCGACAAATACATTGAAACTTATAAATGGTTGCGCCAAAAATGACAAAGATATGAGAAAGAAACAAGACAGGATTTCGAAAAGAATCAGACAGAAATGAGCAAAGTATTAGAGATTAATAAAAAAGCCAAGAAAATGTAATTAGAAATAAATCAGAAAGAAATATGAAAGTAATTAAAAAGGAATCTAAAAGTAATTAATAAGGAATCTGAAAGTAATTGGAAAGGAATGAATATAAAATCAGAAATGAATGTTAATGTTATCAGGAAGGCATTTGGAATAGAAACAGAAAGAAATCTGTGAGTAATTAGATAGGAATCTGAAAGTAATTGGAAAGGAATAATATTGGAATTAAAAAAAATTAAGTAAATTCAGAAAATAATGCAAATGGAATAAAAAGAGGATATTAAAAAAAGAGAAGAACTAAGAGGGCAATCAATATAATTCGGAAGGGATCAAAATATAAATACAAAGAAATTCAAAAGGAATGAGAAAGAAATAACAAAAGAATCTGAGAAGCAAATATTAAGAAATAAGAATGGAATCTAGAAAAAATTGCGAAAAGAATTAGAAAGGAATGGTAATATTATCAGAATGAAGTCAATAGGTATTAAGGCAGGAATTAGAATGGAATCAGAAAAAAATCTCAGAGAGTAATTAGACAGGAATCTGAAAAGTAATTAGAAAGAAAAACGATTGAAATCTAAAATCTAAATAAAAGTAAAATCAGAATAGAATGCAAGAGGAATTATAAATAACAAAAGGGACTAAGAAAGAAATCGGTAAATATCAGAAGGGATCAAAACATAATTAAAAGGAAGTTAAATAGGTATGAAAAAGGAATGAGAAAGAAATCAGAAATTAATCTGAAAAGCAATTATTAAAGAATAAGAATGAAATCTGGAAGGGATTAGAAAAAGAATTAGAAAGGAATGTAAATGTCATGAGAATGAAGTGAGTAAGGAATGTGGAAGGAATTAGTATGGGATTAAAAAGAAAACTGAGAGTGATTAGTGAGGAATATCAAAGTAATAAGAAAAGAATAAGAATTGACTCTGAATGAAATCAACATAAAATCAGAAAAAAATGCATATGGAATCAAAATCCAATAAAAAATATTCAAAAAGAGCGACTGAGAAAGGAATCAATAAAAAGTTCAGAAGGCATCAAAAAATAATTGAAATGGAATTAATTATTAGAATTAAAATGGAATGAAAAACTAATATAATTTAAAAAAAAAAGGTGAATTAAATAGGAAATAGAATGGAATAAAAATCAAATAAAAAATGTTTAAAAAAGAGTGACTGAGAAAGGAATCAATAAAAAAATTCAGAAGGCATCAAAAAAACATTTAAAAAGAAATAATAAAGGAATTAAAAAAGGAATTAGAATGGAGTCAAAAACTAATATACATTTTTAAAAAATATCAATTAAAAAGGAAATAGAATAGAATCAAAAACGAATTTGAATCAGAAGGCATCAAAAAACATTTAAAAAGAAATAAAAATGGAATTTTAAAGGATTGCGAATGGCTTCAAAAACGAATAAAAATTTTTAAAAAAAGAGTGACTGAAAGAAGAATCGATAAAAAATTCAGAAAACATCAAAAGTCCTTAAAAAGAAATAAAAAGGAATAACAAAGGAATTAGAAAGGAATCAAAAACGAAAAACATTTCTTTTTAAAAAGAGTGTCTGAGAAAGGAATCGATAAAAAATTCAGAAGGCATCAAAAAATAATTAAAAAGAAATAAAAATAAATTAAAAAGGAATTAAAAAAGAATTATAATGTTATGAGAAACGAAATAAAAATTTATAAAAAGAGTGACTGAGAAAGGAATCGATAAGAAATTCAGAAGGCATTAAAAGAGTGACTGTGAAAGGAATCGTTAAGAAATTCAGAAGGCATCAAAAGAGTGACTGAGAAAGGAATCGATAAGAAATTCAGAAGGCATCAAAAAATCATTAAAAAGAATTAAAAAGGAATTAGAATGTTATGAGAAACGAATTAAAAATTTATAAAAAGTGTGACTGAGAATGGAATCGATAAAAAAAATTCAGAAGGCATCAAAAAATCATTAAAAACGAATTGGAAAGAAAATAAATAAAAGTTTGAATGAAATCCAAAACGAATAATAAGTTTTAAAAAAAGAGTGACTGAGAAAGGAGTCGGAAAAAAAACTCAGAAAGCATCAGAAAATAATTAAAAAGAAAATTAAATTAAAAGGAATCGACAAAAAACAAAAGAAGTCATAATAAAATAATTAGATTGAATTGAAAAAGGAATTAGAAAGATATTAAAAATGAATTAGAATGGAATCAAAAGCGAAAAAATAATTTTTTTAAAAAGAGTGACTGAGAAAGAAATCCAATAAAAATTCGGAAGGCATCAAAAATAATTAAAAAGACTTAAAAATGGAATTAGAAAGGAATTTAAAAAGAATGAGAAAGGAATTAAATAGAAATCAAAAAGAAGATGAAAGAAATCGGAAATGAATAATAATCAGCTTACAAGAAGCGGTTTTCCATGACTTTTTTTTTCTAGTAGCCTCAAATTTACAAGAAAATTTTCCCAACTAGCACACTCATAAATACGAAATACCATAATTTAAACAAATATCCAAAACATTAAATAAATTAAGTTAATTGTAGCTCCTTACCCATTAAAGCACCTAATAGCTACTTAATTAAAGTCTACCCCAAAAAGCAGGCTACAAAATTTTACAATTGCCAAACAGAGAAGAAAAGAACACAGAGTAAACATGAAAAAAAACCACAAAAGATGTAGCCCAAAAATTTTAATTGTCACATTTCGGGCAAACACAGAACAACACATGAGACCCCTGCCAAGCAGGTCTTAATGGTGCTTGGCCTGCTCACTTTTATGGTCATTTTAATTGTTGCCTGCGTATATAAAACAAGCCTCGTGATAAAAATATCTAAGTCGTTGTGTTCCTCTCATTGCATTGATAACTTGGAGAGAGAGAGAGCAACTTCATCATTAGAAATTATGTTTATGAGGCAACAATTAAAAGCAATTCAGTCCAAAGAAATAAAAGAACAATGAAAGGTTGTTGTTGTTGTTGCTGGCCAAATTAAATGCATGTCCTTGTGTTTTGAAAAACTGGTCTTACAATGAATAGGAAAATAAAAGGCCATGCCCCCTCACACACACATAGAACAATTAACAAACTGTAGTTGTAGTAGAGCAGAGTGGGTAGAAGGAAGCACATGATTATGATTATGAGTCGTAGTCCTCTCGTCATTGTCCTGCTTCTTCTTCAAATATGGCAACTCAGTTGTTGTTTTAATTGTAAGCTGAGGCTTGTGCTGTGTTTGGCTCTTTGTTTGAAGTTTTCTAGTTGGAATTGTACTTTTTTTTTTTTTGTGTTGTTTTGTTTTGGGTTGATGAGATGACTGGCTGGCTGGCTGTGTCCTAGACCAGCAACAATTTTCCCTAGCATACTTTTAGGAGGTAACTTTAAATGCAATTAAATGAAGAGCTGAAAATAATTTTGTTTTGTGAAGGGTTTTAAAGGTACTTTTTGACATCAGAATGGAAGTTTAAATTTTTTTTAAACTGATTTTCACTTTACCGTCATTAGGTTTGTGCGAGAGAAGTTTGATAAGATAGTGACTTTTAGAAAAAGGATTTGAAGGGGGCATTTAAGTTCAGTTAACATTCCGAAACAAGGGGTCACATCTGTTAGCATTCAGCTTCCTGTAAAGCAGCTAGTTACTCACAAGAGCTTGTGATTTAATAGTTGGTCCTTCGAGCCGGATACTGAAAATTTTAACTGGAGTACAATTGAGCACATGGCTGATAGTCTTCAGTTATATCTCAACACATACTATTTATTAAGCCTTTCATTGAAATCGAAGTTGGTATATTTACCCAAAAAATAATGCTTAAAAACAGGGTTCGTAAAATCCATAAAAATTATTTTCACGGCAAGATAAATAACATCAATGTAAAAAATAAATATTTTCATACATGAAAAAAAAATTTACATATGGAAATTTTATACATGAAAAAAATATTTTACATATGGAAAAAATTTTTTTCATGTATAAAATTAAAAAAAAAATAAAAAATTTTTTTCCATATGAAAAAAATATTTTTTCATGTAACTAACACGAGCATTTTTGACACGATTGTTATTTACAGGCAAGTCAATAATGTCTTCTTTACACCTGTAAAGAACAGATGTGTCAAAAATGCAAAATTTTACATATGGAAAAATTATTTTTTTCACGTCTGAAAATAATTATTTTTTACAGCTTGTATATTTTATTTTGTGTTAATATCTTGCGTGTAAAGAAAAATGTGTGTTATTTTACGAACCCTGCTTAGAAGCATAAGAAATCAACCTGTTTTCATTCTCGTCGTAATTGATGAGGAAGGTTGCTGTCAATCAGAAACTAAATGCCATAGCCTGCTCAATTTACAGATGGTAGTTGACAGAAGCAGTGTTCCTTTAATCTGTTCACGCAATTTTTCCTTTCTCTTTTCTTAAAGCGAAAAATACAAACTGATTAAGTTGCCGCAAATTTTTGGCTCATATGTAAATTTACCAAAAAAGCAAAGTCGCCCCTAAGACATTCATAATAATGAAGTTGTGCTCGTAAATGAGTTCAGCCGACTTCTTGTTGTGGTTTTTGGCATTGTTTGTTCTTTCTCGTTTTTTTTTTTCTTCATTTTTGCCTCCTTGCCGCTTCATTAGGCAACCAAGTCCCCTTCCACCACCCAAAATGTATGTGTATGTGTGTGTGTGTGTTGCCTATCAACAGGCGGTTCGCTCGACTGGCTGAGAAATTTTCAAGGATATGAGTTGTTACTTAATGTTATGAGCCACATTTCCTACATCTAATTTTTTTCTTTTTCTTTTTTCGTTTGACGAGCCAAGAGACGTTTTTTCATTCAGTCGCTTAAACTGTCGTTTAGTTAATGATGCAGCATGTAGTGACAGTTAGCACCCCCTTCCCTACACAAATTGTGGTTTGACAGCCGCAGACATCGGAAGTCTGCCAAAAAGGCTCTTTAAGTACAAAAAGAAATGGCGAGCCTTCCAGCAATTTGTTTTCAGCCTTAATTTTTGCACATAATGTTTTCGATTTTTTTGTTGTTGTTTTTCGTTGAGTACAACTGTGCGTATGCTTGATTTGATGATTTTGTTTTCTTGCTGTTTTCGGCAGGCACGTGCGTTTAATGTGCCGCAAAATACCTGATAAATTAATGTTTACAGGCTGCCAGCAGAAACGTGTAAATGGCAAAGAAAAAAAATAACAGAAATTAATTAAGATCATGATGAGATTTTCCAATAGTATCCAAGTGGCCATGAAAAAACAGGTGTGTTGCTATTGGTTTTTTTTTTTGTATAAAGCTATGTTTCATACAGGCAAATAATTTGCCCAAATATTGATGAAAATTTGGCAAAATAGACTTAAATATGAAATTTTTCAAATTTTTTTGAGCAGATTATTTAAGGAACATTTGCTTTAATAGCCATTTCTTTAGATTTTACGGGACATAAAACTAAAGCAATGGACAAATTTGGACAAATTATTTTAATTAAGTTTTCCACAGGGAAAAAATTTGACCAAATATTGATAAAAATTTAACTAAATAGGAGCAAACAGGGAAATTTTCCGACCTTTTTGAGCAGATTATTTGCTTATTTATTAATAGCTTTAGTTTTAAGTGCTGAAAAATTTAAGATAATCGCGATTTAGACAAATTTTCATGAAAATTAGGGCATGATTATTTGCCTTACTTAAGCTTAAGTGTTTCTTTTTATTTTGCATCGAATTAGGTCAATATCTGACTGTAATACTTCTCAGTGATAGCCCTTTATTTTGTCAAAAATTCCATATAGGTACTTTTCTCGTTCCTTACTCATTCCTCACTCAATCCTTACACATTCCTCTTTCGTTCCTTACTTAATCGTCACTTATTCCTTACTTATTCCTTACTCGTTCATTAATCGTTACTTACTCATTTTTCACATTTCTTTACTCGTTCCTTACACATTTCTTATATATGAGGAATCTCACTCATTCCTTATTCGTTCCCAACCCATTCTTTAATCTTCCTTTCTCGTCCCTTACTTATTCCTTATAAATTCCTTACTCGTTCCTTGATAATTTTTCACAAATTCTTTACTCGTTCCTTACTCATTCCTTACTCGTTCCTTACTTGTTTCATACTAATTTGTCAAGAATTCTTTCCTCGTTCCTTACTCGTTCCTCACTCGTTACTTACTCGTTTCTGACTCATTCCTTACTCGTTCCTAACCCATTCTTTAATCTTCCTTTCCTTTCTTGTCCCTTACTTATCCTTAATCGTTTCTTGATAATTTTTCACAAATTCTTTACTTGTTCTTTACTTGTTCCTTACTCATTCCCTACTCTTTCCATACTTATTTATCAAGAAATCTTTACCCGTTCCTCTCGGCTATTCTTTATTCTCACTCGTTCCTTACTCATTCCTTAAATCTTTCCTTTCCCATTCCATACTCATTTCTCACATAATTCCACAGGTTTACAAATAAAATCAAACATTTGGACCAGAGCAGATAGCTATCGTATGTGTTTTTGAGCGCTGAATTTAAATCAATCGTCCGATTTAGTCCCTGGTTCCTCTTGTTCAGAAGATATTTAAATAAACGTGTTTAAGGCTAGGTATGTTTACATTTTCAAGTCTTATGGCCACATCAAGAAACCTTTTTGAACCACATTGGTTTTAACGTAAACAAAGATGAAAAACGATACATTTTTTTTGAGAGAAAATCTATTTTTTTCTAAGTTTAAATATTATTCAACGTAAAAATTTGATTTTTAGAAAATTTTCAATTTTTTAGCTTAAAATTTTGAATAGTAAAAAAATTAATGTCTGTTCAAGAACTTCAAATAGAGCTTGTGTACTTTTTTTACTACATCTACAATTTGTCCTTCAAATTGCTACTTTTTGCAGTTTTTTGACATCGTCAATACGATAATGACGATATTTTTTTTAGCAATTTTTTTACATATTCCTGTACTTTGAGGTACCTTAATTATTTCCTTTACTAATTCCTTACTCGCTCCTAACTCGTTACTTACTCATTCCTTACTCATTTCTCACTTATTCTTTACTCGTTCCTTTCCCATTCCTTAATAGTTTTTAAAAAAGACTACATTCCGTCACTTATTGTCTATTCACTCGGTCTTTAACCCATTCCTTACTCATTCTCTTTACCTAATTTCTACTCAATTTTCACTTTTATTTCAAGTTCCTTATTTATTCCTTATCTTTCCTTACTATTCCTTACTAGTTCCTTACGCGTTCATTACTATTCTTAATCTTTCCTTTAAGGTCCCTTTACTCATTCCTTAACCCACTCTTCCTTACTCATTCCTCACTCGTTCTTTATCCATTCCACTCGTTTCCTTTCACTTTCATTTTTCTTGCTCGTTTCTTGATCATTTTTCACTAAATCTTTACTCGTTCCTTACTTATTCCCTACTCATTCCTCACTCGTTCCTTATTCGTTGTTTACTCATTTCTTACTCTTTCCCTACTCATTCCTTAATAACTCCTTACACATTCCCTACTTTTTCTTTAATTTTTCCTTTTCTTGCCTTCTTCCTTCTAATTTTTAATCATTTTCCTCCTCTTTTCCCTTTCTTTCGTAAGTTGCTGCGCCCTTCTGTTAGTTTTTTTATGCCCACCGCTTGGTATTTGAGTACGCAACGCAACTTTTTTCTTCAGTGCGTATTACTTAATGAAAAGATTCCCTTTTTTTCTACAATAATTTTCCGCTCCAAGAAGTTTCCTGATTAAGTGGAACATGCTTCCTTTTTTAGCTTCATTTCCTTGACATATTTTGCTAGCACTCTTCAGATTAGCATCTAATTTGTTGGTCTGTTTTTGCTTTCTACTCCCCCTCTACCCTCTCTCTCTCTCTCACTCCAACCAACGCTTCATAACCAAGTCAAGTGGCAGGCAAGTTTACTAATTACGCCAACGCTGGTGCGCATCCCACTCGACTCTCTTGACATATTTTTTTTTATATGTTGTTGTTGTTGTTTTTGCCAGCAACCAACCAAAGCCGCATTGAAAAGTAAAAACTCACATGAAGGCGGCAGAGCACTTCACACCACACTTTATAGGGCACACACTTGGCCTGCCAAACTCCACCCAAAAGTCAAGCCACACAAATTTGGAATATTTTGTAGTTGTTGTTTGGTATCCCCCACATATTTCTCGTACTCTAAAAGTATGCTTTAATTACATTTTACATAAAGTGAAAAAAAAAATAATCATAATTTTCTCTCAGCAAGTTTCTTTTATAATCTAAAAACGAAGCCTTTTCAAATGCATTTAGGCATGAGTGTGCGTGTGTTTGTGTAAGTGTGTGTGTATGTGTTGGCAACTAACCCAAATAGACCGCATGAAGTGATAATTAAATAAGTTTTTGTGCCAAAAGCCTGGCAAAAGGCACAAAAATTATGAAATTAGTTTTTCTGAGCTGGATTTTATTTCAATTCAAATGAAAATTAAATTAACATTTTATGTTAAATATTTGATTTAGCATATGAGCAGAGTTTTGAAGTGATTTTTGTTTGATAATTTGCTTGTTGAGGCGTCAAATAACAAAGAGCAATACAAGAATATTGAAACTAAGTGGTATTTGAACGATCAGAAATAATGTCGCATACTTTTAAGAAAAAACCCCAAACTAATTTGTATAAATTTCACAATTTTCCTATTTTTTTACCCACCATTTTAACCTCTACCAACCACTTTAAAAAAGAGACCAGCCCTTGACACTCGCTCGCTCACCCCCCTTTTTCCATTCTTTTCCATTAAACGCTTCCTCTTTGCCAAAAAAAAAAGGGGCGAAAGAACTTCGCTCTGACAACAGCGCATAATTGATGCCTCCCGGGAGCTGTGATAAAAACAAATCAGCGGCACACACACACACACCCAACGCCCTTGCACATTTTAATAAGAGTGTGTGTGTGTTTGTGCCTCCCCTAAACCACGCCCCTGTTGGCACAAGACACATGTGCGTGTGTGTGTGTGTGTTGCCGTCGCTTAATATAATTCACACCATTAAACCAAGAGCTGCGGCATTTGCCCTGTTAGACATAAATTTTTATAGACAATGCAGCGCCCCACCCCTTCCCTCCCCTTCTACACCATCTGCGGGCAAGGGTAGAAAATATGTTAAGTGAGGTTGGCCAACGCCTGGCCAGGTTGCTTATCAACTTTTTTGTATTTTTTGTTGTTTTTGTTTTTCCCATTTTCGTGATAAATTTTCGTTGACTTTTTAGTTATCTGAGGGGAAAATGCGACCCCCCCTTTAACCCTTGAGGTCCCAAACGTGGCCAACTCTTAGCCTTTTGGCTTATCAACGCGTTATGCCAAAACATACACAAACACATGACTTGGTAGAGCATTTCGCTTGCCAATCGCAATGCACAGTGTGGTGGAAAGTGGGAAAAAGCATTAGATCAGCAAGAGGAAAATCTACCTAATTAGCTCAAAGAATTTTTCGAGCATATTGGCGTCAAAAATATATCAAAATCCACTTGTTTCTCGAATTGAAAATTATTTTTAAATAATTTCCCCACAAAAGTCGGCTCAAATATAACGGATTTCTCCAAAGCTCCGTCCTGCGGCGTAAATATAAGCTTAGACTTAAAACATTCCATCCTTGGGGTTGATTTCCATAAATAATAGATTATTTTAATCAGGGAATAATACCGAAACAGAAACCGGAACCGTTATCCAAGTATCGGTATCGAAATCGGAACCGATATTACAAATTTTTTGACGACCCAAAACCCGGAATTATAGGAACCGAAAAAACGGGAACCATACCAGAACGGTAATACCGTTACTGTTTCGGTTTCTTATTATTTATTCGATTTATGATTATGATTAGAATTAAATTCGCTTTTTAACATATATAGGATATAAAGAAAAAAAAATTTTCTTTGATAAATATAAGCCCTCTAATTAAATATAAAAAAATTCGAAGACTTAGAAAAATCCTCGCTTATATATCGAAATGTTAGAAAAATGATAATATGTATTTTAGAAATTAAGTTTCCGAATTTTAATCAAATAACTCCCTAAAAAATGCAGTTTTAATATTCGAAAAATGTAATGGAAGGAAAAGCTAAGGCAGATTGATGCTTCAATCTGTTTATGTTTTTTTAGAGCTAATATTTTTAAAAAGCGGAACACCTTTTTTTTTGGTTAACATAAACCCTCTTATTAAATGAAAAGAATGTCTAAGGACCAGTTTCTCTTCTTCTAGATAGCAGCTATGTGTCAGATAAACAATCATTTTACTTTGTTATATGTTAGTTTATGTGAAATATATTGTATAAGCTGAGAAATCGGGCCTTAATATAGAAATATAGAAATGTTTAAAAAATGATAATATAAAATTTTAAGATAAAATTACTGGATTTAAGTCAAATTTCGCCTCAATAAAATTCTGTTTTAATATTCAGAAAATTTAATGTTAGGAAAAGCTAAGGCAGATTTTTTGTGTTTTTTAGAGCTGATATATCCCTTTGAGTGTTATGAGCTAAATTGGACCATAGTCTTTTTGTCTGGGTTCAAATTTATCCAAATCGCTAATGATCTCTTTTTTTGACGGAGATTCGACAGATTATGGATCAAATTTTTTCGAACCATTATTAAGAAATATTTCTCTGCTTTATGAGATATGGCCCTAATTCGCGTTTATCTTGGCGACAAAAGATTGGAGATTTATTTAATTTAAGGTTGTTTGTTTTCTGTGTGTAGGAAAGCGTTGACAGAAAAGTTTAACGAAATTGTTCGTCCAAAAATTAAAGACTAAAAATCGGTGTATTTAAAAAAAAAAAAAAAAAAATGTGGCATATTCTGAGAACACAAATTTTTTTATAACATCCATTTATTTTTTGGATATCTTGAAATAATTCATATTTTTGAATATTAAAAAAAACGATACTTGTACCGGTAAGCACCGGTATACCAAAATAAAAATCTGAGTACCGTATCGGAACCGAAAACCAAAATAAACTGAAAACCAAAATAGAACCTTTAACCGTTGTTGAAAGACAATCGGATGAGAAAAGGTTTCTTCCGACTTTTTCTACGCTGGGGGCGGATTTTCCAAGTTTGGAAAATTACATTATTTTGCTTAAAAGAAGTTATTAACCACGAATGAAGTCAATTGAATGAAAAATATATTTCCATATCGAATTTTCCAGGCATTTTCCCACCCACGGGGCGGATTTACCAAAATTAGAAAATCTCATGATAAAGTATTCTAAATATTATTTCTGGCGTGATGTTACATAAAACAGAAGTGTGTTTTGACTCGGATTACAAATTTGCAAAACTCTTCGAAGTGGGCAACTTTTTTTTAATTAAACTTTTTTCCAGTATTATTTGGAATAATATAAGTTTATTATCCAATTTACCAAACTAAAAGATCTTTTCTCTTTCTTTTTTATAAGTTTTTTTTTAATCTAACGTGACGTTACTGGCGTGACGTCACAGAAATTTTATTTGGCAATTTTTGGTGAAGATATTTTTCCTAAGTTATTCAACGTTTTTTTATTTAGTTTTGCAAAAAAAAAAGTGGAATTGTGCTCAATGACTTTTAGAGCTGTAAATTGAAAAGAGAAAATACACTGAAAAACTGGCAAAAATTTACATTTTTACTTTCTAGCCCGATATTTCGCCATCGCTACTAAGGAAAGCTTTTAAGTCTTTAATTAAAATAATTTTGTAAATTTTTCTTTTTATAAATCAAGTCAGAAGAAACTGTAAATCAGCTATTAATTTTTTGGTCATGGTAGACCGAAATTCTTCAGAAATTCTCATGTCTAAGTATTGTACACATTTTCCTTACAAACCAAGTTTTAAAGTCAATCGTTTTTTTTTCCATAAAGAATTTTCTGGCAATTTTTTTTGTAGGTGGATTTCCAACATCGAAAAATTTCAAGATTAAGTATTATTATCCTTACAAACCGATTTTTAAGAAATAGCTTTTTTCCAGACATTTTCCCACCCTTGGGGTGAATTTTCCAACATCATAAAATCACTTGTCTTATTATTTATCAATCTATCCTTACAAACAGAGTTTGAAGTTAATTGGTTGAAAAATAAGAATTCCAATAGAAATATTTTCTAGCCTGTAAAAACTCATCAAACTGCCCTCGTATTTTCTTTTAAAAAAATTCACACTTACAACTTTGAACAAGAAATACTGAAAGTTAAACTTCTCCAAAAATATTTTTTAATATTTTATTTGAAATATTTTGACCCACTGTGCCTGGTGTTCCCCTTAGGTAGGCGCCAAGAGAGTTTGCTCTGAGGTTCTGAGGCTTCTGTAGGGCGGGAAGGGGGTGGGGGGTTAGCTGTTTGGGGTTGTGTGTGTGTGCTACTTAGCCTAATGTAAACCGTGTGCATGCCTCGTTGCGCACTCACCAACAAGAACAACAACAAGAGCAAACACTTTGCTGTGCAGCCAGGCTTCAACTCGAGGGGAGTGGTGGGGGGGTGGCACCACTGCTGCCACAACTCTTGGCACACATTGACACAGAAATGGTTGAGCCCGCGACCTCCCCCCCCAACCCCTCTTACTACTCTAAAAATCTCTCTCACTCTCTGAAAATGCTTTTGCCAGCTGAAAATATATTCTCGCATGACACGTTGGAAAACTTTGTAGCTCACGAACTTCATCTGATATTCGAAAAGCGCCGAAAATAGCGTTGGAAAAAAAAAACTGATTAGCAAAAGTGCATGCCCGGCTCATCTCGCTATCTCTGTCTTATCTATGGCCTTTCATTTTTCCAACTTGTTGAGCGAAAATTAAATTTTTTAATGAATTTTACGGGCTACCAAAAAAAAAAAAAAAAGGAAAACTTGTTCACGTGAGCTTTGAGCTTGGCAGCTGCTTTGCTTTTTTGATTTAATTAAAACATTCTTGGAGTTTCCTAGGCAAAAGTGTTGAAAATGGCTGAGGGCAAGAGTTTTAAACAGAGTTTATTTTCTATTCAAAATTCAGCTTTAAGCTGCTTAAACCTTTCATAAATGCAGCTGTGGCTCTCTCTGCCTATTGATTTTCAATTAAAATTCCTTACCCAACTCCCCCAATTAGCCCAGTTTTTGGCAACGGAAATTGCTAACAACAACAATTAGCCAACTGAAGAATTGTTGTTGCTCTGTCTGCCCAAAAAAAAAAATTGAATGACTAGGTAAAAGCCGGCTGCGTGTTTCATTCAAGTGCCCTGCAAAAGTCTGATGAAAGCAGTGGGCACATGCCGGTGAGGAGGAGGTACAGTTGTGCACTTCACCTGATCTAACGTTTCTAGCTCTCTCTCTCTCCCCGTACCATAATTGCCAGCCAGCCGCTAATTTCACAGGCCCCAGACGACAACTTGACAGGCCAAGGAGTGCTAAGCTAAGGGGGAGAGAGAGTGAGACAGACAGAATGACGCGCTGTTGATTGGTGAGAAATTTGATTGACCGAGTGAGTGACTGAATGACTAACTGGCTTGGCTCTAACACAAGCATGGAATATGGTTAAAACTATGCACTGAAAAAAAAAAAATTAAAATAGGTTGAGGCATCAAATAAAAATACGATTTTTAAACTCAACAAACCTATGCAGACTCGGCAGAACTTACTGATCAGCAGTTTTTAGTAGCTGATCAAGAAGTCAAGACATGGAAGAGATGTAGTACGTCTCCCACTTCTTTAGATTTTGCCCTGCCCTGAAAAGACGGGCACAAAATCATCTATCTATCTGGTTTCATCTAAGCCTTCTTTTAATGTCTCTTAGTTAATCTCACTTTCCTGACACTTTTTAGACTGAAGTGTTGGAGGAATGGATAGTAGGATGT